>CM070593.1:10064954-10439419 GCA_036346395.1 Hsuehochloa calcarea | reverse complement strand
AACACATATCATGTTTCACACAACACACACAACCCCTCCTGCGACTCGGAGATAACCACGCCAAAGTACTAGGTCAAGAGGGTCCCATATAACCCTCATGTGGTTAGTGCGCAAAAGTACTTGGATCAATGGCGCAAGCAACATTTCGGTCCTTAGGGACACAGGCACCTTTCCTTGTCACCCAACAATCACACCAACATGCCATTGTGCCCAAGTCAAATCATTTTGTTTCATTTTCGGTTTTACAAAACTAAAGCATAAGGTGCTGAACCAAAAATAAACAAAATGATTTGTGTGATCAAGTCATCGACTAAGTCGATAACCGCCCAATTCTACAGTAGCTAAGCATTTCTAAGCATGACATCGCAAAGGCAGTAAAGAGCATAATTAAATCACGGGCTCTAATTCACGTGATGATAATAACTTATGGTTGTGGCGAGGATAACATTTTAATGGCAACAATGCATTAGGAATAGCTACCTCTAAGCAGGGCAAAAATAATTGGACACAAAAGCAATGCATACATATAATTTGTAAACAAGATATTAGACTTTGAAAGTAATGGGACATTTATGATCAAATATCTTGCACGCTTGCTGTGGGTCAAGGTGCTTTGAGGATCAACAATATTATGAATGTGCTCTTCGGATCCTAACGAGAAAGCAAAAGCAATCGATAAGAACGAATAAAATACAAAGACCCAACAGTAAACTCCTCCAAAAATTCTAAAATTTTACAGTAGCAAGGTCTTGATTTATAATGAATTTAGCAACAAGAACCAATTGATTTGGATTCTTAATGCCAAAGATATGACCAAAACAATTTTGCTCATTTTTATAAATCAAAATGCTACTATTCATTAGCAAAATTTTCTGGAGCTATACTGAGGTTGGAAACATTTTAACTTAAAGATGAGTTAAAAACATAACCAACAAAATTTGAATCAACCAAAAGGATTTGAAATGAATTAGTTATGCATTTTACAAGTTATCACATTTTTGAGTTGATAAATAAATCTCTTTGGGAAAATCGGAATTTAGAAATGGCGTGGCGAGCGAGGGCGTCGATCTTGGATCAGACGGTCCGCGTTCACGAGCAACCTGTGGCTTGTATGGCTGCGCCGTATGGTTACCGTTGGATCGGATCCAGCGGTCTCGACGACCACTTTGGCTCTGAGAGCGATCGGGATCGGTCGTCCGCCGTTGGATCCGGATCCAACGGTCCCCACGTGGATGGGAGCGTTCGGCGGTCGAGCGTTCCAGCGCCGCGAGCAGCCGTGGATCTCGGGATCAACGCTCCGCGAATTCGCATCGGGACCATTGATCTTAGATCCAACGGTCCACGATCGGAGAGGCAGCGGCAATTCAAAATTTTCCACGACGTGGGCGAAGATCTAAGGATCGGCGGTTCGCATCGACTCCACGTTCAAACCATCGTCTGTTTTAAATCAGGCAAAAGCAGCGAGGAACGAGCGGCTTCGCCGCCCGCGGCGGTGCGAAAGCAGCGGTGCGGCAAATGCCAAATGGGTCCCAAACATCATTACTAATGGTACCAATGAATTGTTACCGTGTGACCGAAGCGTCGGCAGCCGGGAGGACGACGAGTGACCGAAATGACCAAAGCGAAAAATGCAAGCGTGCTCATTGCGGTTCAAGGGAAGCAGTGCCAGGCCACTAGGGACAAAGAGGCTACACTGAGCGCAAGGACAGCAGGAAATCGAAAGCGAAAGAAGAAGCGGTTTACCGAATTGGGGAAATCAGAATTCACTCGTCCTCGGACAAATTGAACCGAATTGAGTGAGGTTAAGCTTTAGTGAGTAGAGGGGGGAGCAGAGGAGCAAAGACTTGAAGAAGGAAGCCAGTCTTGCACCGACTTCATCGGAGCTTCAAAGCGGAAACAATGGCGGTGAGAAGGATTCTCGAGATCTGTGGCTCCAAGGACTTGTGAGTGCTAGCTAAAGTTGCGGAGGTGCTAAAGGAAGCTAAGGGAGAAGCAAAGGAGCTTAAATAGCCGGGGATGGCCGAGAGAAAAGTCGATATCCCGCTCGGGTCAACCTGGCCATTTGAGCGCGAGAGGCGGCAAGGAAGCGGTTGGAGGTGGGCGTCGAGGAGGAGAGCACGACGGGCATTAAATGCGCCAGAGATAGCCGTTTAAAAGCCATTGGATTGGGCCGGGACGCTGCGGCTTTTCTCCTCTGCGCAAGACGCCATGGGCGCTACTCACGCATGTGACGGAGGAAGGAGAGCGACTCGTCGATCGTCGGATGGAAATCGAAGGTCGAGTTAGATCGAATGGATTACAACGGTTCTGTCGTTCAAGCGGTCAGTGAAGGCCGTTCGATGTTGATCAACGGCTCACGACCGCATTAACCGACCTACGCCGCCGGGTGCGTTTAGTTAGTTCGACCGAGTCCATTGGCTCGAGCCCGAGTGCAGGTTCGAACCGAGGAGCAAGTGCAAACCCAATAGAAATTGAATTTCAACCATCTGATTTTGAGGAATTATTTGAGGTAGCAAACAAACTCCAAAATTTATGAAATTTTAACTGGAGCTTGCTGACAGTAGGAGGAACCTCCATAAAATTTTCAGAGATTTTCATGCACTGAATTATTCTCCAGAAATTCCAGAAGAGAGAAAATAGGGTTTGACCAGTTTGACTTGCCTCCAAAATTATCAAATAATTTCTAAAATCATGAGATAATTCAGAGGGGTTAAACATCAACCCTAGACCCAAGAAAAATTATTTCCAAAGGTTGGGCACAAGATTTTCATGAAGGAGATTTGTGTTGGTGTCCAAATGGCCATTTGATTTTGATTTCACATAATTCCTTTACAAAAATTATGGAGCTGATTACAAAAATCAAGATCGAGAGAAAAGTTTTAATTTCTCCTCATTTTTATTACATTTGAAACACAAACCAATTTTGGGATGTTACAAAACCTCCCCCTTACAAAAATCTCGTCCGAGATTTGGCTCGATCGCAAAAAGAAAGATGGATAGTGCGACGGAGGCGATCTTCCCTTTCCCAAGTAGCCTCATCCTCGGAATGATTCGACCATCGAACTTTAAGGAACTTGATGGCACGATTCCTCGTCCTTCGTTCGACCTCTTCAAGGATGCGAGCAGGTGCTCCTTGTAGGTCAAATCTTCTGAACATCAAGAGTTTCCAACGGAGCTTCCTCGATTGGAACACGAGACACTTCTTTAGTTGGGACACATGGAAAACATCATGTACCCTTCAAGTGCAGGTGGCAACTCCAACTTATAGGCACGGCCCCTTTCTTCTCGATAACACGGTAGGACCAGGCATATCGAGGAGCTAACTTGCCCTTGACACCAAGCGCCGATGACCCTTCAAAGGAGAGACTTTGAGATACACAAAGTCATCGGGCTCAAAACTCAATTCGACGGCGGCGATCCGCATAGCTCTTTTGCTCGGATTGAGCCGTGCGCAAACGATCACGAATAAAAGCTGGACTTGACTCTCGGCCTCATTGATCGAGTCGGGCCAAAGAATGGTCTTTCACGGTCTCGAGACCAATTCAACGGGTTCTGCACTTCCTCCGTATAAGGCCTCGAAAGGTGCCATCCGAGACCGGCTGAAAGCTGTTGTTGTAGGAAAACTTCGGCAAATGGCAAGCATTTCTCCCAATTCTTTCCATAGGAGAGAACACAAGCACGAACATGTCTTCCAACACTTGGTTGACTCTTTCGGTCGGCCATCGGTTTGAGGATGATATGTCTGAATCGAAAAGAAAGACGAGTGCCCATAGCTTCTTGCGAGACCATGCCAAAACGGGAGGTAAATAGTGAACCACGAGTCGAAAATGATCGTCTTTGGTACACCATGCAAGCTTACAATCCAGAGGCGTAGAGCTCGGCTAGGCGATCGACACGCGAAGCTTAGTCTTGGCGGAAGAAAATGTGCCACTTTGGTTAATCGATCAATAATTACCCGATAGCATCATTCCCTTTTGTGGCGTAAGGCACCGGTGATAAAGTCCATCCCGATCGAATCCCACTTCCATTCTCGAATAGGCAAAGGTGAAGCAAGCTCTTTGACGCCGATGCTCGGCCTTGACACGACGACACATGTCGCTCTCGACAACGAACCGCGATCTCCCTCTTCATTCGGGTCCACCAAAATCTCGGCGGAGATCTTGATACATCTTTGTGGCCCGGGATGGATAGACAAAGCGAATCATGGGCCTCGCGGAGAATCAAATCCCGCGTTCCATGTCCTTTGGAACCATTAAGCCGCCGAACCTTACAACACCTGCTCATCCTCGAGAAGCACTTGGGCATTCCGTTCTTGACATTTTCCTTGATGCGGTTTATTCCAAACATCCATTCTTTGGCGACCTTAATCCGATCTACCAAGGTTGGTTGCACAACCAAGGCGTGAGGAACCACGCTCAACCAAACCTAAGTTGAGACGCAGAAATTCCTCGGAAGGGTGGGTTGACATCCTGGAGCAACAAGGCATTGCAATGCGCTCTGCGGTGGCGCATCGGCAGCGACATTAGCCTTGCCCGGATGGTAGTGAATACCCATGTCATAATCTTTGACCAACTCCAACCATCTCTTTTGCACGAGGTTCGAGATCCGGTTGGGTGAACAAATACTTTAGGCTTTTGTGATCCGAATACACCCATAGCGACACCGATTAGGTAATGTCGCCAAATCTTAAGCGCATGAATCACACAGCACCAATTCCAAGTCATGGGTAGGGTAGTTGAGTTCATGAGGTCTCAATTGCCTTGATGCATAGGCCACTACCTTGCCTTCTTGCATAAGGACACAACCGAGTCCTCGGCGAGAAGCATCGCAAGAAGATATCGAAACTTTGATGAATATCGGGAAGAACAAGGACGGGAGCGGTGGTCAAGCGCTTCTTGAGTACTTGGAGCTTTCCTCACAAGCATCGGACCACAAGAACTTCTTGTCCTTCTTGAGCAACTCCGTCATCGGCAGCGATCTTGGAGAAATTCTCGATGAAAGCGGCGATAATATCCCGCTAACCCGAGAAAACTCCGCGACTTTACATCAAGTAGGTGACTCAAGAAAGAACATCGATCTTACTAGGATCAGCGGCTCGCCTCTGCGAAAGAACATGACCCAGGAAGGCCACTTCCTTCAACCAGAACGCGCACTTACTGAACTTTGCGTACAGCTGGTGCTCACGAAGCTTGCCTAACACAAGCCTCAGATGCTCATCATGTTCCTCATCGTTCTTAGAATAGATAAGAATATCATCGATGAAGACCACGACAAACTTATCCAAATACTCCATGAATACCGAATTCATGAGGTTCATGAACAAAGCGGGAGCATTGGTTAAGCCAAATGATATGACGGTATACTCATACAAGCCGTAGCGAGTAGAGAAAGCCGTCTTTGGAATATCCTCGGGTCGTATCCGAACTTGATGATATCCCATTCTCAAATCAATCTTGGAGAATACTCGGGCTCCAGTTAATTGATCAAAGAGATCATCAATGCGGGGCAATGGATACTTGTTCTTTACCGTTACCTCATTAAGCGGACGGTAATCAACGCACATGCGCAAAGTATTGTCTTTCTTCTTTACGAAGATTGCGGACAACCACGGAGATGAGCTAGGCGGATAAAACCTTTTCTTGCAGCTCATTGGGATTGCTTCTTCAACTCCACCAACTCGTTCGGTGGCATCCGATAATGCCTCTTTGAAATCGAGGCGATCAGGGGACCAACTCGATGACAAACTCGAGATCTCGGTGGTGGCATCCGGGAAGATCTTGGGAAAGACATCAATGAAGTCACAAATGTGGGGACTTCACCAATACCTAAAGCGAGGCTTCGCTTGCCGCGAAAGATGCGGACCTAGCGACCTGGGCGAACACGCTCACCGGGAAAAGACTAGATAGAGACACACTTCTTGGCGCAATCGATTTGTCCCTTATCTTTGAGACAACCAATCCATACCAAGAATTACATCTAGACTTGCTGAATGGAGGAGGATAAGATTCGCAGGAATCTTACTCCCTCGATCTCAATTGGGACATCCCTACACTCGAGATCGACCCTCAACTCCGAACCAGGGAGGCGAATGAGCAACGGGACCAACAATGGAGTAAAGAGTAGCTCACTAATGACAAAGACTCGTAAACAAAAGAATGAGATGCTCTGAATCAAACAAAGCGAGAGCGAATGAGAGTTAACGAGAAAGTGTACCCAGACGACATCGGGTGCCTCCTGTGCCTCCTCCATTGAGATGAGGTTGACTCGACCACTACCCACGCCTTGGGTAGTAGGGACTATCTTCGTGTCTGAGAAGAACCACCTCTCGCGCGTCCTCCATTAGGGCGAGGTCGCTCTATCTTCTTGGGGCATTGGTTACGCATAATGCCCCTTGTTTGTTGCGGAAGCGGTGACATCCGCGGTTGTGCGGAGGCCTCTGGTGACTCGCGAGTGCGTGATTGGGGCACGCCTGCGGCGAAGAACGGTGGCGGTCGAAGTCTTGAAGGCGGAGGGCGGGACCGGAGGCGCCCAACACGAGAAGCGGGAAAGAGCGGCTGCTGCGACTTGTGGGCCTCCCACTTGCGCTTGCGAGGAATCCACAAGTGCTCTCCGCGTGCTTTCAGAACGATGGCCTTGTCCACCAAGGCCCGAAATCGGAAAGTCAGCGATGGATAGCTTGTCCTGCGGCTCCTCGGACAAACCATCCTTGAACTTCTCTTGCTTGGCCTCATCGGTGGCCACCTCCTCCGAGCATAACGAGCCAAATGGTTGAACTCGTAAAGATACTCCGTGGATGAGCAGCGCCTTGCTCGGCGACAAGAATTCCTTCTTCTTGACTTCATCAAGCGGAAGGAATATGAGGCGGCGGAAGGCGACGGAACTCCTCCCAAGTGGCGGTGTGACCGTCAGTCGCATGGCGAGAAAGCTCTCCCACCAAGACAAAGCCGCACCCTCCGGTGGTGCGATGCAAAAGCGCCTTCTCGTGCTCGGCACTGCGCTATATGAAGCTTCCGCTCCACGAGACGAAGCCGATCAAATGCGTCAAGCGAGTCCTCGGACTGGAGAACGTGAAGTGAGTGCGAAGAAACTCCGCAAGTCCCCCGCGGTGGTGACCACTCCTTGCCGGATCACGAAGCAGGTAAGGCGGAAGTGTTATGCGTGATGGCGCCCGTAAGAACCCTCCTGTCCCTCTGCGGTTGCGCTCGATCCAAGAAGGACCTCGGCCATGGTCTGGAGGAGGAGGAAGGTCTCGCCTCGACGGTGGCTGGCCTTGGCCGCTCACGATTGCGTCCGGCCATCTGACATAAGAAACTTTGGTTAAAACTAGACTCAAAGATTAAAACCGAAGAAAACGAAAAGCTAGCGACTAGGGAATGTAATATCACCCTAACCAAAGCCAAAACCAAGATGTGTATAAACTTAGGCAGGTTTACAAAAGACTCCAAAAGCGGCAAGGAATCATAAAACCAAAGCTCAACTCCCCAATGCAACTAACCCGTATTGAATGAGCGAGTAATTGATTGAGAAGATAAAAATCAGAATAGTAGGTAAGATCTATCACCCTAAAGAGCAAGGTTCACCAATCAAAATAGTGTTAGATACTTAGCTAACTAGTATCACATCTTACCCTTTTAACCCCACAAGTTTTAGTTATTATCCTCTCATTTTCTACCCCATTAGAAACCATCGAGCTTCTTTGTCAGGAAATTGAGGTTCTTTGTAGCGATTTTGCATCCAAGATTCCAGTCGAAGTCTTCCATTCTAGAAACTTCAAAATCTGGCACACTTCAATTTGCCAAGCTCAGTGGTCCTATCAGAAACCATTGAGCTTGCTGTCTGGAAATTGAAGCGTCTTTGCTCAGATTCGCATCCAAGCCTCTAGCAGAAATCTTGATCCGAAACTTCAAAACCCTAAGAACTTCAATTTGCCAAACTCAGTGGTTCCCAAAACCCATTTAATCGATAACACTATCTTTGAAAAGGAGATGAGAGGAAAACAACTTTCAAACTCAAATTAGAGTGAGATGAGAGGAGAAAGCTAAGATAGGTAAGGAATAAAATCGGAGAATTCCTTAAGCTTTCAAAAATCATTTGATACTTTGAAAATAAGTTTTTCAAAATATCCTAAAGACGACCAACTTGGGTTACTACGGTCAAGATGGCTCGATACAAACCTTGTGAGACCCGGTTTATCCGGCATGCTTAACCATCCACTTGGTCCTAGCATCACAAATCAGATAATCCGAGACTCGAGACATGTATACTTCCCAGAGTGCAGTATACACACCTCTTTACAAAGTTCATGCACCAATTCCATTCATTCACATAGAACCGAAACATGAACAACAAACCGAAATATAACATAAATAAAGGATAGTCATTACAAAAGAGGGGCCGACCGGCCAAAAGACAAATACATAAAGAGATTTAACAGCGGAAGCAAAAGTGCCATAAGATGGCTATAAACAAAAGAGCCAATCAGTGTGCCTTTAACCCACAAGGCAACCGACCGGACCGCCAGGCTAGTCGTCGAATCCACAGCACAACTCACAAAAGTGAGGCCCTTGGGGCTCACCTTCTTCCTCTGCAAACAAAAGCACCCGACAAAAGCGGGTGAGTACTTTGAATGTACTCGCAAGATATATAAGAATGATAACAGATCTATGCAATAGCTACATGCAAGCTTATTTAAGTGGAGCAGGTTAGGACTCAAATTTTTAGGCATAAAGCAAGTTTTATTTGCAATAATGTAATAGATTGAAAGCAATTTTGCAATCTGATTTTATTTGATAAAAACAGTAGTAATCAAGTAACAACAACAGTAAAACAGTCCTGGAAGTGACTAAACCATTAGTCACCACAATAGCATGAATTACCCATTCATGCCAACCATGTCAAGTTTTAATTTTAAAAACAAAAACAGTTGTTGAAGTCTAGATCTTGCGGGAAATCCCCAAGCGTGTCCATAACCTAGGACGAGGCTATTCGAATAGTTTTATCCCTGCAGGGTGTACCAACTTACCCACATGTCAGACCGCCTTTTGGCCAAGCTATTAAGCACACTTCCTTAGGTATGCCGGCACAGCTAAGTCCTACGAGACCCTTCCAATATTGTGAATTATTCACGAGCCGCCCGTATGGATAGAAACCCATACGTTGTGTCGGAGTCATCGTAAAGCCTCGGTCAACTACCCTTCCCGGGTAAAGCCTTGGACAACTACGACGCTCCTCGAGGTGGAGAGCCTACCCGGAATCTCCACCACCGCACACCCAACACAAGAACACTGAGAACACATATCATGTTTCACACAACACACACAACCCCCTCCTGCGACTCGGAGATAACCCACGCCAAAGTACTAGGTCAAGAGGGGTCCCATATAACCCTCATGTGGTTAGAAATGCAAAAGTACTTGGATCAATGGCGCAAGCAACATTTTCGGTCCTTAGGGACACAGGCACCTTCCTTGTCACACCCAACAATCACACCAACATGCCATTGTGCCCAAGTCAAATCATTTTGTTTCATTTTGGTTTTACAAAACTAAAGCATAAGGTGCTGAACCAAAAATAAACAAAATGATTTGTGTGATCAAGGTCATCGACTAAGTCGATAAGCCCAATTCTACCAGTAGCTAAGCATTTCTAAGCATGATATCGCAAAGGCGGTAAAGAGCATAATTAAATCACGGGCTCTAATTCACCAGTGATGATAATAACTTATGGTTGTGGCGGGGATAACATTTTCATGGCAACAATGCATTAGGAATAGCTACCTCTAAGCAGGCAAAAATAATTGGACACAAAAGCAATGCATACATATAATTTGTAAACAAGATATTAGACTTTGAAAGTAATGGGACATTTATGATCAAATATCTTGCACCTGCTTTGTGGGTCAAGGTGCTGCTGAGGATCAACAATATTATGAATGTGCTCTTGGATCCTAACGAGAAAGCAAAAGCAATCGATAAGAGCGAATAAAATACAAAGACCCAACAGTAAACTCCTCCAAAATTCTAAAATTTTTACAGTAGCAAGGTCTTGATTTATAATGAATTTAGCAACAAGAACCAATTGATTTGGATTCTTAATGCCAAAGATATGACCAAAACCATTTTGCTCACTTTTATAAATCAAAATGCTACTATTCATTAGCAAAATTTTCTGGAGCTATACTGAGGTTGGAAACATTTTTAACTTAAAGATGAGTTAAAACATAACCAACAAAATTTGAATCAACGAAAAGGATTTGAAATGAATTAGTTATGCATTTTACAAGTTATCACATTTTTCAGTTGATAAATAAATCTCTTTGGGAAAATCGAATTTAGAAATGGCGTGGCGAGCGAGGGCGTCGATCTTGGATCCGACGGTCGCGTTCACGAGCAGCATGGCGCTTGTAGCGCCATGGCGCCAAACATGATGTCGTTAACCGTTGGATCGAGATCAGCGGTCTCACGACCACTTTGGTCGGAGCGCCGCGAGCGTCCGGACATCAGTCGTCCGCCGCTGGATCCGGATCCAACGGCCCACGTGGATGGGAGCGTTGGCGGTCCGAGCGTTCATACAGCGCCGCTGGCCGTGGATCAGGGATCCAGCGCTCGCGCGACTTCGCATCGGGACCATTGATCTTAGATCCAGCGGTCCGCTGAGCCAAGACGCGCGGCAATTCAAAATTTTCCACGCGAGCGTGGGCGAAGATCTAAGGATCGGCGGTTCGCATCGACTCACGTTCAAACCATCGTCCTGTTTTCGTCCGGCAAAAGCAGCGGGGAGGAACGGCTTCGCCGGCCGCGCTCGCCGCGGCGGTGCGAGCAAAGTGCCCAAAATGGGTCCCAAACATCATTGCGCACCTAATGGTACCAATGAATTAATGCGGTGGACGAGCGTCGGCAAGCCGGAGGGACGAAAGTGACCAAATGACCAAAACGAAAAATGCAAACGTGCTCGGTGTGGTTCAAGGAAGCGGTGCGGGCCACTAGGGACAAAAGAGGAGCTACCGAACGCAAAGGGCGCCGAGGAGAGTCGTTGCCGGGCGAAGAAGAACGCCGGTTTCGGCTGAAATTGGGGAAATCCGAATTCAGCTCGTCCCTGGACAAATTGAACCGAATTGAGTGAGGGTTAAGCTTTAGTGAGTAGAGGGGGAGCAGAGGGAGCAAAGACTTGAAGAAGGAAGCCCGTCTTTGCAGAGCTCCACTGGAGCTTCAAAACCGACAATGGCGGCCGAAGGATTCTCGAAGATCTGTGGCTCCAGCGGACTTGTGAGTGTTAGCTAGAGTTGCGGAGGTGCTAAAGGAAGCTAAGGGAGAAGCAAAGGAGCTTAAATAGCCGGGGATGGCCGAGAGAAAAGTCGATATCCCGCTCGGGTCAACCTGGCCATTTGAGCGCGAGAGGGCGACGGGAGGCGATTGGAGGTGGGCGTCCGAGGAGGAGCACGACGGGCATTAAATGCGCGCAGAGATAGCCGTTTAAAGCGGCCAGTGGATTGGGTGGACGCTGCGGCTTTTCTCCTCTGCGCGCGCACGCCATGGTCGCTACTCACTTGTATGTGCGGAGGAAGGAGACGACTCGTCGATCGTCGGATGGAAATCGAAAGGCTGAGTTAGATCGAATGGATTACAACGGTTCCGTCGTTCAACTGGTCGAAGACCGTTCGATGTTGATCCAACGGCTCACGACCCGCACACCCGACCTACCGCGCCGGTGCGTTTAGTTGGTTCGACCGAGTCCATTGGCTCGAGCCCGAGTCTGGTTCGAACCCGAGGAACAGTGCAAACCCAATAGAAATTGAATTTCAACCATCTGATTTTTGAGGAATTATTTGAGGTAGCAAACAAACTCCAAAATTTATGAAATTTTAACTGGAGCTTGCTGACAGTAGGAGGAACCTCCCATAAAATTTTCAGAGATTTTCATGCACTGAATTATTCTCCAGAAATTCCAGAAGAGGGGAAAATAGGGTTTGACCAGTTTGACTTGCCTCCAAAATTATCAAATAATTTCTAAAAATCATGAGATAATTCAGAGGGGTTAAACATCAACCCTAGACCCAAGAAAATTATTTCCAAAGGTTGGGCACAAGATTTTCATGAAGGAGATTTGTGTTGGTGTCCAAATGGCCATTTGATTTTTGATTTCACATAATTCCTTTACAAAATTATGGAGTGATTACAAAAATCAAGATCGAGAGAAAAGTTTTAATTTCTCCTCATTTTTATTACATTTGAAACACAAACCAATTTTGGGATGTTACACCATACTAAGCCATGGCACAAGATACAAACACAACATCTACAAAAGAAGGAAACAAAAGCGCTTGCAACCAAGGACTGCTAATACAAGCACTGCTAGCTAACCTAGACTAGCCTAACTATTCCCACACGATGACGCATACTTCGAGGTCGGATTCTCCCTCTTGGAGAGGCAGGTAGTAGTAGAAGGGCGATTCTCACAGAAGATATATGTGCATCTGGCTCAGGCATTTGCAGGTGAAGCATGCTGCGTCTTGAACTACTTCGGAATAGCTTCTGTGGGTGGTCTCGGATCTAAAGGTGTTAGCTATGAACTCACCCTCTCTGGCATAGAGGAAAACCTCCATGGTCCATGATTCTTGGTCCAGGGTTTCGGTCTTTCAGCCTCTGAACATAGGCTTGCGGTAGTAGTCCAGGTGGTACATGAATTGGTGAAGAAGGTCCACGCACTTATCTCCATCTTCTTCATGAGAGCAAAAGTCCCACGGTCCATCAAACGAAGGGGTTGCCATGTATAATTTTTGAAACAAGTGGGGAAGTTACACTGAGTAAAAACTCAAGTGGAATCAAGAAAAATAGAGAACTAAGAGGGGTAAGTAATAGCAATAAGTACGTTATATTTTGCCAAAGCTTTTCTTAGGTTTTGAAAATAAGACTCAAGTCCTTAGACTCGACCAGTCTAACTAACATTCCTGCAGTCATATGCTCTGATACCAGCTCTGTAGGACCCCGGATTTCTCTATCCAGATTCCTCTATGAAACCACTGTGCTATTCACTAGATCAGTAGTTAGCACTTCACAGGCACATTGCTGAATCAAATCATACATGGC
Organism: Hsuehochloa calcarea; assembly: GCA_036346395.1. Lineage (NCBI taxonomy): Eukaryota > Viridiplantae > Streptophyta > Magnoliopsida > Poales > Poaceae > Hsuehochloa > Hsuehochloa calcarea. The sequence goes on along the minus strand of CM070593.1, from coordinate 10,426,334 downwards.
GTAAAATCATTCCATTCGTTAATTTACACATCAGAGTTTACATAGACCACATCGGGTCAATTTTTACATTAAGGACCGAACAGGCCAAAAGAATACATTACAAAGGATAGCGGAAGCAACAACGGAAGCAAAGAGGTGAGGGCACATCTCTCCACAGGTAGGTGACTGGGGAACCCGTGTACGCCCGATATTATCCGAAAACCTCGAACAATATAGGAGGCACACAAGAAGCAACAGAGTCAGCTAGACTGAGATGAGATTAGAACAGCTAAGGACTAAACTATGCTCCAATGACTTCCTAGGTCTTTAGACTTCTGGATCCTCGTAGTAGTCGAAAACTCAAGGGTTCCTGCTTCTGAGGGTTTGGGGAAAGAGCGAGGATGAGTACAACTACCGTGCTCGCGAGCCAACACAACAGATGCAATAGTATATATGCAAGGTTTAACAAGAATGGCTTGGGTTCTTTTATTTGCGTAAAGCAACATTTATAAATACAGATATTAGAAAATCCTATCACTTAGCATTTTAACCAAATTGCATTTTTAAAGAGATTAATTGTGAAATAATTAATAAAAGCAGAGGCTACCTCCACCTTCATGCTTATTTTTGCTGGTGGTAATGCTCACCCATTACCAACACTGGGTAAGAATACCTAGGGAAAATCCAAATCAAGGGCTAGGTGAGCCCTTCACATTTTTCAACCCATCCATAAAAGTTTTTGAAATAGAACTAACTCTTGTAAGCTCCGCATGCCCGCTCGTGACCGTGGGCACGGCTGTTCGAACAGTTTTATTCTCTGCAGAGATTGTACATCTTTACCCAGAAGAGATAATCATCTTGATATGTACACATGTTTCCTTTAACATGTGAATCAAGGGGAGATTATCACAAGGCCTTTACAAGGCATCCCTCGGTATTTGCCACACCCGCTTAGGTTTCACCTGAGTAGGGTTTCGATCCCGTGGGACCCAACAACCACTTACCCAGACCTCCTCTTGCGCCATGCAACATACGCTTAGGGTCCCGCAAGTCACATACCCAAACCCATAGCCTTGTGGGTTCACGACGAAATGGAGTCCCCCAATGGTGCAGCACGTACCGGTGGATACTAATTAGTTAGCCAGGTCGACACCATTATAGACTTGTGGCTGTACTGTTTTACAATTGAAGGACATCACAGGATTAAGTCCTTAAGATTATCTGAGCGGTCATACCCCATACCAACCATTCTCGTGCTCGACGACACACACCATCCTTCCATCCGCCCAGATGGGGTATTAGCAAGTTTTTATGGTTTTAGAGTAGCACAAAACAAATTATCCAACCAGTCCAGTCATTCTCCCCAATGACTGCCGAAAACAATTGTTATGATTTAAAAAATGATGATTTGGGGTAGAATTACCCCGATACTTAAACAAGTCTAGCATGCTGTTCAAGTACGACCTATAACTAGTAGGTTACCATATATTTACTAGGGTGACAAGGATGTTGGGAGTTCAATTATCAATGAAATGGTATAATAATTATTTAATCAACAAATAAGCATTTAACTACCATAAGGTGTTTGACATACATTTGCATAGAAATTAAAGCATGTAATTTGATACTTTAAAAGAACATAATTTGCATAAAATGTAGGATCAACATGGTCAAAGTGTCGACTTGTGCAGGGTATTTTACGTGGCCTTGATATTTACTCAAAGCTTTGATTGAATAGGGGTTCAAATCTTGGTGTGCATCTTAGCTTGAATCTTGGTTCTCCTCGAGTCGTTGATTCTTACGGACTTCGATTTCTAATTCTGCGACAACGATTGAAAAACCAAATAAATCCAAAGAACTCAAAAGACCAATGAAACACAAAATAAGGTCGTGGAGGACGAGCTTAAGAGAAGGGATTCAAACGACCAATTGAGCGGAAGGACGAATGGCAGAGAAATTCTGCCGGGAGTGTAAGATCGAGGTGGCCGACTAGAGGGGGGTGAATAGGCGGTTTTAAAAATTCTTTTGGCTAAAACCAATGTATAATGCGGAAGCTAATCAAATTCGTTTTGCACAATTAAAACCTGAATCAACTAGGCTCCCCTAAGTGCACCAACAATATGAACACAATACAATGAGAGCAATCATACAATGATATATAAGCAATTAAAGCATGAAATGTAAATTGCTCAAAGTAAATAACAAGCACAAACCAAGATGACACAATTACGTTTTACCGTGGTGTTCGGAGACTTACCAGTCTCCCCTAGTCCACGTTGAGGTAAGCCCAACCACGTTGGACCGGCTCCACTAATTAAGCCAACACCTTCGAGGTAAGTCCAACCACTTGGACCGGTTCCAGCACGAACCAACACCTCGCTTCACTAGAGTTGCTCTTCCTCCACTCCGGAGATGGCGAGCACCAAACCACACACAACATGCTGGGCCTTCTCACAAGCTTCTTGAGAAGATCACTGGACACGACGCCTCCACGCCGTCTCGGTGTCGACAAACACTAAGAGAAATAAATCTCAACCTTCACTTGAACTAATCAAGTGTCAACGCTCAAGTGGATACACAATCCACTACCTAAGGCAACACATGCACTTAGGGTTTGCTCTCAAATCTCATTAAGTGCAACACATGCACAAAAGAGAAGAAAACGTTGCTCTTAGCTCAAAAGACTGAGTATAGTACTCACAATGACACCAGTAACCATCCCCAACCGGCTAAGGTGATTATTTATAGCCTACACACCAAAACTAGCCGTTGGGGGAAAGATTCCCTCAAATCTGTGCAGGGCCGGTTTGACAGCCAACTAATGGTCGGTCGGACAGCCCATGCGCCAACGTCTACAAAACTAGCCGTTGGACCTACGGCCAGTCGGACCGCCAACTAATGGCCGGTCAGACCGCCGCCAAATCGGTCAGACCGCCAAGGTTGGCCGGTCCGACCACCCGAGGAAAATCAGCACAGTCCAAAATAGTGCTTCTCTGGAATAAACGTACCGTGAGAACTCCGGTACAGCCGCACTCCGGTAGTACCATTTTCTCAACGGCGGAACTACCGCACAGAGAATCAACTCAAGATGAAATCGGCGATCGCAAGCAGAGCAGTCGACCGATATGCCACCGGTCAGACCGGTGACCGCTGGCGGTCAGACCACAGAAGTCAAACACATTGGCTTCGCTCAAATAGCAAAACACATTCGCCCATTTGAGTGCAATTCCCACAAGGAATATAGGTGATATTCTCAACAGGTTGCAAAACACATTTGCCAACCTTTAGAATACTCACCACAGGGAATAAGGTACATGGACTTACACCGTTTTCAAAACACATTTCAAACTTAAGTCACATGCTACAAGAAATCAAACATTAGCATCAACTATTTGCAAAACACATTTGCAGATAATAGCATCATGCCACAAGGCTAAGGTGCATGGACTTCAACCATTTGCAAAACACATTTGTAAACTATAGTCTCATGCTACAAAGATTAAATGCATAAGCCTCGGCTTTTTGCAGAACACATTCGCAAATAATAGCTCCATGCATAGATGAGCTAGAGCAAACATAATGAGCTATCAACACATGACTAACTCATGCTACTAGTCAAGACCCCTCTTAATAGTATGGCACCCAATACTAGCAATTTGGTCTTCCAACCAAACACCAAGACCGGTAAAAGACTAGGAACACATTTTAGCTCTAGCTAGTCATACATTTGTCTTGCATCTTCTTCAAGCTTGATGATGCACATCAACACTTCAAATCTAGGTCTTTGACTTGATAATCATCAACACATGATGATCTCTTTTTCTTCAATTTCTTCTCTTGAATATGCATTAAATCATGTTGCATTCTTCACTCGACCTACATCAACACATGATGGGTCTTCTCTTGACTTGATGTTCATCAACACATGATGCATTCTTTTACTCCAAGTCTTTATATGAATCAACTCATGATGCATCCTTCATTATACCTCCATCAACACATGATGGGTCTTCTCTTTGAACATCATCGACACACGATGATTCCCATTTCTTCAAACTCTTCATATGCATCAACACATGATGCATCCTTTACTTGAATCTTGATTTGATGATCAACTCATGATCATCCTAAGTCTTCATCACCCTGGAACATAACCTATTCATCCAACTCATGAAAAATGTTAGTTCCACACTATGATTATCATTAATTACCACATCATACCATTAACTCATAATGGTGGGACAAGATACTTCAATCTTTCCCTCTTTGGTAATTGATGATAACCATTTCAATTGCACATAAATTGAATTTAGATAATGTAACAGAACATAAGTATATATTTAACTACACAAGTTATATATATACTCCAACAAGAGTATGCAAGAACTACACATGTTCTTATATACTCACAACATAAGTATTCGAGAACTACACAAGTTCTACATACTCAAAGAATGGGTATACGAGAACTACACAAGTTCTATATACTCACAACATGAATATACAAAAACTACACAAATTTTGTATACTCAAAACATAGGTATACAAAAACTTCACAAGTTTTGTATACTCAAAACATAAGTATACAAAAGCGCACAAGTTTTGTATACTCAAGCAGATATATTTTAAAGTAAAGATCCCAAATATATGTGGAAAACGGAATATGGATCAATACTAATGAAATCACAAAATATAGCATGAACTCCCCCTAAAAGTGTTCATACACAAATGTGTAATGAAGATATATGCATATATTCAAGTTAAACTTATGGTTGAGTTCTTCCTATATTTTGGGCACGAGGAATGCAACAATATATAAGAGTATAAATCGAATGCATACCTCGTTGAATTTCACCTTTATATCCAAATGAGACTACACACTAGATATAACAATAAAATATTAGTCTCACAATTGGATTTGTCATTAATCTCCAAAACACTCCATTAACTCATAATGGTCGGTCTAGATTCTTCAGGGAGGGAGGATACACAGGAGGGTGAGGTTGAAGGGCTTTTGCAGGGATATTCTACTGCGGATTTGGAAGATGGCAAGACTATACTTCTACAGGTGAAAAACAACTTAACTACAAGCTCTACACCAAATCTAGATACAAAGAGCAACCCATAAATTCAAATGACAAATCAATACCAATCTCAGTTGCCAGATAGTACACAACAATTCAATCGCTGGCTACACGGATCATTGACAACACACCGATTCAAATGCCAGCTACTCAACCTACTACTACGACCTACTGCCACAACAAAACACAGATTATCATCAACTGTTAGCTCTATTGCCGAACAACACTAATACCCAAATTACTACCAAAAGTCACTACTCTGGAGGAGAAATTAAACCTGCAATCAACAATCACTGGTCCATTGATGAAGCACTAATCAACAGCTATCAATTGATTAGTAAAGCAATTAGATATTACTGCTACTAAAGACCATGGCTATTTCTAACAATTAGGATCACAATCAACAATTCAATTTACTGCCAGCAAAACATCCTACTACCCTATTGCATAAATTCTCAATTGCCGGATCGATTGCAACCTCATTGCTACCGCTACTAATCTGGGGAAGCAACCATGAACATACATTGATCTGGAGAGCAATAAGCCACTGACACAAACAACGATCAATATATTGCCATCAATATCCACTACCACCAAACCTTAGTGCTATGTCAAAATACAAGCTTTCAATTGCCAAATCGAACAAACTATTATCCTAAAGCGCCAATTCACAATTGTCGGATCTAATAGTAACAGAGTTCAATCAATCGCCAGATTACACTAGGGTTTCAAATGCAAGATTTTCAAAAGACAGAACACATTCACTGCCAACAAACACTGATACTGCCACTGATATGAAGAATCAAGAATCTCAAACAACAATCAATAATCCCAGCTTTAGCCAATAAATGGTTTGAACAACAAGGATTCTGTAGCGATTCCTGGCATAAAAAAGGAGGCAGTTTAACATACATTACCGATCTACTGAACAGAGATTTTAATCTCAAGATCAACACAACAGAGATTTCACTGCCTGAATTCCATTCACTGCCCACAGCCACTGGTCTGATGAAGCAACATTCACAATCAAATTGGCAGCATAATTGGCAGCAAACAAGGGGCAATGCAATTCAGACCATGATGCTGCTGACTGCCTTCGGCCCAATTCAGAGGGACGCGCACAAGAGTGAAGCACGGCAGGCGAGAAGAGGTTCTGGTGATGGCGGCCGGAGGGAAGGGAGCATCAAGGAGGGAGAACAAGAGCATCGGGGGAAGGAAGGGAGGGTAACCAAGAGTTGGTGGAGGCGGTGGAGCACCGGTGATGGCTATCGACGGAATTCGAGGTGGCGCTGGAGGAGGGCTCGGCGGCAGCGGCCTGGAAAGTTGGGAAACTGCGGCCGGCGGTCGGGGAAGGCAGAGGGCGTCTCCGCAGTGCTTCAAGCGCCAGTACCTGGGCCAAGGCGGCACAGGGAGGCCGGTGGCAGAGGGTGGGAACTCAGTTGGAGGGGGAGGAGAATAACAAAAATTTGCGATTGTTATGTAGGAAGACTTACCAGGGGGAAGGAGCGGGGCGAAGGGAGGCTGAGAGGCGCCAGGGCATTTTATAGCCAAGGAGAAGGGGGGAGTTGACGGAGGCGATGACGGCAGGGGATCTGGCGGCATGGACGACGGTGTGGGCACGGCATGGGCGTGGAGGTCGATGGAACGGCGCCGCAGGCAGGGCAAGTGTTGACGAAAGACGATGCGCGGTTCGGACCGGGCAGAGGGATGGCGCCGACGTCATGGCGACGGAACCAACGACCGGGGCAGGTGGGGGCAACGTGTGGTGGGGGCGAGTGCAGGGGATGGTGCTATAGGCGGGGCAGGTGGAGGTAGGGGCGACGCGGTAGTGGAGCAGTTGTGGGAGATGGAGCCGGGCCGGGCAAGCTGGGCCGAGCAAGGGAAGGTCGAGGGCAAGGGGAGAGGCGAAGCCGGGCCCAGCGACGGAGAAGATGGAGGCCAGGCGGAGTTGGGGAGACGAAGAGGGGAGAAGGGGGCCGTCGGAGGCGGCGCACACGGGAGGAGGGGAGGGCACTGCGGGCGGTGGGAGAGAGAGATTAGGGAAGGAGGCGAAATGGCCGAGGAAGAGGGGATATGGGAGAGGGACGGGTGATGCGGCGACGGAAGAGAGATGGGGGAGAGGGGCGAGTCGGGCCGTGTGCCGAGGAAAAGGGAAGGTGGGCCAGAGGGAAAGGAGCGACGCGGGCCAGGCCGGGTGGAAGGAAAGGCAGGCCGACCGGGGGAAGTCGGCCCGGAAGTGGGAGGGGAAAGAAAAAGGCAGTGGAGAAAAATTAAGTGCAGTCAACAAAAATGGGTTGGCCCAAATAAAATAAAGGGAGGCAAGATTTTGGGAGGGTCCAAAATCTGAAATAGGTAAATTTGAATTGAATTTTGAGTTTGGAATTTGAACGTAGATTTGAAACACAAACCTGAGCTTAGAGGGAGCTCGGACGTTTTGGAATTTAAGCGACGAAACGAAAATTGAATGAAAACCAAAAACCGAGTGGAGGCACTATTTGCCATCTTAAAATAGGATGTCACACCTCTATATGAAATAGGGTGATGGATATCCTCCTATTACATGGCTAACCGCCCAATTTTTCCACAAGGATTTGCCATCCAAAAATCATTTTATAAACCAAAAATAGAGTCTAACTTAGAGTCGCTTTGCTCAGCATGTCCATGACCGTGGACACGGCTATTCGAATAATTTTACACTCTGCAGAGGTTGTACAGTTTTACCCACAAGAGATAATCAACTTTTAATATCCGTCTGACACACTTCCGTTATTGTGCGACTAAGTGATTATCACGAGGTCTTTACAATGTGTCATTCCAAAGTAGTCATGCCCGCTAAGGTTTCACTTCCTTTGGATTAACCATCCGCTAGAAGCCCCCTCTTGTGCCGCTAAGGTTTCACTTCCATTGGGTTAACCACCCACCGGAAACCCCTTGTTGCGCCAAGTGGGAATATTGTCTAGCCGACACCCACACACCAAAAATGACACAACTAACAGTGGAGTGTTGCAAATTATCCAGCCTAGCCTATTCCATTACAGGCTTGTGGTAGTACGGTGGAGCTTTGCAAGATGCGGCTCAAAGACCCAGACTTAACTAACTTGGGCGACTTCCAAAATAACCTGGCCTCAACCCTACCCGAATTGAATCCGTGCATAAATCTGCACCCACCAAGCATCCATTCTGCCAAGTCAAAACCCATTTTTCACTTTTATTTTTCAAAGACATTTGCAAAAATCCACCATGACAAAACAATGCCATATGCTTTTAATCAAAACTGCTATTTTGGCTAAAATTTCCCAAAATAAAATATTTGTAATCTCAGCAATGTCTAAGCATACCTTTATTTTCAAATGTTTGTTTGACTAAGGTGACAAGGAATCTTGATTCAACATTCAAGTTTGGCTATACAAAGGAATTGGATTAACTCTAAATTTAAAACAGAGACTTAAATTAACTAGATAAATTATGCGTGCAATAGTAATTTAAAAATAGAATTAAATAAATTTAAAATACTAGGATCAATATGATCAATGGTATAACTTGCCTTGCTCGAACTCCTGATAATCTAACTCTTCAGATGGATCGAGCTCTCCCGAGTCGTCAAAATCTATACGTAAAAATAAGCCAAATTTAAATAAATTCAAATAATATACAAATAAATTAATATTAATATTCAAATTAACTCAAAAGAAAATAATTTTAGATTAGTTAGCTAGATCTTGAATTTATACAAATTTAGAAATTTGATTCACTTAAATCGGAGTTCGTATGAAGAAATACGAGCTCCTGGAAGTATAAAACTAAAGAAAATACTAAAATCATATTTTATTAATTTTCTTGGGTTATTTTTCTAAAGGAAATTCGAGTTATTGCGCTAAGTCGAGAGGGCGACCACGCCGCCTGAGCCGAGGTGGTGCTTACGTGTCTTCGCGGTGGCGGCCACGTCGGTATTGGTCGGGGACGGCGCTCGGAAACCAACAGTACCGGCGAATGGCGGCCCGATGAACGGCGGTGAGATGTGCGCTGGAGAGTGGGAGTGACGGGGAGTCTAATGCGCTCACCCGAGTGGTCGGAGGAGGAAGGAAGTGACCGGCGGTGAGGAGGGAGCAGCGGAGCGATTCGGTTGTCGACGGCGAACGTGTTTCGGTGGTCTCTTGGCAAAGCTAAGGTGCGTGCAAGGATCGCAGTGAAGCTGTGATGCTGATGATGCGGTCGGGGCGGCCAGAGCGGGGTCGTTGGCGACGGAATCGGTGAAGAACCGAGCTTCGGGGATCGCTGGAAAAACTCGAATTGCGAGTGCTAGAAAGAGACTGGAGCGAGGAGAGCTGGGGCGCTAGGTGGAGGAGACCTATGCGCACCCGGGACTACCTTTTATAGGCCGAGGGGAGGTTGGGAGGCGGAGATCGTGCGCGGAGGTCACGGCGGCAAGGGCGAACGCCTGGCGTAAATGCGCATGAACGAGGGGGAAATGGACGGGAATAATTGCGGCGAAAGCCGGCGGTTTGAATGCGCAATAATGCGAGAAGAATCCGGGAGAGAAACGAAAAATTGATGAAGCTTCATTCGGCAGTAATGGCGGACGAAGGCGCGGCCGCGTGGGCTAAAAGGGGCGAGGTGGAAAACTACGCATAGACGGGCCCACCTGTCGGCGAAAGGGTGAAGCGGTCAAAGTGGTCGGAGCAGTTGGAGTGGTCGGAGCGGTCGGAGTGGTCATAGTGGTCGGAGTGGTTAGACCGGTCGGATAACAGTGATGGGCCGCGGGAGTTTTGGCCCGAACACTGTGCGGCGATTTTTAAATTCATTTATCAATTAAAATAATTCTAGTAATTCAAAAAAGGTTTAGAAAATAGCAAATGAATTCCCAAAATTATGACAAAATTCGCAAAAATCTCTAATACATTTTGGATTAAAATAAAATATTTTCAACATATTATTGACAATAGATTCTGCAAACAAATTATTTTGGGCTTTAAAATAATTAGGGAATTTTTTTAAAAAAAATTCCACAAAATTCCACAAAATAAATTAAATCTTTATTTTCAAGTGAAACTTGAAATATTGGGATGTTACAGGTGGTGCAGCCGTACGGGGCTGTGCCTCCCCTTTTCCTTTTTTATTATTATTGTTTATCTGATACTATTTATGCGCAATTACTGTTCATAGGAATATTATGCATGCAAGCACTGTTGATCCGAGCATTGTTCATGCATTCCACTGATCGGCTTGGCCGGCGACTTCAAGTCGGCTCGCGGTAGATTTGATCGGATTTGCAATTTCTAATCTACGGTACAAGCGTCATCATATTTTCCATGCAATCTACGGATCGGGATTATGCCGGCGACTTCAAGTCAGCTCGTGGTAGATTAGAGCGGATTTGCACTGTAGAAAAAATCAATCTAGAAAGCAAAATTTGTAGAATTGAAAGCAATCTAGAAAAAACGATTCAATCTACGAGCGTCGTTCTTCGACGGTTACCTTTCTATCCGATGAGAGTCGATCGTGCTGATAACGTGTTGAGGAACCGTTGCTGGCTAGTCCAGTCCGAACGATAACCTCGTAGGCAAACATAGAATCGCATCAAACAATGGAAGAACACAAGAACAGAATAGTAGATTGAACACAGAGATGTAGGGATATTATTGCTTCTCTTTATTGCTCTTCATACGATCAATCCTTTACAATAAATAGTACCCTCTATTTATAGTCTACAGACCCTGCTAGGGTTTGAGATTGATTGCCTACACATGAGTTAATTCGCCGGGCCGAGCCCATAGTTTTCAACACAATTCACGAAGGAAGATTCATCGAGGCATTTGGCGGCGACCAAAGCGAAGGCACACGGATTCGCGGATACATGCATCGATGCACCCCGCCACCGCGCGCTCAAAACTTGTGGGAGGAGTGGTAGAAAACATTGCCGTAAGAAAAAATATCGGAGGGTAGCGATAATACCGGTTTTTTATTTGTTCGTTATTGAAAGTTTTGAACAAATTTTTTTCAGATGTTAAGATGAAATTTATCTAAATTTGAATTTAGTTAAAATTTAAAACAAATTAAAAAAATACTCAATATAAAAATTTATCGAAACCACCGCTAGCCTACAAAATTTAAACGATAGAAATTTTACTAACCGGTGGTCGCACTCCCGCACGCCACGGTGACGATTATTAACTGAGGAAGCAAGAAGATTCGGGGGGTTTGAAGGATAGTTATCGAAATCGACGGCGTGTATATCCACGCGGAGACGCAGTATTCCTTTCGTGTGCGTGGCTTTGACAAATTGACGACCATCTTTCCCTCGCCGTCTTGTTTTCTTCCCTGAGACGAACCGTCTTTCCCTTTCGACAGAAGAAAGCAGCCAATTAATCGACAGACCTAGAAAATACCATACACCTTAATGTAGCTCGATCCTGCACTCATCTACACCCGTAACTCCTTTCGTGTGAATTCCAGACTGTGCATAAGCATTCGTGCGTGCATGCACATGCACATGCACCTGATCGATCGACATCATCGATCCTTCGACGCCATGACCGGCCGGCGAGTTAAGCTTGACCAGTAAAGTTTGCATTCTTGGCACATACGGCGGTTTGGCACTCCTTGTACTACACCTGGCCAAGTGTCGGTTTCAAGGCGAATTCCAGTTCACGTCGGCGCAGGCAGCTTGGCAATGGCATGCACTTGATGATCAGCACGCCTTCGCGTATATATATATTCCTGCACTTGGGTATATGATTGGCGTTCTGATTCTGGATGGAATTGAATGGTAGCCGTTTGTTTGTTGGAGCCTTCAAGGCTTGAACATACGACAGGCATTACTAAACATTAAAGGATGGGAGGAAGCGCGCCTCCTCGCGCCTGCTACCTCGACGGGAAAACGTCGTCTTCCAGTGATTGATTACGCCTGCAAGGAAACCGATGCCGCCAGCCGTCTACAATCTACTGTTTGAATACTCTTGCAGCAGGTCACTGTAGGTAGTGTATAGCGCACCACATACAGGTCTCTCTCTCTCTCTCTCTCTCTCTCTCTCTCTCTCTCTCTCTCTCTCTCTCTCTTTGTGTTAGAAAAGAGTGTAAACTGAAATATCAAATTCATGTGAGCTCTGTGCTAATTAATTAGATCCTCAAACTTAAATTCTGTTGTGCTCCTCCATTCTTTTAACTCGACCTTTAAAACTATCAAAATTAGTTATATAAAAATTATATCAAGTAAAAAGAACGCAGAGAGTAAGACTTATAAACTTAATTACGTTGTTTACAGGGGTGTAGCCAGCCTACAGCTGGGTCTCAGGCCAGCCCAACCGGAACTGCATGAGTGAATCGATTCCTATGGACAAGAAACGGTAATACAAGAAGTAATTTTGAGTTAGATCTTGGGTCATTACTTTAACAGTCCGAGGCCCAGATCCTCCACAGACTGTTTAGGTGCATCTTTATATTAAGTGATGCAAGAGAACATATAGGTTCAAAAACACAAATTAGCAAATGCCCGCTAGCAGCGTCAAGTGTCCAACCCGTGACCACACAGATCACAACCCGGGCAACAGGCTTGCAGGCAGGTCGGCAATCGAGGTGGCGTTTGGGTAGTGAGGGGCCAGCAACAGAGGAGGCGGACATGCCGACGACCGGGGTGTAGGGATGAAAATAGATCGGATAGTTTCCGACCGATCCGGACGAAAACGGATTCGGATTGTCTTGGATCAGATTTTTCTCGGATAATTTTCGGATCGGATACGGATTCGGATTTTTTTGTCGGAAACGGAAACGAATACGGTAGGCATGCTATCCGGCGGATACGGATACGGATTATCCAGATAAGACAAGTCCGGATATCCGGATTTTGGCCCAATAGAAGAGGATTTCAGCCCAAAAGGGAAAATGAGATTTTAATTGATTTTCGAATTTCAGAAAATGCAACAAATCAAATAGCCTTTTAGAAAATAGCAAATAGAGTTAAACAAATTCTATAAAAAAATCACAAAAATTCCTTAAATTATTTTGAACTTAATAAAATTAATTCCAAGATAAAGTTAGTTTTTATTTTTGCACATAAATTATTTTTAATTTCTGAAAAATATGAACAACCTTTTTAAAATCCAGAAAATTCAAGAAATTAATTATTATTTTTTCATTTTCACTTTAAATACAATAAAATCCCAGAAATCTCAATAATTTTTTTTGACATTGAAAACTAGGAAATTAAATAATTGACTTTATTTTATTTATTTTTTCTTTTTAACCAAGAAAACTCTTTTAAATCTCAAAAAATCCAATAAACTAATAACTTTATTAATATTATTTTTGGTAACATACTTTGGGATGTTACAGTCATTTACGTATAGATTAACTATCTAGCATCATCAATGTTAGTGTGAACTAAGTTTTATGTATGTGATAAGCTAAGTGTGAATGTGTGATGACTTGTGACTTTGTGAGTTCTGACTTATAAACTAAATATGGTAAACTAAGTGTTATGTTTATGATGAACTAGTTAATGCAACTTGTTAGTGCCAATGTTATGCGTGGTTGCTGAAAATATGAATAATTCATGAATGTGTTGCATCAAATGAACTAGTTATATGTTTTCGTTAATTTCTGGCATACAATTTAAGGGGTTTTCGTGTTCCAAAAATAATCCGCGATCGTATTCGTTTCAATTCGTATTCGCCCGTATTCAGATTCGATATTATTCGATCCGATTCAGATCCGAGTATCCGTATTCATATCCGGATCTGGAAAAAAATATGAAAACAAATATGACAGAGTTATTATCCGTCCGTATTCGATCCGTTTTCACCCCTACCGGGGTGACGGGTTGGACACTTGACGGCACTGCAGTGGGAGACATGGGGTGGACGAGAGTAGCATCCGCTGCCTCTATCGGCCGTAGGGATTCCCATGTAAAATATACTAGGCTGGATGTGCGCTACGCCGCGGCGATCGAAGCGTGTTCAATCAACTTTAACTTGAATTTTAAGTTAGATGGTAAAAATATATTGGTTAATTATCTTATCATTAATTTATTTACCGCTTACACAAGGTTATATATATATATATATATATATATATGTGTGTGTGTGTGTGTGTGTGTGTGTGTGTGTGTGTTTAAGAAAAATATTATAGACTCGGAATTCAAATGATTTTCCTTGATTATTAAATCACCATTCTAGAAGTCTTGATGATTTCTGGGGTACAGGGATGTTACCCTTTTTTTGGCCGAGCCTGTCTTTGCACTAATTATTTTTAATTATCATCGATAATTTTAGATATGGGATAAAGATAGTATAGTTACTATCTGGACCACAAAATATTTTGATAGGGCCTGCAACAATATTTGATTTTATAGAGCAAAAATTGAAAGCATCCAAATTATCCTTGAATAGCTTCCCAATTCTATTTTCCCGAAATTTGTAGTTTGAGTTTTCGCATCTCATAGTTTCTAAACATTAGTGGAAGTACTATTAAAATAATTTTATCAATTAACTTATCATTATTTACTTACAGAGGGGTTCATATCAGGAAGTTGTTTGCATTAGCTTCGAACGACTGACGAACTAAATAATCGGCTGCCTCCATCTAACTCCTAAAGGAAGTGGGCCCACATGTCATTGAGGAAGGGAGAGACATGGAGCTAGAACACAGGAGAAAACAGGGGTGATAGAGGGCGACGCGGCAAGCTCATCGCGCGGCGGCAACCAAAGAGGCGTGAGGATCAAGAAATAGGACTGGGAGGAAGAGACACAAGGAGGTGGCATCGTGGCTGGGGCGGCCGAGGAGGAGATGGCGGCGGTGGAGCAACCGGGTGTAGTGGCCGAATTGAGGCGACGGTGGCCGAAGGGAGGGGAGAGGAAAAGGAGATGAGCATGGGCAATAGGGAGGTGCAAGGAAGCCTAAAGTACGTTCCGTGGAGGAGAAGAAGCTCCGGAGCAGCCGTGAGGCTGGGGCAGCACGGGAGGCTCATGGTGGCGGCACTCTAGGGCGGCAGTGAGTCTTGGCTGGCAGTTGGGGATGCTTAGGACTTCGAGGTGGTGCTCTAGCTAGGAGGAATCGACCCAAGGGGCGCCGCCAGGGAGGAGATGGCAACGGTGGAGCACAAATCACTGAATTGGGAAAGAAGCGCTCCAGCAATTCTGTGGAGAAACAGAGAAATTGAATGGGGAATGGATTGTTGGGGAGGAACGCTGTGACATGGGTGGAGAGGGGAGGCTCGCCGGAAGTGATGACGGCGACGCTAGTGGTCGGTGCACAAGCGGGGAAGCTCCGCCTATACATAAATCATCGTCCTTATTAATTGACGACGAATGAATTCTCATCCTTCTGCTTGTCTTCCAAATATATTTTGATACCTTTTCTAATTTTTATATTTAAATAACTAGACACAAAGGACTGACTAGTGGCCTAGCGGTGGTGGAGGTAAGGGCCTTCATTCCCATCCATTTAGATTAAAGTGTCCGTATATACAAGATACATTCTCTTAGTCTAAAATAGTTAAATTTTAGTTCATTTACAACTTCATTATACATAAATCACAGTAAATTATTTATGTAATTTTTGTTCGTGGTCACTGTAATTATTCTTGAAAGTCTTAATAACTGATATTTCTATCACATGATTCAAAATCTAACGATACTTTGAGAGGTTGATCAAAAACAAAGATAAAAATAATAATATTCTATACCGACAAAATACGGTAATGTGGTGAAGATAACAAATTCGGGCCCAATTGATGAGATGAGAACAAGTGCAAATCTCAAAACATATCGAACGGATGAAAATTTAACTATTTTGATTTAAAAAAATAGTCCAATGTTATTTAGCAAAACCATAGATTAAATCCCTAAAAACGACGTGGAGTACATTATTTAATCACACACACAAGTGCATTCAATGGGAAAGTGTTTGCATGTGCTCTGTGTGGCCTTGGAGTCTTCCTAAAATTCCAAGACACGTGTAGCAGACATACATGCCTTGGAATCTTCGTAAAATTCCCAGACATGTGTAGCAGCACATGTGTGCATGTGTGGTGGGCACATAGTGCGCGTGCTCCTTGTGCTCTTTAAAAATATAAATAATCAGACACCCAATTAACAAAGTACCACAATAATAAAAGGACAAATGTGGGCCCGCATGTCAGCAACGCAGTGGATGGTGTATCCGAGATATGTGCAATTTGCAGTGGAATGGGAAAAAAAAAAATCAATAGTACTAAAAACAATATGCACTTATCGAATTGGTACGTACCATCATGCGATTAATCGTTACACTAATGGTCAGTCAAAATTTAAAAGACAATTAATCAATCTTAACTACACTCCGAATACATCACCAGTCTTGGCCACAGAGCTGAATATCTAGAACTCACCTGGAACATGCTTCGCAGCCCATGGTCAGAAGCGAATGTCGCGATCTATATATCAATCACGCATGTTCTGACGTGGAAGTGCTTCGCTATGCCGCTGGTGTGCGTGCGTCGACCGTCTATAAATACCGGTGCAGGCAACTCAGTAAGCATCGCCATCCAGACATCTGCATACCAAACTGAGCAGCAAAACAAATAAGTTCGGCATGGAGAAGATGGCAGCAACACTACCTGCTCGTTCGGACAATCAAGAGAGGAGGGAGGCTCCAACCTTCCACCCGAGTCTGTGGGGGGGTTTCTTCCTCACTCACCAGCCGCCGACTGCGCCTCAGGTAGCTAGCAAATGGCATCACATGCACTTGGTAAACTGACATTCTGACAGACAAGATTGACTAATGCTTACTTGTCCTTTCAGCACGTGCACATGAAAGGAAGGGCTGAGGTGTTAAGAGAAGAAGTTAGGAACATGGTAGAGTGCGCAAATGAAATACCAAAAATATTGGACCTTATAATCACATTACAACGGTTTGGGCTGGATATCTACTACGAGAATGAGATCGTGAGCTGTTGCACTTTGTTTACGACTCGATGGTTACAATGTTAAAGACCTAAACTTGGTTTCACTCCGATTTTATCTTCTTCGAAAGAATGGATATGATGTGTCATCTGGTGAGGCCTTATTAATGTTCATAATTTGGTCTATATGGAGTTGTTTAACACCTTGTTTTGACAATTAATTTGTTAGCACGATTGAAATTTTGTTTTATGTATTTATCTATAGTGTATATGTGTGTGTATATATATATATATATTATTCATATTTTTAAATATTTTATTCATATTTTTAAATATTTTATTCATATTGGCTCTTTCATCTATTTATTTTCTCTTCTCTTTTTTCCCAACCAATTGAACAAAACATTTAAATTATTTGCAATTTTTTTGTTTTTTTCTAAGAAGATGAAGGGGGTCACACGCAGCAGTATCACACGATGTCGCGCTATCGCGTGAGTTATTTCTAGTTGATACTATTATATATGTTCTGAAATAGTAGTGGAAGATCTTATAAATAATCCTGAGAAGTGTCTTTTAACCAAGAAAAATGTAATATATTTTTCTAAGAATAACAAAAATTATATAATTCAACTTTGAAGTAGGACTATAAAAAATTAATTGGATATGACCCATTGTGTATAGGCTAGAATAATCTATGTAAATAAAATTTGGCATGCAAGTTATTTATTTATTTATTAGAAGTATTATGTTAAAGATAAATTTATTCCACTATTGTATGCCATGTATATTTTGGAAACATAAATGGTTGATATTAATAACTTGATCAACATTGCAGATGTATTCCAAAGTTTTAAAGATAAGGAAGGGAGTTTTGTTGAGAATAATACAAGAAGTGTTTTAAGCTTATATAATGCAGCATACCTTAGGACTCACGGGGAAAAAGTGCTGGATGAGGCCATAATCTTCGCTACAAGTCACCTTGAAGGTGTATTAGAACAACTGGAATCACCATTAGCAGAGGAAGTATCTCTTGCCCTTGAAGCACCTCTTTTCCGAAGAGCTCGCATAGTAGAAATAAGAAACTACATCCCTATTTATGAAAAGGAGGCTACACGAAATGAATCCATATTGGAGTTTGGAAAATTGAATTTCAATCTTCTGCAACTTATTTATTGTGAGGAGTTAAACAAAGTCACACTGTGAGTTTATTCCGATTTCTCTTCTTTTTTTTTTAACCTGGGACTCCCTTCACTCATTTCAAACATAAAAGTGGTAATTGGATAATTTTATACATGTGTGTTGCAGCTGGTGGAAGGAGCTCCAAGAAGAATCAAAGTTGAGTTTTACTAGAGATAGAATAGTAGAAATGCATTTTTGGATGAACGGGGCATGGTACGAACCTCAATATTCTCATTCCCGGATTGTACTTACAAAGATGACGGCAGTTATGACCATAATAGATGATATCTTTGACACATACGGTACAACCAAAGAAAGTATGCAACTTGCTGAAGCAATTAACAGGTCACAATCTCTTACCGTATCCAAATATTGTTTTTTTTTTGTTAAAAAATTATCATATCATATTTGGCATCAATTGCGCATGCTAAAATATCGACATGGATTTATATAAACAACCAAAGAACTGAAGTGAAGTCTTAAAATCAAATTAATTTGCTCATGTTCTTAACTTTTTTGGGAGTAGTTTTTCTATTTGTGAAACCTGGTTTGACTAAAGTTTTTATGCGTAAATGCCTCACATATAGTGGTAGCTCTATTTTAAGAACAACCCAATTGCATGGCCATCAAATGTGGAGACTGGTTCAACTATGCCATTATTCAGGAAGGCATGGTTTGACAAAAGTTTTTATGCCTAAATGCCGCACATATAGATGAGGACGGGAGTTTGTTGGGATTTTGATTTCGGAAGGCATTATTTCTATTTTGTTTCTTTGGTTTTTTAGAAATTTTGTATGGGATGTGGGAGACGGAGTGGACAGTTGGACACTGACAGGGCTGTTTTGCATGGGCTGATGGTTAGACATTATATGCCATGCGCCCACATCAAAATAAAATGGTTTGATTTAATAGAAGAAGACTATTATACAACAAGACGTAAACTACAGTACGAATCCAGTAATTCTCAATTTTATCATCATTTCAATTAGTAGGGGAAAAGAAAGAATATAGGAAAATATGGAACAATTAACTTTGTAGATATATTCTTTAAACTATAATGTTTGAAAATGTACAACAAAAAAATGTGTTTCCTGTGTCTGTGTGTAAAAGATAATGCAAAATATCACTCTTATTTAAACATGGAAGTCTCTACACTACAAATGCAAAAGCAAGAAATTCAGTGCTCGTATTTCTAGAAATATTTTTCAGTATAATTGATTTTTTTTATCATAACCATTAAGTTAAGGCGATTCTAAAATACTGCAATACAGGTGGGATGAAAGTGCGACGGATCTGCTTCCAGAATACATTAAGGGTTTCTACTTATATCTGCTGAAGACATTTCATCTATTTGAGGATGAGCTAGGAACTGAGAAGCGGCACCGTGTGTTTTATCTTAAAGAAGTGGCAAGTACTCTGCTCAATTTTATCAAACAAGTTAATTGTTTAAATATGCGCTCTAAAAAAAATTAAAACCTACATAACTATATTGCGATTGAGTGCTGCCAAGACAGCATCGCAACGCTCTAGCTGCAAAAATGTAATCTTCTTTTGAATACAGTTATATTACAAACGAACATAAAGTTTGCTTAATTAATTCATATCTTTTTGGCAATTACATCAACATCTGTATTCTAAGATGAATTCACACGTATTCTTATTCGACGGATGCAGTTAAAGCGATTAGTTCAGGCATACACCGAGGAGCTAAAATGGCGTGATCAAGGTTATGTGCCAAAGACAATGAACGAACATCTTGAGGTTTCAGCGAGAAGCAGTGGTGGCTTTACACTAGCAACGACTTCATTATTTGTCGGAATGGGTGACATAGCAACCAAGGACATTTTCCAGTGGATTTTGAGCTATCCACCACTTTTCAAGTCTTTTGATATGTTTGTGCGATTCTCAAATGATATTGTATCAAGCAAGGTCCTCCTCTATCTTTCACACATTTGGATGTGAATTTGCATTCGTTTTTCTCTTTTGCATCTTGCATTTCTTCTTGCTTAATTACCTCAGGCACCACATGACTAACTTGTTTTTACTGCCATGTTTTTGCAGCGTGAGCAAACTGGGGATCACTCCGCCTCTACGATCCAATGCTACATGAAGGAGCACGGAGCAACAATGCACGACGCGTGCCAAAAGATAAAAGAACTCGTTGAAGGCTTATGGAAGGATATGGTGGAGCATTGCATTACGCCGACGACTGAACTGCCACTGGTCGTGCCACAAACGGTGGTTAACTTTGCAAGGACGATCAATTATATCTATAAGCACGGCGACGCAATCACTTCCTCTCACGAAATCAAAGAAATTATAACATTGCTCTACGTGGAGCCAATAGCAGTGTGAAGCAGCTTGCTAAGAGGAGGCATGGTTAATATATTACCAGGTATATTGTACTTTTGAAATAAACACCTTTGATCAGAAATAAAAATAGCAGTGTGAAGCTCGATGAGAGGAGCTAGGTATGATCAACAGTTACTAGCTATATTGTGCTTTTGCAATAATAGCGACCTTGAATCATGTTCATGTGGAAGTGGTGATCAGAAAAACTGCCACTAGTTTACTTAATTCGGCTGTTCCAATGTATTAAGTATTTTCATCCGCTCAAATAAATGTACTGCTATGATAGTGGAAACATTCTTGGTTTCAAATTTTTACTCGAGGGGACCAGTAATGCCGGTTACCGGCGAAAACCGAAAATTTCGGCCAATTTCAGCCGAAATTTTAAAAAACATTTTGACATTTTTGAATTTTAAATTAAAAAATCAAATTCAAACATAATTCATGCAAATTTGAATTTTTTTGGATAAATTTTATCAAAACCGATTTTTCGCCGCCAGTTTTAATTTCGACCGGCTACCACCGGTAACACCGGTTACCAGCGGTAACCAGCGAAATCTCACCGATAACATTTTCACTACTACTATCTCGCTGGCTAGCTCCAGTGTGTATTGTACTGAAAAACAATAAAAGGTGCTTTCTTGAGCTCAAAAGGGTGCATATGAGTAGTTCAAAATGGTTCCATATATAAGCAAGTACACCAAGTGGTTGTTCCTAGAATTTAATTTGTCGGGGACGACTAGTGCCTGGACGTACGATGGAAACATCGTACGCTCTCCCTACTTGTCAGATTTCATTTAAGACATCGATCTTAGCCGTTCGATACCGTCAAACAAAAACCAAGAAACACAACAATTAGTTCATAAACTTGCAACAAAATATTTGCATCGGATGCAACAAATACAAAATCAACAAACAAAATTGTGCAACAAATTTGAACTAATGGGCCAACAAATACAAGAAACTATTTCAACAAAAATTAAACCTTATTGCAACAACAAAGAAACCATGTAACTTCTGCAACATTTGGAAACAATTGCTACAACAACTTGAGTTACCAGTGTCAACATTTTGAGATGCACATAGAGGAGGGGGGACAAGGCTGGCCCACACCAACATCCCAATTACCGACATGCTCGGACCCATCACCGGCAAGCAGATGGTGTAGATGTGGCTATGGCGCCCTCGACCGGCACATCCTCCGCTCATCGTTTGCAGTCTCCTCTAGATTCGACGGGCTCCCACATTGGCAACAACAAATCCGGTGAGCTCCGGCCACTCCTCGGAAAGAGGAGACCTCCATTGAGCTCCGACCATGGGGGAACGCCTCCCTCAAGCACGAATGGGCCACTCATGCAGCTACTTGATTAGAGCTCACCATAGCCATGCTCAGAGAGAGGGGGGAGGACCCATGGGATAGGGGCATGACTCTAACCAGCGTTGTTGAGTTCAATCGATCTAGATTCTGGAAGCTGTGGGGATAGGACAGAAGAATTTGGGGTGTAGGGAACGAGCAGGGAGGGGTCTGAGAAGAAGTCATGTGAGGCGGAAGGTGTAGGACTATGGAAACGTTCGATGGGGTCGGTGAGATCGGACGCACGACTAGTACCAATTCCCGTATATTGTGAATGTGATAGGATGACAACTCGTGCATCAAGTAGTTCAGGATATGCAGCCTTTGCAAAGTGACATGCAACTGGTGAGGCACCCGCTTGAACACGTTGCCAACGTGCGTTGCTATATAGAGCGTGGCTCTTGCAACCATGACAAGTGGTGAGTGGTGGCGGAACGATGCCCCGCGCGTGCACCACCTTGCGATCCACGGACAGACAGAATCGGTGCATCCGCTGGTGGCTTGGCCGTGATCGCCAGAGCGGCTGGGGTGTGTGTTGTCGCACCACAATTCCCAGATGTTTGGACACTGTTGGCCCCCTAGCACACAAGAATTCCAGATCTAGCCCCTCTACCCCCCGAAATTTCATTTCTAGCCACCTCCTCCCGCCTGCTGCGTCTGGGCACCGCATCACCCCTTCCCCTACGCCCCCACACAGCAGCAGGTTGGGTACTATAGCAATTCCAGGTTTTTCTCAAAAATCCATGTAAGTATATTTTAGAGGAATTTCTAAATATAGCAAATTAGCTCAAAAAATTATGAATTTTTTGTAGATCCTCCCAACGCAGTGTACTTGCTTGTGTAATTTTTTAAAAAAAATTATCCATTCTAATTTTTTCTCAAAAAAATTTATTAAATTATACTGTTTATAGGAATTTTCTAATATAGAAAATGAGGTCCAAACTTTATGAAAAAAAAAAATTACAAGCTCTTTACATAGTGGAATTGATTGTGTAATTTTTCCATAATTTTATATGCTCTGAAATTATCTCGAAAAATTAAGGGTTTAGGTCTCGAAAATTAGGACGAAGGTTTTAGAAATTGGGGTTTCAAGATTTCATGTGACTTGGAATGTGGGAAGTTTAGTACCACATGACTACTCTAAGTAAGTAACATTCCCTCCTCCAGTGTTTTTCACTACATCGGAAGCAATTGTTTGATTGAGTAATGGGGCTGATGGTACCAGTAGGTGGCAGGTGATTTCGTTGGTGTTTCCAATTCCACCATAGAAATAGGTTTGTACAGCATAGTTGGTGATTTCCGAGCGGCTACAGCAAAGGGTGTAGGGTGAGCAAGTGTCAAGCGACTGTTGGGTACAATATTATCGTAAGCAATTTCAAACGGACATTCATCATCTTCAGGTTAATCAGGATTGTCTGTTCCGTTTTCATTGTTCTCTCCCATGTTTACCAAATTGTGCACATTAGCTTCCTTCTTAAATGCATTGTATAGCAAATGATCATTCTCCCTTGGATTGTTATTTCCAATTTGTAATGGTTCTTCAGTAGCAGCGTTGACTAGCACATGGTAAGGACATGCACCATATCCCTGCATAATAAACAAATATGGTGATTAGGATACGATGGTAACAGCAAAACCATATAGGCTGCATATGGAAGGTAATTGTCTGAAGCCTTCTGTTCCCTTCTGTATATGTGATATATTACATTTTGTATCTTTACCTGTGGGATCCCTTGAATTGTTGTTGGGATTGTGATGTGTCCACTGGTGGAAAAAAAAATCAATGATCAAGTGCCACCTTTCCCACCGCCTATCCTCCCTCCTCCGCACATCTGTCGCCTCATCCAGAATTCTGCGCGCAAACGCCATGGCTCCTGCTTCGCTCGGCTTTAAATACCGAACTCTCGCAATCGCTCTTCACTCATCTCAATTGTGTTTCGCTTCTCGTTCTGGCGCTCGTTGCTGAGGACTCAGAGAATGTAACATAATTACTTTTTTAGGGAGATTAAGTATTTGATTTCTTCATGTCGCTCGACCTTTTTAGTGGTAAGTAGTTAGTATAGTGGTAGTTAATTAGTTGTAATTAGTTAGTTTAGTGGTAATTAATTAGTCATAATTAGTTAGTTTGCTGGTAATTAATTAGTTTAGTGACAATTTATTAGTCGTAATTAGTTAGTTTAGAGGTAATTAATCAGTTATAATTAGTTTGTTCAATGGTAATTAATTAGTAGTAATTATTTAGTTTCCTGGTAATTAGCCGCACAAACAAGTGAAGGATATGCAAGATCCCTAGGCACTCAATAAAGGATTGCCCCAATGACCCAAATTTCGTCCGGTCGTCATTCAAGATCGTAATGTAATGTTTTTCGCGCTTGTTTGTTATGGACAACAGAACTTCTACAATACCCGCCATGGACTCATCGGCAAATTTCTACGCTAGGGTGTTGCGTTACCGCAGAGACTAGTTGTAGACATCATTGAATAGATGATACATACGATATTCTTTCTTAATTTATCGGTTCAATGTGGATGACGTTGGTATAATACAGTATTAAAGAATATCATCTATTTTAACATTGTGTTGTACCATAGGTTATATATGCTTGTACATGACAACTGAGGGAAATGCGTGGTATGCAAATCATATAACAACGTACTGTAGCCTTCGAAACGCACACGAGTTGGAGGTCAGTACATTGTTATATGATATGCATGCTACGTATTTCTCTCAGTTGGTTCGTGTACAATCTTATCTATCCTATGGTACAATACAATATTAAAGTGGATGATATTCTTTAATACTATATTGTACCACATGCTAGAAAATCATGTATATGAACTAACGGAGGGAAATGCGTGACATGCAGATAGTATAACAACATACTATAGCCCGCATATTATTATATCATCTGCATGCCAAACATTTCCCTCAATTGGTTCATGCACAAGCTTATCTAGTCTGTGGTACAATATAGTATTAAAGAATATCATCGACAATAAACTGATAAATTAAAAAAAGAGTGTCCCGATTGCAATAAAATCGCGCGTGTATCATGTAATGCTTGTAACGCTTCAAATGTCATCAATTTTATGTATGAACACGTACACTGCAACTCCATTGGAAACCCTAATTTCCGAAACCCTAATTCTATTATGAGTACTTTGTGTGGGAATTCATGAAACCCTAATTTTTGAAACCTAAAATCCAAATTTTCAAGACCTAAATCCTTCATTTTGGAGACAAGTCCATAACACAGCCAGAAGGGGATCATCATATGCTTCCTAAAACCCTTTGCTGTCACGCAGCACAGGGCAATAAATCTTTTGGTGCCTGACCTCGCCATAGTAGAATTTCCACAGTGGATTCTAAACTCACGTATTGAGTAGTAATTCATATTGATCATGTAAAAAGAAAATATCTCTTCACAACTACTCCGTATAACTTAACAAATAAGGTAACTGCATAGGGACGTATAAAGAAACTAAATAGCATTTGTGATTTTTGTAGATTCTCAAGGGTAAGAAATTTGTTAGATGCGCTAGGGAATTCATACACGGAGGGAAAAGTAAGTAATAAACAATAAGGCCTCCTTTCAAATATCAGCAAATCTGAAAGAACTAATGACTGCATATTGCATATTGGTGCATTTTTTTTATAGGAAGCTAAGACGTGCTAAAGAACAAAGGTTCTAAATATTTTCTGCGAAATTAAAAATAGTCATCAATATCAATTGGTAGCTTTCCTTGCTTGATTCATTTTCTTTCCTATTGAATCATGAAATCAAGCCTATATTGCAAGTATGCCTCTTCTAGTGGAATCCCAGAAAAAATCATTCGCACCGACATCGAATCCTCCATATGTCAGCATATCCAAATGCAACTGTAATGACCATATGAAAAAGAGAGGTGGATCAAACACATGCAAGTGAATTAAAAAAAAAACTAAATTAAAATGGCAGACTATTAGAACTTGTAACATAAGAGTACAAGTTCTAGCGCATAAAGAAGAACATATATATGCCAAATTGTATTGTGCAGTGCGTGAAGAGTTGTATGAAACCACAATACACTACTACAGAAAAGGTCATCACAGACGGTTCGTAACAGTCATCACAGATGGTTTTTGAACCGTCTGAAATGTTATGTCTGAGATAACAGGCGGTTATCACAGACGGTTGAAAAACCGTCTGTGATAACTCTTATCACGCATTTGCCCAAACCACGAACCGCTCAGGATTTTAGTATCACGAGCGGTTCGTCGTTGGAACCGCTCGTGATACTACATAATCACTGCACGGTTCGCATACGAACCGCCTGCGTGATTTTAGTATCACTGACGGTTCGTCGTTGGAACCGTCTCGTGATAAGAAATATCACGCACGGTTTCAACTACAAACCGTCTGCGTGGTTATTCAAGATCGCTGCAGGCGGTTCGTTGTTAGAACCGCTCGTGATAAGTCCTTTAACCTAATTAAATTTTTCGTATTTTCAGCTAGCCTCGTGAATTGCTAGCCATGCCCTCTCAAAACTAGCAAGTAGAAACATGTCACGATAATTGCCGACAACTCAAAGTGATCATTTAACTCAAAATCAATTACAAAAGAATGTTTCAAGTATATATTGTCGCTAGAGTTACATATTGAATTACAACCAGTCAAAGTGAATTAAAATATTGAATCAACTGTTTCGAGGTCGTTCATCGGTGTCGACGGCGTGAAACTCTCCGTTGGTGTTAACTATGTCTGCCTTGATGAAGCCACAGAGCTCCCCTCGAATGTGCGTGACTCGTCCATCTCGAGTGCATTTAACTCTATGTTCAAGCCCTGTCGCTAGCAGGAGTAAAGTAGTAAGCATATATATTTAAATTTATAATTAGGAGATAATTCTTACGAGATTGATGTCGGCGCCCCGGGTGTTCACACAACCCCGAGACCCTCTGTGCATACCAAGCTAGTCCCATGATCAGTAGCTAGCTTGCACAGTTGCAACAATGATGTAATCATAACCATTCAACAACGAACTAATGAAGCGCATAAAGTAATATTAATTAAAACAAAGAAAGACCTTATGGTCAAGGTTCTTACAAAAGTCGCCTCATGTGGCTTAGCAACAACAGAGTATCCGCGTGGAAATCTCAAAAATACGTGGAGCCCAACCGACATGCCCACAGGCAATCGAGTGGTGGACGTGACCTAGTTCGCGAAGTCTTCAAAGTAGCCTTCTTCATAGAACTCAATATTTCCTGATCCTTCTGCTGGGACTGATCAACAAAGGGCATAAAGCCGTGAGTACATAAAGTACTCAGCAAGTCGTAGAGAAATGTATGCACATAGTATTCATGCCAGGCTTAAACAAGGATGGCTTTATGGTTAATTTGCGTAAAGCAAGTTTAATAATAAATACAATAATTAGATTGCAAAGGTGATTTTAAAAGAATAATACATAGATAACCAAGTTCTTTTGAATCAAGCGGTGAACATCCCGCTCACTTCCCAACCATTCCAACCAAACGCTTTATCGAACCAAACCACATTTTTGAAAATGCTACCTTGCGCGAAATCACTGTGCATGTCCGTGAATCGGGACACGGCTATTCGAATAGATTTTTGACACTCTGCAGAGGTTGTACACTTTACCCACAAGACACGAATTCTCTAGTTTGTTTGGCATCCGTCGATACCACCGCCACTTCCTTAGGTGAGTAGTCTAGAGCACGTGACAAGGCTTTTACAAAGTTCCATTTTGCCTCGGTTACGCCGCTAAGGTTTCGCCATCACACCCCTCTTGCGCCAATAAATGCCACAACAGAACCGACTCAAAACTTTCCTAATTAATTGGCCAGTCCGTCCCATACCGGACTTATGGTTGCACGAGGTGACCGGATCAATGACTTGCAAAGTTAAGTCCTTAGTTGGTCGCCGCACAAGTCTACCACAACCCAATGTGCATTACGCACCCACTCTAGCTTCCTACCTCAAGCCCGAGCATAAATCATTTTTGTTCATACCCGACCAAATGGCAATCCCTGCCATGGCACAACATCTTTTAATAAAAGTGGCCTCACACCACTGTTCCATAGTTCCATTAGTCAAATTTCAATAATCATTGAACATGTGATCGAAAGTCTCGCGGGTAACTAAAGCATGTCTAAGCAATATTACGCTCCCAAGTTGGTATACAATTATGTCCAACTAGTATTAACCATCCTGTGGTGTCCAAGGACTTATGTCATTCAAGGAGACATTTCATTTTCAATTTATCAAGGAGGCATAATGGCAATTTGGTAATTATCTACTCCCAAAACCATTTTTAATAAAACTAGCCATGCATGATAATTTAAAGCAATATACATTTGTAGAATGGGTTCAACATGGTCAAAGGCCTACGACTTGCCTTCGTTGACGAGGAGAGGGTCTTCGGTCGTCGGGTCGAAGAAATCTTCCGAAACGCCGGAATCTACACGTGCGAGAAAAGCAACAAATAAATAAAACAGTACCAAATGAACTCCAAAAATTACAAAACCAGTACCAAATGAAAGAGGATGAATTTATATGAATTTAGAAATTTGGATCACCCAAATCGGAGTTCGGATGTGAAAGTTATAGCCAAAAGAAGTTTCAAAATCACATAAAATGATGGAATTAGGGTTTTCGGATTTTTCAGAATTATTTTTCTATTGAAAAATCGGACTTTGACGTCAGCGCTTGCGCAACCGCTGACGCAGCAGCCACGCTGGCGTAACCGCTTCACGTGGCGCCGACGTGGCGCCACGGGCGACACGTGGCTCGCCCGAGGTCGAGAGAGAGAGAGAGAGAGAGAGAGAGACGCGGCGCAGGCGCGGCGGCCGAGCTGGGAAGACGACGGCGGCGAACGGGAACGGCGGCGACGCCGGGAGACGGCGGCGCGGAGGCGGCCGGAGGCGGGAAGAAGGGAGGAGGGGCGGGTGAGGAGCAAAGAGAGAGGAGGAGAGAGAGAGAGAGGGAGGCGAACGGCGCGGCGGATTTTATAGAGCTCGCGGCGGGAAAAGCAGCGAGCGGCGGGCGCGGGCGGAGGCGGGACGGACGGGCACGGCGCGGACGCGACGGAGGCGGACGGGACGGCGCGCGCGCGATTCGCGGGCGCGGATTCGCGGCGCGGATTAGGCGCGCGACGGACGGGAGAGAGAGAGAGAGCGCGTCGGAGACGACGAAGGGAGCCGTCCGATTCGACGGACGGGGGAGCGAGGAGGCGCGGTGAACGAGAGCCGTCCGATTCGATCGGACGTGGGGAAGTCCAACGGCGCGGCGAACGGATGCGAAGCGGCCGTCCGATTTCGACGGACGGCTG
Organism: Hsuehochloa calcarea; assembly: GCA_036346395.1. Taxonomy (NCBI): domain Eukaryota; kingdom Viridiplantae; phylum Streptophyta; class Magnoliopsida; order Poales; family Poaceae; genus Hsuehochloa; species Hsuehochloa calcarea. Next base: position 10,397,188 of record CM070593.1, on the reverse strand, counting down.
GAAGAGGAAAGGGCGCGGCGATGCGAGCCGTGGCGATGGCGACGGACGGTCGCGAGGAAAAGGGGACGCGACGGGAGACGAACGGCCGCGGCGAACGGAGCGCCGGATCTCGATCCAACGGTCAAGAAGAAAGAGCGGCGCGGCGAACGAGGGTCGTCCGATGAGGATCTAAGCATTGAGGGCGAATACACAGCGAATGGGCGGAGGAGCGAGGCGGGTCGCGGAGGCAGCCGGGCGGGAAAATAGTGATGGGCCGAAGGGATTCGGCCCACGCATAGGAAAAGGAATTAAAATACCTTTTTGATTTTAGAAATTCAAATAAATCAAAAAGCAATTTAGAAAATAGCAAATAGACTCCAAAAATTCTAGAAAAATTTACAGAAATTCCTTGAATTATTCTAGACTTAATAAAAATACTTTTAACTTTAAATTTTCTTTTTCTTTTGCAATTAAATTAATTTTTAATTTCGGGTAAAAGGAAAATAAATTTCTAAAATCCAATAAATCCAAGAAAATTCTTAAAATAATAAGTTTTGATTTTAAATTCAAGAAAACTCAATTAAACCAACTTTAATTTAATTGAGGTTTGATTAACTCATTTTAAACTGAAAAGGGATTGTCTGAAATTTCCAAATTAAGCTTTTGGCAAAAAGAAGCAAATGGTTCTCTTTTAAAATTTTCAAAAACTCCGAAAAACGGGACGCTACAATTGACAAACCTGGGGATCGTTCGTCCTAGAAGCAATCAATAGCTGCATATGATGGCATACGTAGAATGCGCATAGGTGATCTCGTTTTTTTGGCGGGATTGCAAAAATAGAATTACGATATATGTACAATACCGAGACGCAATATTACGAGTATGATATATGATTATTGTGTTGTAGCGCATCGAAATCGCATCCCGTGAGTCGTTGTGGCGGTCGTGCTCCTTGTATAAACCTCCTCGACAACATAGCCGATGAACGCCCTACATGATTCAAAAAGTTATCCTTGTCCATTTAAAACGAAGGAAGACTACAATAGAGTTATGTGCGGAGGAAGACTACATACCGCCGAGTATTTCTTTAAGAATGGTGAAGTCGTGATTTTGTTGAGTAGAGAATCAAGGTACAATACCATGTTCCTCTTTGGCACAAGAATCGAAGAATCCAAAGGAACCTACTCTGTATGTCGCTATAGTCATAAACCTATGTTGAAACGTAATTTGTATAGCAAATATTGAAGCACTTACTCGGTTGTAGGGTACCATTATGTACTCCTTTCGCTCGAGCAAGCAATCCCATTTTTATGTAATTCTCGACGAGGATGCGCCTTGGTTGATTGTTTGCTCAGAGACCACGTGGGTCGAGGAAACCCACCGCTTCTTTGATTCGACGGGCACATTTCATAATGTATCCGTACATAAGCGATGAGTTATGATATTTATCGGTATCACGTGAGTGTAGAAATTGATTGCACACACTTACAAAGGTCCAAAGATCGTAGAAGTGAGGCGCCGAGGCGCTTAGGTTGTATAAGTCAAATAAGTCTTGAAGCCCACGACGGCGGCTGTGCTCGTGGAGAAAATGCTCCTCCCGATCCGACGGTGATTCCAAAGATGACCCCTTCGCTCCAGTCTTGCGCAAGTACCAATCATGCAAAGCTTGACAAGCTACTCCTGAGCTCTTTATTTCTGCGCCAGATACCAACGGACTTCCGAGGGAGTATTTCACGGGTTTGGAAGGTGCCTTAATGTTCTTCGATTTCGATTTCTCCTTAACGAGGCTACCGAGGGACGCCTTCCCGTGTGACGCCTCGGGGACCGATATGGTGACACGCTTTTCTTGTCCCTTTGTCGTCTTCTCGACGGGAAGCGATGTGGCGGCCTTCTGAAGCTTTGGTTGAGGCGGACTCATCGACGAGGGTCCTATTGGAGAGGTAGGGTCCTCTCGATATCGCACACCGAAGGGTCGGGCGATGTCCTTCTTGGGCCATCGGATAAAAGTGTGCGTGGCATCCCCTAGTGTTTCGATTTCTTCGTTCGGGGAATCTCGGTACGGATGGCCATGAAATTGTCATGGACCATGTCCACCGCACTCGGCGTAACCTCGCGCCACCGGGCACCCGGTCGATCGCTTCTTCCCGGTATGGATACACCATACCCCGCCCAAACCTCAATAGGAATCGACCCTACTATCCTCACTTGAGCTTGCGGCGTCGGCTCCTACAAAAGCGCATACAATTAGCTAAGGCGCCCTATAGGTCTATCTTTGGAGCACTCCAGATGTACATTACCTCGATGCCGCCGATCGGTAATTGCACGTCGTCATGTCCGAATTATGTGTGGACGCGACGCTATCCGATGTCGGCGTGACTTGCTCCCAAATTACAGGCGGCTTGCGCCGCATGAGTTGATTTACTTGGTTACGCAAGTTTGTTATTTGTTCTTGAAATTGTGCAATAATCACATGTTCCAACCGAGCGTCGTCTTTGGTCCTTGGATCTCTTCCTACTCCTATACGTGTCGGAGTTGTGTGGGAATCCATCCTCCAAGGTACGTGAACCCCAACTCCTCGCATGCGACCGGTGCTCCTTGTTTCCTGTGGTCAGAGATGTACATCCTTCTCCCGCCTACTCAAGGAACCTTGGGAACATGCGGAAGTCAATTCTTCCTGCAAGAGAACATCATGTTATTGTAGACACCATGAAGTTATGAACTTATTAACAATTAAGTGGTTCGGGAAATTTACCAGACGTTGAGACACTGCCTCGTCTGCCGGGTTTGTCGAGAGATGTTGCTCAAGACGTGGCTGATGCCCTCGCTCTTAACCAGGATCGAGCGCGCTCGTTCGAGATCATAGCAAACGGTCGTGCAGCAGTCTCGTCCTCCGCCGCCATCGCGTGGCTTTACCCGCGCACTCAGCCGTGCCGAGTCTGTGGGGTGAGTGTTTTGTGCTCGATAGCTCGCGGCGCCGCACTTTGCTCCTCGAAATTCAGCCGCCGTCTTCATCTCGCACGGCGCCCCATGTATCCCGCGACAAAAATTGATACGTCGTGAAGGGCGTCCGACCCGTGTTCACGTACTGCGTGACAAGCAGGCTCTTGAAGGTCCTCCACGCGTGGGACATCGCCAGCAGCGCGTGCCATCGCACACGCGTGCGGTCCGCCTGTGGAAAGTGAACGAGGCGTAAAGTTCACCACAACCGGTCTCTCTGACATCCGCCGAGACTTCCGTGTTGGGGTGGTGATGGGGACCCGTTCCTTGCAAGTACCCCGCAGACGGTCCGGAATCTCGCACCGCTTTCTTGGGACTCGGCGGGATCCCGACGCCATCGACTCCGTGATCGTCATGCGCCCGAGGGCAATTTGATATTCCTCCGCCTTCTCGCTGCGTACCACCTTGATCGGAGATCCAGACGATTTGGCGACGCCGATGACGGCGGCGAAGACGGTGCCTCGCCATCTCTCGCATTCCGATCTCAGAACCATAGGACATTTGTGGGCAAGCAATGCAAAAATTGTTTCATAAAAGGCATTAATCACAATAGCACCGAAGTTCTACACACGCCTTGGCATCCATGAAAAAATCTAGATACGTGCAAATCCAAAATAGCACCAAATCCTAACAAATCGCAACCAAAATACTTTATAATATACTACACGTTTTGCCTAATTAGCAAATCCAACGTGGATCTACACCATATAAGAGAACGTTGATGATAAATACAATGTTATGCCCAACATTAACTGAAGGAGATCAACCATAAGGATCATAATGTACATATGATTGATTATGGAGTGTGCTCTCAGAGAGAGAGTTGCAAAGGAACTAGCCTTTGCCATCTCAACCCCATTGTCAATAATCTTCATAAATTGAACTAAACAACACAAATTCACAACTTGAGCTCTAAATAATGCTTAACTACTCTGTCTAAAGATAGCAAAGCCAATAGACCACTCAATAAAATTATGATTAACCAGAGATCAAGTTTGATCACGAACAATACTCCAATTCTCCAACAGTTGATCACTAACAATACTCCAATTCTCCAATTCTTATAATAATGTAAAGAATTATACTTTTATTTAAAACAGATAATGTATGTGTTACACACAACCAGGAACATGCAACCCACACCGTAATAACATGTTAGAACAAATCGAACTATCTCCAGCAGATTCTATATCCAATGCATCGTATTGAAAACTCGTGGCTACCAAAGAAATGTATACATAATGAACCCCCAAGACATGCTATGGATGAGACTATGTAACACTTGAAAATGAACCACTACAACCACAAAGATGCAATCAAGAAAATACTACTACCAATGACTTTTTAAGTTTCACCAATGTCATCAGATTTCTAGAAATAGGTGTTACAACACAATCGGTTGGGGTACATCAAATATTTTAAATGCTACAATCAACACCCACGATCAAGCCGACCAAACTACCAAAGAACTTATTGGCACACCTCGCATCCCGCACTAGAGCTCAAGTATGAAATGATTATCGCTCAATCTCAGTATTTGACCATTATCATCATTGAGCAAACCAGCAAAGCCCACCGTACAAAATGCAATTTCTTCAGATACCAGAAATAAAACAGATATTGGGAATCAACTAGCACTGCAAATATGTATATGAAAGTACCAGCCGAAGGCAAAGCAAAGGCACAATACTCACTAAAGCGGTGGTAATCAAAACCGAGAAGCACTGGCCGGGGTCGGGGGAGGCGTTCGGAGAATGAAGCCGAGGGACGGGTTAATGCCGCACAAGACAACCGAGAAGCACCGCCGGGCCTGGGAGGCGCTCAGAGAGGAGGCGCTGGGTCGGGAGGCGCCGGCTCGGGAGGCGCTGGCTCGGAGGCGCCGGGTCGGGAGGCGTCGGAGAGGAGGCGGCGGGCTCGGGAGGCGCCGGTCGGGAGGTGTTCGAGAGGAGGCGGCCGGGCTCGGGAGGCGCCGGTCGGGGAGGAGGCGCCGGGTCGGGGAGGTGTTCGGAGAGGAGGCGGCGAGGACGCACACCGATAGGGTTAGATCAAACCCTATCGGTGTCGTAACCTTATATAATCAACACGCATCACGACGGTTCTCGAGGGAACCGCTGCGTGATGTGGAAACATCACGACGGTTCCCTCAAGAACCGCTCGCGATACGAAACATCACTGACGGTTCTTGAGAAACCGTCGCGATGCGTGAACATCGCAGACGGTTCATGAGAAACCGCTCGTGATGTTTCACATCACGCAGCGGTTCCTCTAGAATTGTCGTGATGCGAACATCACTGCACGGTTCTTGAGTGAACCGTCTGTGATGTTTCCACATCAGGCATACTAGAATTTTGAACCGTTGGATTCTAAATCGAGGGTCCACAATCGTGTGAACGTTCGGACTATCCGAACGCCTCGCGCAACGTGAACCGTAGGATCCAAAATCAACGGTCCCGATCCGAGTGAACGCTCGACCGCCCAAACGCCCCGATCGACGCGGAACCGTTGGATCCAGATCCAACGGTGAACGTTTAGGGTTTGTGAGCCGCGCGCGCCCGCGTCAGCGCTGGGACGTGGACCGTTGGATCCAAGATCAACGCTCCTCGTTCGGCCACGTCGATTCTCATTTCTGTTTTTCCCGAAAGGATTTATTTATCAACTGAAAAATATGATAACTTGTAAAATGCATATCTAATTCATTTTAAATGCTTTTCGGTTGATTCAAATTTTGTTGGTTATGTTTTTAATCAAACTTTAATCTAAAAATGTTTCCAACTCCAGTATAGCTCCAAAAAATTTTGCTAATAAATAGTAGCATTTTTGATTTATAAAAGCTGAGCAAAATTGTCTTGGCCATATCTTTTGCATTAAGAATCCAAATCAATTGGTTCTTGTTGCTAAATTTATTATAAATCAGAATCTTGCTACTGTAAAAATTTTAGAATTTTTGGAGAAGGTTTACCATTGGGTCTTTGCATTTTATTCGGTCTTATCGGTTGCAGGGGAAGAAGGTGAGCCCCAAGGGCCTCACTTTTGCGAAATGTGCTGTGGGTTCGACGACTAGCTTGGCGGTCCGGTCGGTTGCCTTGTGGGTTAAAGGCACACTGATTGGCTCTTTTGGTTTTATGGCCATCTTATGGCACTTTTGCTTCCGCTGTTAAATTTCTTTATGTATTTGTCATTTGGCCGGTCGGCCTCTCTTTTGTAATGACTATCCTTTATTTATGTTATCTTCTGGTTGTTGTTTTTGCTTTGGTTCTATGTGAATGAATGGAATTGATGCATGAACTTTGTAAAGAGGTGTGTATCGTGATTCGGGAAGTATACATGTCTCGAGTCTCTGATTATCGATTTGTGATGCTAGGACCAAGTGGATGGTTACATTACAAGCCCGATAAACCGGGTCTCACAGTATCGAGTTCGCATAAGTGGAATTAAATACTTGACAATTGTCATCAATTTAAAGATCATAAGTCCATAACACATTAACACATGACAATGGAATAAATTAGTTAATTACAATGGAGTAAATTCTTAATTAAAATATAGCCCTTCATGATGATCGACGCGCATATAGCTAGCTTCCTCACCGGTTCTTCCTCGAGCTCGATGCCGTCTCCGAAAGGTGGCAACTCGTCAAATTGATTGTATTCTTCCTCGCCCACTACATTCTCAACTCCGACAATCCTCCTTTTCCATGAAGAACTACGTGGACGCTTCTTATTTCTTTGGGTCGGTTACATAGAAGACTTGAACAACTTGGTTAGCCAAGACGAATGGTTCGCCTTTGTATCCGACACGCTCGAGGTCCACGGTAGTGACGCCGCATTTGTCGACCTTCACCGTGGGAGATGGACCCAACGGCACCAAATAGGGGATCTTGAAAAGCACGTAGTCGATCTCCCATATCTCCTCTATTTTCCCATAGTACGAGCTCCTCAGCCCATCGGTACTGAATGCATCTATGCGGACACCGCTGCTCGCAGACCGTGCTCTTCCTATCCCGAATGCCGTATAAAATGTGTACCCATTTATGTCTTATCCTTGCCATGTGACAATTGTAAACTGTGGCCCTCTTGCCAACCATAGCGGCGTATCATCACTTGATGACCTCCGAGTGATTCGCGCTTTAACCATTCGTTGAACCGACGGTTGTGCTCTCGGTGATCCAAACCTCCGACCGGTCTGGATTCTATTGGCGTACCATGTCTTTGTGCTCGTCGATGTACGGGGACACTTGGGTCATGTGTTGCAAGACCGTGAAATGGGCTTGAGCGTACGTATCCAGATCGGGAGTGATTGATTTCCTTCCTATGGTCCCGATACCATCCAGTCTCCCCTCATGACGAGATAGAGGCACACCAATCGGATCCACCTGAGCCATGTAGTCGACGCAGAACTCAATGACCTCTTCCGTTGCATAACCTTCGATGATGCTGCCCTCCGGTCGAGATCGATTCCGTACGTAGGACTTGAGAATTCCCATGTACCTCTCGAACGGGTACATATGACGAGAAACACAGGTCGCATATCTTTATCTCTTTCACAAGGTGAACAATGAGATGGACCATGATATCGAAAAATGACGGAGGGAAATACATCTCAAGATGACACAGAGTCGTCACTACCTCGGCCTGCAGAGCATCTAGTCCTTGGGGATCGATGACCTTCTGAGCAATTGAGTTGAAGAAATAACACAGCCTCAAGATTGCCACTCGGACCTTGTTCGGCAAGATACTCCTAATTGCAATAGGAAGCATTTGTGTCATCAGCACACGACAATCATGCGACTTCATACCAATTAATTTCAAATCTTGCATAGAAACAAGTTTCTTAATGTTAGCGGAGTAACCAGACAGGACTTTCACACCGTGCAAGCTCTAGCACAGTTCATTTCTCTCGGCCTTGGACAGAGTGTAGCAAGCTGGGGGAAGGTACGCTCGTCTCATCGGTCTCTTTCGGTGCTAACTCGGTCCTTATGTTCATATCGACCAAGTCACGCCGTGCGTTAACACCATCCTTTGTTTTGCCACTAATGTTCAGCAAGAGACCAATCAAGCTATCACATACATTCTTCTCTACGTGCATAACGTCGATGTAGTGGCGAACTTCTAAGTACTCCCAATAAGGCAAGTCCCAAAAAATTGACCGCTTCTTCCAGATGTTCTTCTCACGGGTTTTTAATTTACGTCCCTTCCCAAGCACAACATCGATATCCGTTTAAAGGCGACCGTGGATTGGACTGGACGTCTGAGGGAGGAGCACGACGGGCATTAAATGCGCGCAGAGATAGCCGTTTAAAGGCGACCGTGGATTGGACTGGACGCTGCGGCTTTTCTCCTCTCAAGACGCCATGGTCGCTGCCACGCTGCCGACGGAGGAAGAAGACGACTCGTCGATCGTCGGATGGAAATCGAAAGGCTGAGTTAGATCGAATGGATTACAACGGTTCCGTCGTTCAACTGGTCGAAGACCGTTCGATGTTGATCCAACGGCTCACGACCCGCACACCCGACCTACCGCGCCAGTGCGTTTAGTTGGTTCGACCGAGTCCATTGGCTCGAGCCCGAGTCTGGTTCGAACCCGAGGAACAGTGCAAACCCAATAGAAATTGAATTTCAACCATCTGATTTTTGAGGAATTATTTGAGGTAGCAAACAAACTCCAAAATTTATGAAATTTTAACTGGAGCTTGCTGACAGTAGGAGGAACCTCCCATAAAATTTTCAGAGATTTTCATGCACTGAATTATTCTCCAGAAATTCCAGAAGAGGGGAAAATAGGGTTTGACCAGTTTGACTTGCCTCCAAAATTATCAAATAATTTCTAAAAATCATGAGATAATTCAGAGGGGTTAAACATCAACCCTAGACCCAAGAAAAATTATTTCCAAAGGTTGGGCACAAGATTTTCATGAAGGAGATTTGTGTTGGTGTCCAAATGGCCATTTGATTTTTGATTTCACATAATTCCTTTACAAAAATTATGGAGCTGATTACAAAAATCAAGATCAGAGAAAAAGTTTTAATTTCTCCTCATTTTTATTACATTTGAAACACAAACCAATTTTGGGATGTTACACCATACTAAGCCATGGCACAAGATACAAACACAACATCTACAAAAGAAGGAAACAAAAGCGCTTGCAACCAAGGACTGCTAATACAAGCACTGCTAGCTAACCTAGACTAGCCTAACTATTCCCACACGATGACGCAGACTTCGAGGTCGGATTCTCCCTCTTGGAGAGGCAGGTAGTAGTAGAAGGGCGATTCTCACAGAAGATATATGTGCATCTGGCTCAGGCATTTGCAGGTGAAGCATGCTGCGTCTTGAACTACTTCGGAATAGCTTCTGTGGGTGGTCTCGGATCTAAAGGTGTTAGCTATGAACTCACCCTCTCTGGCATAGAGGAAAACCTCCATGGTCCATGATTCTTGGTCCAGAGTTTGGTCTTCACCTCCAACATAGGCTTCATGTAGTAGTCCAGGTGGTACATGAATTGGTGAAGAAGGTCCACGCACTTATCTCCATCTTCTTCATGAGAGCAAAAGTCCCACGGTCCATCAAACGAAGGGGTTGCCATGTATAATTTTTGAAACAAGTGGGGAAGTTACACTGAGTAAAAACTCAAGTGGAATCAAGAAAAATAGAGAACTAAGAGGGGTAAGTAATAGCAATAAGTACGTTATATTTTGCCAAAGCTTTTCTTAGGTTTTGAAAATAAGACTCAAGTCCTTAGACTCGACCAGTCTAACTAACATTCCTGCAGTCATATGCTCTGATACCAGCTCTGTAGGACCCCGGATTTCTCTATCCAGATTCCTCTATGAAACCACTGTGCTATTCACTAGATCAGTAGTTAGCACTTCACAGGCACATTGCTGAATCAAATCATACATGGCGTAAAATCATTCCATTCGTTAATTTACACATCAGAGTTTACATAGACCACATCGGGTCAATTTTTACATTAAGGACCGAACAGGCCAAAAGAATACATTACAAAGGATAGCGGAAGCAACAACGGAAGCAAAGAGGTGAGGGCACATCTCTCCACAGGTAGGTGACTGGGGAACCCGTGTACGCCCGATATTATCCGAAAACCTCGAACAATATAGGAGGCACACAAGAAGCAACAGAGTCAGCTAGACTGAGATGAGATTAGAACAGCTAAGGACTAAACTATGCTCCAATGACTTCCTGGGTCTTTAGACTTCTGGATCCTCGTAGTAGTCGAAAACTCAAGGGTTCCTGCTTCTGAGGGTTTGGGGAAAGAGCGAGGATGAGTACAACTACCGTGCTCGCGAGCCAACACAACAGATGCAATAGTATATATGCAAGGTTTAACAAGAATGGCTTGGGTTCTTTTATTTGCGTAAAGCAACATTTATAAATACAGATATTAGAAAATCCTATCACTTAGCATTTTAACCAAATTGCATTTTTAAAGAGATTAATTGTGAAATAATTAATAAAAGCAGAGGCTACCTCCACCTTCATGCTTATTTTTGCTGGTGGTAATGCTCACCCATTACCAACACTGGGTAAGAATACCTAGGGAAAATCCAAATCAAGGGCTAGGTGAGCCCTTCACATTTTTCAACCCATCCATAAAAGTTTTTGAAATAGAACTAACTCTTGTAAGCTCCGCATGCCCGCCGTGACCGTAGGCACTACTGCTCAATGCTTTTATTCTCTGCAGAGATTGTACATCTTTACCCAGAAGAGATAATCATCTTGATATGTACACATGTTTCCTTTAACATGTGAATCAAGGGGAGATTATCACAAGGCCTTTACAAGGCATCCCTCGGTATTTGCCACACCCGCTTAGGTTTCACCTGAGTAGGGTTTCGATCCCGTGGGACCCAACAACCACTTACCCAGACCTCCTCTTGCGCCATGCAACATACGCTTAGGGTCCCGCAAGTCACATACCCAAACCCATAGCCTTGTGGGTTCACGACGAAATGGAGTCCCCCAATGGTGCAGCACGTACCGGTGGATACTAATTAGTTAGCCAGGTCGACACCATTATAGACTTGTGGCTGTACTGTTTTACAATTGAAGGACATCACAGGATTAAGTCCTTAAGATTATCTGAGCGGTCATACCCCATACCAACCATTCTCGTGCTCGACGACACACACCATCCTTCCATCCGCCCAGATGGGGTATTAGCAAGTTTTTATGGTTTTAGAGTAGCACAAAACAAATTATCCAACCAGTCCAGTCATTCTCCCCAATGACTGCCGAAAACAATTGTTATGATTTAAAAAATGATGATTTGGGGTAGAATTACCCCGATACTTAAACAAGTCTAGCATGCTGTTCAAGTACGACCTATAACTAGTAGGTTACCATATATTTACTAGGGTGACAAGGATGTTGGGAGTTCAATTATCAATGAAATGGTATAATAATTATTTAATCAACAAATAAGCATTTAACTACCATAAGGTGTTTGACATACATTTGCATAGAAATTAAAGCATGTAATTTGATACTTTAAAAGAACATAATTTGCATAAAATGTAGGATCAACATGGTCAAAGTGTCGACTTGTCTGGGGTATTTTACCGTGGCCTTGATATTTACTCAAAGCCTGATTGAATAGGGGTTCGAAATCTTGGTGTGCATCTTAGCTTGAATCTTGGTTCTCCTCGAGTCGTTGATTCTTCTGGACTTCGATTTCTAATTACGCGACAACGATTGAAAAACCAAATAAATCCAAAGAACTCAAAAGACCAATGAAACACAAAATAAGGTCGTGGAGGACGAGCTTAAGAGAAGGGATTCAAACGACCAATTGAGCGGAAGGACGAATGGCAGAGAAATTCTGCCGGGAGTGTAAGATCGAGGTGGCCGACTAGAGGGGGGTGAATAGGCGGTTTTAAAAATTCTTTTGGCTAAAACCAATGTATAATGCGGAAGCTAATCAAATTCGTTTTGCACAATTAAAACCTGAATCAACTAGGCTCCCCTAAGTGCACCAACAATATGAACACAATACAATGAGAGCAATCATACAATGATATATAAGCAATTAAAGCATGAAATGTAAATTGCTCAAAGTAAATAACAAGCACAAACCAAGATGACACAATTACGTTTTACCGTGGTGTTCGGAGACTTACCAGTCTCCCCTAGTCCACGTTGAGGTAAGCCCAACCACGTTGGACCGGCTCCACTAATTAAGCCAACACCTTCGAGGTAAGTCCAACCACTTGGACCGGTTCCAGCACGAACCAACACCTCGCTTCACTAGAGTTGCTCTTCCTCCACTCCGAGATGGCGAGCACCAAACCACACACAACATGTCGGGCCTTCTCACAAGCTTCTTGAGAAGATCACTGGACACGACGCCTCCACGCCGTCTCGGTGTCGACAAACACTAAGAGAAATAAATCTCAACCTTCACTTGAACTAATCAAGTGTCAACGCTCAAGTGGATACACAATCCACTACCTAAGGCAACACATGCACTTAGGGTTTGCTCTCAAATCTCATTAAGTGCAACACATGCACAAAAGAGAAGAAAACGTTGCTCTTAGCTCAAAAGACTGAGTATAGTACTCACAATGACACCAGTAACCATCCCCAACCGGCTAAGGTGATTATTTATAGCCCACACACCAAAACTAGCCGTTGGGGGAAAGATTCCTCAAATGCATGCGGGGCGGTTTGATGACCAACTAATGGTCGGTCGGACAGCCCATGCGCCAACGTCTACAAACTAGCCGTTGACCTACGGCCATCGGACCGCCAACTAATGGCCGGTCGATCACGCCAAATCGGTCGACCGCCAAGGTTGGCGGTCCGACCACCCGAGGAAAATCAAGATACCCAAAATAGTGCTTCTCTGGAATAAACGTACCGTGAGAACTCCGGTACAGCCGCACTCCGGTAGTACCATTTTCTCAACGGCGGAACTACCGCACAGAGAATCAACTCAAGATGAAATCGGGCGAACTGCAAACAGCAGAACGGTCTGACCGATATGCCACCGGTCAGACCGGTGACCGCTGGCGGTCAGACCACAGAAGTCAAACACATTGGCTTCGCTCAAATAGCAAAACACATTCGCCCATTTGAGTGCAATTCCATTAAGGAATATAGGTGATATTCTCAACAAAGTTGCAAAACACATTTGCCAACCTTTAGAATACTCACCACAGGGAATAAGGTACATGGACTTACACCGTTTTCAAAACACATTTCAAACTTAAGTCACATGCTACAAGAAATCAAACATTAGCATCAACTATTTGCAAAACACATTTGCAGATAATAGCATCATGCCACAAGGCTAAGGTGCATGGACTTCAACCATTTGCAAAACACATTTGTAAACTATAGTCTCATGCTACAAAGATTAAATGCATAAGCCTCGGCTTTTTGCAGAACACATTCGCAAATAATAGCTCCATGCATAGATGAGCTAGAGCAAACATAATGAGCTATCAACACATGACTAACTCATGCTACTAGTCAAGACCCCTCTTAATAGTATGGCACCCAATACTAGCAATTTGGTCTTCCAACCAAACACCAAGACCGGTAAAAGACTAGGAACACATTTTAGCTCTAGCTAGTCATACATTTGTCTTGCATCTTCTTCAAGCTTGATGATGCACATCAACACTTCAAATCTAGGTCTTTGACTTGATAATCATCAACACATGATGATCTCTTTTTCTTCAATTTCTTCTCTTGAATATGCATTAAATCATGTTGCATTCTTCACTCGACCTACATCAACACATGATGGGTCTTCTCTTGACTTGATGTTCATCAACACATGATGCATTCTTTTACTCCAAGTCTTTATATGAATCAACTCATGATGCATCCTTCATTATACCTCCATCAACACATGATGGGTCTTTCTTTGAACATCATCGACACACGATGATTCCCATTTCTTCAAACTCTTCATATGCATCAACACATGATGCATCCTTTACTTGAATCTTGATTTGATGATCAACTCATGATCATCCTAAGTCTTCATCACCCCGAACATAACCTATTCATCCAACTCATGAAAAATGTTAGTTCCACACTATGATTATCATTAATTACCACATCATACCATTAACTCATAATGGTGGGACAAGATACTTCAATCTTTCCCTCTTTGGTAATTGATGATAACCATTTCAATTGCACATAAATTGAATTTAGATAATGTAACAGAACATAAGTATATATTTAACTACACAAGTTATATATATACTCCAACAAGAGTATGCAAGAACTACACATGTTCTTATATACTCACAACATAAGTATTCGAGAACTACACAAGTTCTACATACTCAAAGAATGGGTATACGAGAACTACACAAGTTCTATATACTCACAACATGAATATACAAAAACTACACAAATTTTGTATACTCAAAACATAGGTATACAAAAACTTCACAAGTTTTGTATACTCAAAACATAAGTATACAAAAACTGCACAAGTTTTGTATACTCAAACAGATATATTTTAAAGTAAAGATCCCAAATATATGTGGAAAACGGAATATGGATCAATACTAATGAAATCACAAAATATAGCATGAACTCCCCCTAAAAGTGTTCATACACAAATGTGTAATGAAGATATATGCATATATTCAAGTTAAACTTATGGTTGAGTTCTTCCTATATTTTGGGCACGAGGAATGCAACAATATATAAGAGTATAAATCGAATGCATACCTCGTTGAATTTCACCTTTATATCCAAATGAGACTACACACTAGATATAACAATAAAATATTAGTCTCACAATTGGATTTGTCATTAATCTCCAAAACACTCCATTAACTCATAATGGTCGGTCTAGATTCTTCAGGGAGGGAGGATACACAGGAGGGTGAGGTTGAAGGGCTTTTGCAGGGATATTCTACTGCGGATTTGGAAGATGGCAAGACTATACTTCTACAGGTGAAAAACAACTTAACTACAAGCTCTACACCAAATCTAGATACAAAGAGCAACCCATAAATTCAAATGACAAATCAATACCAATCTCAGTTGCCAGATAGTACACAACAATTCAATCGCTGGCTACACGGATCATTGACAACACACCGATTCAAATGCCAGCTACTCAACCTACTACTACGACCTACTGCCACAACAAAACACAGATTATCATCAACTGTTAGCTCTATTGCCGAACAACACTAATACCCAAATTACTACCAAAAGTCACTACTCTGGAGGAGAAATTAAACCTGCAATCAACAATCACTGGTCCATTGATGAAGCACTAATCAACAGCTATCAATTGATTAGTAAAGCAATTAGATATTACTGCTACTAAAGACCATGGCTATTTCTAACAATTAGGATCACAATCAACAATTCAATTTACTGCCAGAAAAACATCCTACTACCCTATTGCATAAATTCTCAATTGCCGGATCGATTGCAACCTCATTGCTACCGCTACTAATCTGGGGAAGCAACCATGAACATACATTGATCCGAGAGCAATAAGCCAGTGACACAAACAACGATCAATATATTGCCATCAATATCCACTACCACCAAACCTTAGTGCTATGTCAAAATACAAGCTTTCAATTGCCAAATCGAACAAACTATTATCCTAAAGCGCCAATTCACAATTGTCGGATCTAATAGTAACAGAGTTCAATCAATCGCCAGATTACACTAGGGTTTCAAATGCAAGATTTTCAAAAGACAGAACACATTCACTGCCAACAAACACTGATACTGCCACTGATATGAAGAATCAAGAATCTCAAACAACAATCAATAATCCCAGCTTTAGCCAATAAATGGTTTGAACAACAAGGATTCTGTAGCGATTCCTGGCATAAAAAAGGAGGCAGTTTAACATACATTACCGATCATCAAGCAGATTTTAATCTCAAGATCAACACAACAGAGATTTCACTGCCTGAATTCCATTCACTGCCCACAGCCACTGGTCTGATGAAGCAACATTCACAATCAAATTGGCAGCATAATTGGCAGCAAACAAGGGGCAATGCAATTCAGACCATGATGCTGCTGACTGCCTTCGGCCCAATTCAGAGGGACGCGCACAAGAGTGAAGCACGGCAGGCGAGAAGAGGTTCTGGTGATGGCGGCCGGAGGGAAGGGAGCATCAAGGAGGGAGAACAAGAGCATCGGGGGAAGGAAGGGAGGGTAACCAAGAGTTGGTGGAGGCGGTGGAGCACCGGTGATGGCTATCGACGGAATTCGAGGTGGCGCTGGAGGAGGGCTCGGCGGCAGCGGCCTGGAAAGTTGGGAAACTGCGGCCGGCGGTCGGGGAAGGCAGAGGGCGTCTCCGCAGTGCTTCAAGCGCCAGTACCTGGGCCAAGGCGGCACAGGGAGGCCGGTGGCAGAGGGTGGGAACTCAGTTGGAGGGGGAGGAGAATAACAAAAATTTGCGATTGTTATGTAGGAAGACTTACCAGGGGGAAGGAGCGGGGCGAAGGGAGGCTGAGAGGCGCCAGGGCATTTTATAGCCAAGGAGAAGGGGGGAGTTGACGGAGGCGATGACGGCAGGGGATCTGGCGGCATGGACGACGGTGTGGGCACGGCATGGGCGTGGAGGTCGATGGAACGGCGCCGCAGGCAGGGCAAGTGTTGACGAAAGACGATGCGCGGTTCGGACCGGGCAGAGGGATGGCGCCGACGTCATGGCGACGGAACCAACGACCGGGGCAGGTGGGGGCAACGTGTGGTGGGGGCGAGTGCAGGGGATGGTGCTATAGGCGGGGCAGGTGGAGGTAGGGGCGACGCGGTAGTGGAGCAGTTGTGGGAGATGGAGCCGGGCCGGGCAAGCTGGGCCGAGCAAGGGAAGGTCGAGGGCAAGGGGAGAGGCGAAGCCGGGCCCAGCGACGGAGAAGATGGAGGCCAGGCGGAGTTGGGGAGACGAAGAGGGAGAAGGGGCCGTCGGAGGCGCGCACTGGAGGAGGAGGGCCGCTGCGGCGGTGGAGAGAGAGATTAGGGAAGGAGGCGAAATGGCCGAGGAAGAGGGGATATGGGAGAGGGACGGGTGATGCGGCGACGGAAGAGAGATGGGGGAGAGGGGCGAGTCGGGCCGTGTGCCGAGGAAAAGGGAAGGTGGGCCAGAGGGAAAGGAGCGACGCGGGCCAGGCCGGGTGGAAGGAAAGGCAGGCCGACCGGGGGAAGTCGGCCCGGAAGTGGGAGGGGAAAGAAAAAGGCAGTGGAGAAAAATTAAGTGCAGTCAACAAAAATGGGTTGGCCCAAATAAAATAAAGGGAGGCAAGATTTTGGGAGGGTCCAAAATCTGAAATAGGTAAATTTGAATTGAATTTTGAGTTTGGAATTTGAACGTAGATTTTAAACACAAACCTGAGCTTAGAGGGAGCTCTGACGTTTTGGAATTTAAGCGATTTAAACGAAAATTGAATGAAAACCAAAACCGAGTGGAGGCACTATTTGCCATCTTAAAATAGGATGTCACACCTCTATATGAAATAGGGTGATGGATATCCTCCTATTACATGGCTAACCGCCCAATTTTTCCACAAGGATTTGCCATCCAAAAATCATTTTATAAACCAAAAATAGAGTCTAACTTAGAGTCGCTTTGCTCAGCATGTCCATGACCGTGGACACGGCTATTCGAATAATTTTACACTCTGCAGAGGTTGTACAGTTTTACCCACAAGAGATAATCAACTTTTAATATCCGTCTGACACACTTCCGTTATTGTGCGACTAAGTGATTATCACGAGGTCTTTACAATGTGTCATTCCAAAGTAGTCATGCCCGCTAAGGTTTCACTTCCTTTGGATTAACCATCCGCTAGAAGCCCCCTCTTGTGCCGCTAAGGTTTCACTTCCATTGGGTTAACCACCCACCGGAAACCCCTTGTTGCGCCAAGTGGGAATATTGTCTAGCCGACACCCACACACCAAAAATGACACAACTAACAGTGGAGTGTTGCAAATTATCCAGCCTAGCCTATTCCATTACAGGCTTGTGGTAGTACGGTGGAGCTTTGCAAGATGCGGCTCAAAGACCGGTACTTAACTAACTTGGGCGACTTCCAAAAATAACTTCTGGGCCTCAACCCTACCCGAATTGAATCCGTGCATAAATCTGCACCCACCAAGCATCCATTCTGCCAAGTCAAAACCCATTTTTCACTTTTATTTTTCAAAGACATTTGCAAAAATCCACCATGACAAAACAATGCCATATGCTTTTAATCAAAACTGCTATTTTGGCTAAAATTTCCCAAAATAAAATATTTGTAATCTCAGCAATGTCTAAGCATACCTTTATTTTCAAATGTTTGTTTGACTAAGGTGACAAGGGAATACTGATTCAACATTCAAGTTTGGCTATACAAAGGAATTGGATTAACTCTAAATTTAAAACAGAGACTTAAATTAACTAGATAAATTATGCGTGCAATAGTAATTTAAAAATAGAATTAAATAAATTTAAAATACTAGGATCAATATGATCAATGGTATAACTTGCCTTGCTCGAACTCCTGATAATCTAACTCTTCAGATGGATCGAGCTCTCCCGAGTCGTCAAAATCTATACGTAAAAATAAGCCAAATTTAAATAAATTCAAATAATATACAAATAAATTAATATTAATATTCAAATTAACTCAAAAGAAAATAATTTTAGATTAGTTAGCTAGATCTTGAATTTATACAAATTTAGAAATTTGATTCACTTAAATCGGAGTTCGTATGAAGAAATACGAGCTCCTGGAAGTATAAAACTAAAGAAAATACTAAAATCATATTTTATTAATTTTCTTGGGTTATTTTTCTAAAGGAAATTCGAGTTATTGCGCAAGCTGCCGAGTGGGCAGCCACGTCAGCACAGACGCTGAGGTGGTGCTTACGTGTCTTCGCGGTGGCGGCCACGTCGGTATTGGTCGGGGCGGCGCCGAAACAACAAGAAGACGGCGAATGGCGGCCCGATGAACGGCGGTGAGATGTGCGCTGGAGAGTGGGAGTGACGGGGAGTCTAATGCGCTCACCCGAGTGGTCGGAGGAGGAAGGAAGTGACCGGCGGTGAGGAGGGAGCAGCGGAGCGATTCGGTTGTCGACGGCGAACGTGTTTCGGTGGTCTCTTGGCAAAGCTAAGGTGCGTGCAAGGATCGCAGTGAAGCTGTGATGCTGATGATGCGGTCGGGGCGGCCAGAGCGGGGTCGTTGGCGACGGAATCGGTGAAGAACCGAGCTTCGGGGATCGCTGGAAAAACTCGAATTGCGAGTGCTAGAAAGAGACTGGAGCGAGGAGAGCTGGGGCGCTAGGTGGAGGAGACCTATGCGCACCCGGGACTACCTTTTATAGGCCGAGGGGAGGTTGGGAGGCGGAGATCGTGCGCGGAGGTCACGGCGGCAAGGGCGAACGCCTGGCGTAAATGCGCATGAACGAGGGGGAAATGGACGGGAATAATTGCGGCGAAAGCCGGCGGTTTGAATGCGCAATAATGCGAGAAGAATCCGGGAGAGAAACGAAAAATTGATGAAGCTTCATTCGGCAGTAATGGCGGACGAAGGCGCGGCCGCGTGGGCTAAAAGGGGCGAGGTGGAAAACTACGCATAGACGGGCCCACCTGTCGGCGAAAGGGTGAAGCGGTCAAAGTGGTCGGAGCAGTTGGAGTGGTCGGAGCGGTCGGAGTGGTCATAGTGGTCGGAGTGGTTAGACCGGTCGGATAACAGTGATGGGCCGCGGGAGTTTTGGCCCGAACACTGTGCGGCGATTTTTAAATTCATTTATCAATTAAAATAATTCTAGTAATTCAAAAAAGGTTTAGAAAATAGCAAATGAATTCCCAAAATTATGACAAAATTATAAAAATCTCTAATACATTTTGGATTAAAATAAAATATTTTCAACATATTATTGACAATAGATTCTGCAAACAAATTATTTTGGGCTTTAAAATAATTAGGGAATTTTTTTAAAAAAAATTCCACAAAATTCCACAAAATAAATTAAATCTTTATTTTCAAGTGAAACTTGAAATATTGGGATGTTACAGTGGTGGTGTAAATGCGAGTGTGCCTCCCCTTTTCCTTTTTTATTATTATTGTTTATCTGATACTATTTATGCGCAATTACTGTTCATAGGAATATTATGCATGCAAGCACTGTTGATCCGAGCATTGTTCATGCATTCCACTGATCGGCTTGGCCGGCGACTTCAAGTCGGCTCATGTAGATTTGATCGGATTTGCAATTTCTAATCTACGGTACAAGCGTCATCATATTTTCCATGCAATCTACGGATCGGGATTATGCCGGCGACTTCAAGTCAGCTCGTGGTAGATTAGAGCGGATTTGCACTGTAGAAAAAATCAATCTAGAAAGCAAAATTTGTAGAATTGAAAGCAATCTAGAAAAAACGATTCAATCTACGAGCGTCGTTCTTCGACGGTTACCTTTCTATCCGATGAGAGTCGATCGTGCTGATAACGTGTTGAGGAACCGTTGCTGGCTAGTCCAGTCCGAACGATAACCTCGTAGGCAAACATAGAATCGCATCAAACAATGGAAGAACACAAGAACAGAATAGTAGATTGAACACAGAGATGTAGGGATATTATTGCTTCTCTTTATTGCTCTTCATACGATCAATCCTTTACAATAAATAGTACCCTCTATTTATAGTCTACAGACCCTGCTAGGGTTTGAGATTGATTGCCTACACATGAGTCGGCTGCTGGGCCGAGCCCATAGTTTTCCAACACAATTCACGAAGGAAGATTCATCGAGGCATTTGGCGGCGACCAAAGCGCGAAGGCACACGGGATTCGCGGATACATGCACTGATGCACCCCCGCCACCGTGCGCTCAAAACTTGTGGGAGGAGCTGGTAGAAAACATTGCCGGTAAGAAAAAAATATCGGAGGGTAGCGATAATACCGGTTTTTTATTTGTTCGTTATTGAAAGTTTTGAACAAATTTTTTTCAGATGTTAAGATGAAATTTATCTAAATTTGAATTTAGTTAAAATTTAAAACAAATTAAAAAAATACTCAATATAAAAATTTATCGAAACCACCGCTAGCCTACAAAATTTAAACGATAGAAATTTTACTAACCGGTGGTCGCACTCCCGCACGCCACGGTGACGATTATTAACTGAGGAAGCAAGAAGATTCGGGGGGTTTGAAGGATAGTTATCGAAATCGACGGCGTGTATATCCACGCGGAGACGCAGTATTCCTTTCGTGTGCGTGGCTTTGACAAATTGACGACCATCTTTCCCTCGCCGTCTTGTTTTCTTCCCTGGAGACGAACCGTCTTTCCCTTTCGACAGAAGAAAGCAGCCAATTAATCGACAGACCTAGAAAATACCATACACCTTAATGTAGCTCGATCCTGCACTCATCTACACCCGTAACTCCTTTCGTGTGAATTCCAGACTGTGCATAAGCATTCGTGCGTGCATGCACATGCACATGCACCTGATCGATCGACATCATCGATCCTTCGACGCCATGACCGGCCGGCGAGTTAAGCTTGACCAGTAAAGTTTGCATTCTTGGCACATACGGCGGTTTGGCACTCCTTGTACTACACCTGGCCAAGTGTCGGTTTCAAGGCGAATTCCAGTTCACGTCGGCGCAGGCAGCTTGGCAATGGCATGCACTTGATGATCAGCACGCCTTCGCGTATATATATATTCCTGCACTTGGGTATATGATTGGCGTTCTGATTCTGGATGGAATTGAATGGTAGCCGTTTGTTTGTTGGAGCCTTCAAGGCTTGAACATACGACAGGCATTACTAAACATTAAAGGATGGGAGGAAGCGCGCCTCCTCGCGCCTGCTACCTCGACGGGAAAACGTCGTCTTCCAGTGATTGATTACGCCTGCAAGGAAACCGATGCCGCCAGCCGTCTACAATCTACTGTTTGAATACTCTTGCAGCAGGTCACTGTAGGTAGTGTATAGCGCACCACATACAGGTCTCTCTCTCTCTCTCTCTCTCTCTCTCTCTCTCTCTCTCTCTCTCTCTCTCTCTCTCTCTCTCTCTTGTGTTAGAAAAGAGTGTAAACTGAAATATCAAATTCATGTGAGCTCTGTGCTAATTAATTAGATCCTCAAACTTAAATTCTGTTGTGCTCCCTCCATTCTTTTTAACTCGACCTTTAAAACTATCAAAATTAGTTATATAAAAATTATATCAAGTAAAAAGAACGCAGAGAGTAAGACTTATAAACTTAATTACGTTGTTTACAGGGGTGTAGCCAGCCTACAGCTGGGTCTCAGGCCAGCCCAACCGGAACTGCATGAGTGAATCGATTCCTATGGACAAGAAACGGTAATACAAGAAGTAATTTTGAGTTAGATCTTGGGTCATTACTTTAACAGTCCGAGGCCCAGATCCTCCACAGACTGTTTAGGTGCATCTTTATATTAAGTGATGCAAGAGAACATATAGGTTCAAAAACACAAATTAGCAAATGCCCGCTAGCAGCGTCAAGTGTCCAACCCGTGACCACACAGATCACAACCCGGGCAACAGGCTTGCAGGCAGGTCGGCAATCGAGGTGGCGTTTGGGTAGTGAGGGGCCAGCAACAGAGGAGGCGGACATGCCGACGACCGGGGTGTAGGGATGAAAATAGATCGGATAGTTTCCGACCGATCCGGACGAAAACGGATTCGGATTGTCTTGGATCAGATTTTTCTCGGATAATTTTCGGATCGGATACGGATTCGGATTTTTTTGTCGGAAACGGAAACGAATACGGTAGGCATGCTATCCGGCGGATACGGATCACGGATTATCCAGATAAGACAAGTCCGGATATCCGGATTTTGGCCCAATAGAAGAGGATTTCAGCCCAAAAGGGAAAATGAGATTTTAATTGATTTTCGAATTTCAGAAAATGCAACAAATCAAATAGCCTTTTAGAAAATAGCAAATAGAGTTAAACAAATTCTATAAAAAAATCACAAAAATTCCTTAAATTATTTTGAACTTAATAAAATTAATTCCAAGATAAAGTTAGTTTTTATTTTTGCACATAAATTATTTTTAATTTCTGAAAAATATGAACAACCTTTTTAAAATCCAGAAAATTCAAGAAATTAATTATTATTTTTTCATTTTCACTTTAAATACAATAAAATCCCAGAAATCTCAATAATTTTTTTTGACATTGAAAACTAGGAAATTAAATAATTGACTTTATTTTATTTATTTTTTCTTTTTAACCAAGAAAACTCTTTTAAATCTCAAAAAATCCAATAAACTAATAACTTTATTAATATTATTTTTGGTAACATACTTTGGGATGTTACAGTCATTTACGTATAGATTAACTATCTAGCATCATCAATGTTAGTGTGAACTAAGTTTTATGTATGTGATAAGCTAAGTGTGAATGTGTGATGACTTGTGACTTTGTGAGTTCTGACTTATAAACTAAATATGGTAAACTAAGTGTTATGTTTATGATGAACTAGTTAATGCAACTTGTTAGTGCCAATGTTATGCGTGGTTGCTGAAAATATGAATAATTCATGAATGTGTTGCATCAAATGAACTAGTTATATGTTTTCGTTAATTTCTGGCATACAATTTAAGGGTTTTCGTGTTCCAAAAATAATCCGCGATCGTATTCGTTTCAATTCAGTATTCGCCCGTATTCAGTATTCGATATTATTCGTATCCGTATTCAGATCCGAGTATCCGTATTCATATCCGGATCCGGAAAAAATATGAAAACAAATATGACAGAGTTATTATCCGTCCAGTATTCGATCCGTTTTCACCCTACCGGGTGACGGGTTGACACTTGACAAGATCTGCGATGGGAGACATGGGGTGGACGAGTAGCATCCACGCCTCTATCGGCCGTAGGGATTCCCATGTAAAATATACTAAATTTGGATGTGCGCTACGCCATGCGATCAAGCGTGTTCAATCAACTTTAACTTGAATTTTAAGTTAGATGGTAAAAATATATTGGTTAATTATCTTATCATTAATTTATTTACCGCTTACACAAGGTTATATATATATATATATATATATATATATATGTGTGTGTGTGTGTGTGTGTGTGTGTGTGTGTGTGTTTAAGAAAAATATTATAGACTCGGAATTCAAATGATTTTCCTTGATTATTAAATCACCATTCTAGAAGTCTTGATGATTTCTGGGGTACAGGGATGTTACCCTTTTTTTGGCCGAGCCTGTCTTTGCACTAATTATTTTTAATTATCATCGATAATTTTAGATATGGGATAAAGATAGTATAGTTACTATCTGGACCACAAAATATTTTGATAGGGCCTGCAACAATATTTGATTTTATAGAGCAAAAATTGAAAGCATCCAAATTATCCTTGAATAGCTTCCCAATTCTATTTTCCCGAAATTTGTAGTTTGAGTTTTCGCATCTCATAGTTTCTAAACATTAGTGGAAGTACTATTAAAATAATTTTATCAATTAACTTATCATTATTTACTTACAGAGGGGTTCATATCAGGAAGTTGTTTGCATTAGCTTCGAACGACTGACGAACTAAATAATCGGCTGCCTCCATCTAACTCCTAAAGGAAGTGGGCCCACATGTCATTGAGGAAGGGAGAGACATGGAGCTAGAACACAGGAGAAAACAGGGGTGATAGAGGGGCGCACGGCGGCAAGCCTACTGGCGGCGTGCGGCAACCAAAGAGGCGGTGAGGATCAGTAAAATAGGACGCTGGGGAGGGGAAGAGACACAAGGAGGTGGCATCGTGGCCGGGGCGGCGCCGAGGAGGAGATGGCGGCGGTGGAGCAACCGGGTGTAGTGGCCGAATTGAGGCGACGGTGGCCGAAGGGAGGGGAGAGGAAAAGGAGATGAGCATGGGCAATAGGGAGGTGCAAGGAAGCCTAAAGTACGTTCCGTGGAGGAGAAGAAGCTCCGGAGCAGCCGTGAGGCTGGGGCAGCACGGGGGAGGCTCATGGTGGCGGCACTCTAGGGCGGCAGTGAGTCTTGGCTGGCAGTTGGGGATGCTTAGGACTTCGAGGTGGTGCTCTAGCTAGGAGGAATCGACCCAAGGGGCGCCGCCAGGGAGGAGATGGCAACGGTGGAGCACAAATCAGTCGGAATTGGGAAAGAACGGCGTTCCAGCAATTCCTGTGGAGAAACAGAGAAATTGAATGGGGGAATGGATTGTTGGGGGGAGGAACGCTCTGTGACATGGGTGGAGAGGGGAGGCTCGCCGGAAGTGATGACGGCGACGCTAGTGGTCGGTGCACAAGCGGGGAAGCTCCGCCTATACATAAATCATCGTCCTTATTAATTGACGACGAATGAATTCTCATCCTTCTGCTTGTCTTCCAAATATATTTTGATACCTTTTCTAATTTTTATATTTAAATAACTAGACACAAAGGACAGACTAGTGGCCTAGCGGTGGTGGAGGTAAGGGCCTTCATTCCCATCCATTTAGATTAAAGTGTCCGTATATACAAGATACATTCTCTTAGTCTAAAATAGTTAAATTTTAGTTCATTTACAACTTCATTATACATAAATCACAGTAAATTATTTATGTAATTTTTGTTCGTGGTCACTGTAATTATTCTTGAAAGTCTTAATAACTGATATTTCTATCACATGATTCAAAATCTAACGTATACTTTGAGAGGTTGATCAAAAACAAAGATAAAAATAATAATATTCTATACCGACAAAATACGGTAATGTGGTGAAGATAACAAATTCGGGCCCAATTGATGAGATGAGAACAAGTGCAAATCTCAAAACATATCGAACGGATGAAAATTTAACTATTTTGATTTAAAAAAATAGTCCAATGTTATTTAGCAAAACCATAGATTAAATCCCTAAAAACGACGTGGAGTACATTATTTAATCACACACACAAGTGCATTCAATGGGAAAGTGTTTGCATGTGCTCTGTGTGGCCTTGGAGTCTTCCTAAAATTCCAAGACACGTGTAGCAGACATACATGCCTTGGAATCTTCGTAAAATTCCCAGACATGTGTAGCAGCACATGTGTGCATGTGTGGTGGGCACATAGTGCGCGTGCTCCTTGTGCTCTTTAAAAATATAAATAATCAGACACCCAATTAACAAAGTACCACAATAATAAAAGGACAAATGTGGGCCCGCATGTCAGCAACGCAGTGGATGGTGTATCCGAGATATGTGCAATTTGCAGTGGAATGGGAAAAAAAAAAATCAATAGTACTAAAAACAATATGCACTTATCGAATTGGTACGTACCATCATGCGATTAATCGTTACACTAATGGTCAGTCAAAATTTAAAAGACAATTAATCAATCTTAACTACACTCCGAATACATCACCAGTCTTGGCCACAGAGCTGAATATCTAGAACTCACCTGGAACATGCTTCGCAGCCCATGGTCAGAAGCGAATGTCGCGATCTATATATCAATCACGCATGTTCTGACGTGGAAGTGCTTCGCTATGCCGCTGGTGTGCGTGCGTCGACCGTCTATAAATACCGGTGCAGGCAACTCAGTAAGCATCGCCATCCAGACATCTGCATACCAAACTGAGCAGCAAAACAAATAAGTTCGGCATGGAGAAGATGGCAGCAACACTACCTGCTCGTTCGGACAATCAAGAGAGGAGGGAGGCTCCAACCTTCCACCCGAGTCTGTGGGGGGGTTTCTTCCTCACTCACCAGCCGCCGACTGCGCCTCAGGTAGCTAGCAAATGGCATCACATGCACTTGGTAAACTGACATTCTGACAGACAAGATTGACTAATGCTTACTTGTCCTTTCAGCACGTGCACATGAAAGGAAGGGCTGAGGTGTTAAGAGAAGAAGTTAGGCGCATGGTAGAGTGCGCAAATGAAATACCAAAAATATTGGACCTTATAATCACATTACAACGGTTTGGGCTGGATATCTACTACGAGAATGAGATCAGTGAGCTGTTGCACTTTGTTTACGACTCTGATGGTTACAATGTTAAAGACCTAAACTTGGTTTCACTCCGATTTTATCTTCTTCGAAAGAATGGATATGATGTGTCATCTGGTGAGGCCTTATTAATGTTCATAATTTGGTCTATATGGAGTTGTTTAACACCTTGTTTTGACAATTAATTTGTTAGCACGATTGAAATTTTGTTTTATGTATTTATCTATAGTGTATATAATATATATATATATTATTCATATTTTTAAATATTTTATTCATATTCGCTTGACTCATCTATTTATTTTCTCTTTCTCTTTTTAGAACACTACTTTCCCAACCAATTGAACAAAACATTTAAATTATTTGCAATTTTTTTGTTTTTTTCTAAGAAGATGAAGGGGGTCACACGCAGCAGTATCACATGATGTCGCGCTATCGCGTGAGTTATTTATAGTTGATACTATTATATATGTTCTGAAATAGTAGTGGAAGATCTTATAAATAATCCTGAGAAGTGTCTTTTAACCAAGAAAATGTAATATATTTATCTAAGAATAACAAAAAATTATATAATTCAACTTTGAAGTAGGACTATAAAAAAATTTAATTGGATATGACCCATTGTGTATAGGCTAGGAATAATCTATGTAAATAAAATTTGGCATGCAAGTTATTTATTTATTTATTAGAAGTATTATGTTAAAGATAAATTTATTCCACTATTGTATGCCATGTATATTTTGGAAACATAAATGGTTGATATTAATAACTTGATCAACATTGCAGATGTATTCCAAAGTTTTAAAGATAAGGAAGGGAGTTTTGTTGAGAATAATACAAGAAGTGTTTTAAGCTTATATAATGCAGCATACCTTAGGACTCACGGGGAAAAAGTGCTGGATGAGGCCATAATCTTCGCTACAAGTCACCTTGAAGGTGTATTAGAACAACTGGAATCACCATTAGCAGAGGAAGTATCTCTTGCCCTTGAAGCACCTCTTTTCCGAAGAGCTCGCATAGTAGAAATAAGAAACTACATCCCTATTTATGAAAAGGAGGCTACACGAAATGAATCCATATTGGAGTTTGGAAAATTGAATTTCAATCTTCTGCAACTTATTTATTGTGAGGAGTTAAACAAAGTCACACTGTGAGTTTATTCCGATTTCTCTTCTTTTTTTAACCTGGGACTCCTTCACTCATTTCAAACATAAAAGTGGTAATTGGATAATTTTATACATGTGTGTTGCAGCTGGTGGAAGGAGCTCCAAGAAGAATCAAAGTTGAGTTTTACTAGAGATAGAATAGTAGAAATGCATTTTTGGATGAACGGGGCATGGTACGAACCTCAATATTCTCATTCCCGGATTGTACTTACAAAGATGACGGCAGTTATGACCATAATAGATGATATCTTTGACACATACGGTACAACCAAAGAAAGTATGCAACTTGCTGAAGCAATTAACAGGTCACAATCTCTTACCGTATCCAAATATTGTTTTTTTTTTGTTAAAAAATTATCATATCATATTTGGCATCAATTGCGCATGCTAAAATATCGACATGGATTTATATAAACAACCAAAGAACTGAAGTGAAGTCTTAAAATCAAATTAATTTGCTCATGTTCTTAACTTTTTTGGGAGTAGTTTTTCTATTTGTGAAACCTGGTTTGACTAAAGTTTTTATGCGTAAATGCCTCACATATAGTGGTAGCTCTATTTTAAGAACAACCCAATTGCATGGCCATCAAATGTGGAGACTGGTTCAACTATGCCATTATTCAGGAAGGCATGGTTTGACAAAAGTTGTTATGCCTAAATGCCGCACATATAGATGAGGACGGGAGTTTGTTGGGATTTTGATTTCGGAAGGCATTATTTCTATTTTGTTTCTTTGGTTTTTTAGAAATTTTGTATGGGATGTGGGAGACGGAGTGGACAGTTGGACACTGACAGGGCTGTTTTGCATGGGCTGATGGTTAGACATTATATGCCATGCGCCCACATCAAAATAAAATGGTTTGATTTAATAGAAGAAGACTATTATACAACAAGACGTAAACTACAGTACGAATCCAGTAATTCTCAATTCTATCATTATTTCAATTAGTAGGGGAAAAGCAAAGAATATAGGAAAATATGGAACAATTAACTTTGTAGATATATTCTTTAAACTATAATGTTTGAAAATGTACAACAAAAAAAAATGTGTTTCCTGTGTCTGTGTGTAAAAGATAATGCAAAATATCACTCTTATTTAAACATGGAAGTCTCTACACTACAAATGCAAAAGCAAGAAATTTCAGTGCTCGTATTTCTAGAAATATTTTTCAGTATAATTGATTTTTTTTTATCATAACCATTAAGTTAAGTCGATTCTAAAATACTGCAATACAGGTGGGATGAAAGTGCGACGGATCTGCTTCCAGAATACATTAAGGGTTTCTACTTATATCTGCTGAAGACATTTCATCTATTTGAGGATGAGCTAGGAACTGAGAAGCGGCACCGTGTGTTTTATCTTAAAGAAGTGGCAAGTACTCTGCTCAATTTTATCAAACAAGTTAATTGTTTAAATATGCGCTCTAAAAAAAAATTAAAACCTACATAACTATATTGCGATTGAGTGCTGCCAAGACAGCATCGCAACGCTCTAGCTGCAAAAATGTAATAATCTTCTTTTGAATACAGTTATATTACGAACGAACATAAAGTTTGCTTAATTAATTCATATCTTTTTGGCAATTACATCAACATCTGTATTCTAAGATGAATTCACACGTATTCTTATTCGACGGATGCAGTTAAAGCGATTAGTTCAGGCATACACCGAGGAGCTAAAATGGCGTGATCAAGGTTATGTGCCAAAGACAATGAACGAACATCTTGAGGTTTCAGCGAGAAGCAGTGGTGGCTTTACACTAGCAACGACTTCATTATTTGTCGGAATGGGTGACATAGCAACCAAGGACATTTTCCAGTGGATTTTGAGCTATCCACCACTTTTCAAGTCTTTTGATATGTTTGTGCGATTCTCAAATGATATTGTATCAAGCAAGGTCCTCCTCTATCTTTCACACATTTGGATGTGAATTTGCATTCGTTTCTCTCTTTTGCATCTTGCATTTCTTCTTGCTTAATTACCTCAGGCACCACATGACTACTTGTTTTTACTGCCAAGTTTTTGCAGCGTGAGCAAACTGGGGATCACTCCGCCTCTACGATCCAATGCTACATGAAGGAGCACGGAGCAACAATGCACGACGCGTGCCGAAAGATAAAAGAACTCGTTGAAGGCTTATGGAAGGATATGGTAGAGCATTGCATTACGCCGACGACTGAACAGCCACTGGTCGTGCCACAAACGGTGGTTAACTTTGCAAGGACGATCAATTATATGTATAAGCACGGCGACGCAATCACTTCCTCTCACGAAATCAAAGAAATTATAACATTGCTCTACGTGGAGCCAATAGCAGTGTGAAGCAGATTGCTAAGAGGAGGCATGGTTAATATATTACCAGGTATATTGTACTTTTGAAATAAACACCTTTGATCAGAAATAAAAATAGCAGTGTGAAGCTCGATGAGAGGAGCTAGGTATGATCAACAGTTACTAGCTATATTGTGCTTTTGCAATAATAGCGACCTTGAATCATGTTCATGTGGAAGTGGTGATCAGAAAAACTGCCACTAGTTTACTTAATTCGGCTGTTCCAATGTATTAAGTATTTTCATCCGCTCAAATAAATGTACTGCTATGATAGTGAAAACATTCTTGGTTTCAAATTTTTACTCGAGGACAAGAATGCTTGTTCTGGTGAAAACCAAAATTTCGCCAATTTCAGCGAAATTTTAAAAATATTTTGACATTTTTGAATTTTAAATTAAAAAATCAAATTCAAACATAATTCATGCAAATTTGAATTTTTTTGGATAAATTTTATCAAAACCGATTTTTCGCCGCCAGTTGATTTTAATTTCGACTGGCTACCACCGGTAACCAGCGAAATCTCACCGATAACGTTTTCACTACTACTATCTCGCTGGCTAGCTCCAGTGTGTATTGTACTGAAAAACAATAAAAGGTGCTTTCTTGAGCTCAAAAGGGTGCATATGAGTAGTTCAAAATGGTTCCATATATAAGCAAGTACACCAAGTGGTTGTTCCTAGAATTTAATTTGTCGGGGACGACTAGTGCCTGGACGTACGATGGAAACATCGTACGCTCTCCCTACTTGTCAGATTTCATTTAAGACATTGATCTTAGCCGTTCGATACCGTCAAACAAAAACCAAGAAACACAACAATTAGTTCATAAACTTGCAACAAAATATTTGCATCGGATGCAACAAATACAAAATCAACAAACAAAATTGTGCAACAAATTTGAACTAATGGGCCAACAAATACAAGAAACTATTTCAACAAAAATTAAACCTTATTGCAACAACAAAGAAACCATGTAACTTCTGCAACATTTGGAAACAATTGCTACAACAACTTGAGTTACCAGTGTCAACATTTTGAGATGCACATAGAGGAGGGGGGACAAGGCTGGCCCACACCAACATCCCAATTACCGACATGCTCGGATCCATCACCGGCAAGCAGATGGTGTAGATGTGGCTATGGCGCCCTCGACCGGCACATCCTCCGCTCATCGTTTGCAGTCTCCTCTAGATTCGACGGGCTCCCACATTGGCAACAACAAATCCGGTGAGCTCCGGCCACTCCTCGGAAAGAGGAGACCTCCATTGAGCTCCGACCATGGGGGAACGCCTCCCTCAAGCACGAATGGGCCACTCATGCAGCTGCTTGATTAGAGCTCACCATAGCCATGCTCAGAGAGAGGGGGGAGGACCCATGGGATAGGGGCATGACTCTAACCAGCGTTGTTGAGTTCAATCGATCTAGATTCTGGAAGCTGTGGGGATAGGACAGAAGAATTTGGGGTGTAGGGAACGAGCAGGGAGGGGTCTGAGAAGAAGTCATGTGAGGCGGAAGGTGTAGGACTATGGAAACGTTCGATGGGGTCGGTGAGATCGGACGCACGACTAGTACCAATTCCCGTATATTGTGAATGTGATAGGATGACAACTCGTGCATCAAGTAGTTCAGGATATGCAGCCTTTGCAAAGTGACATGCAACTGGTGAGGCACCCGCTTGAACACGTTGCCAACGTGCGTTGCTATATAGAGCGTGGCTCTTGCAACCATGACAAGTGGTGAGTGGTGGCGGAACGATGCCCCGCGCGTGCACCACCTTGCAGTCACGGACCAGACAGAAATCGGTGCATCCGCGCGGCTGGCTTGGCCTGCATCGCCAGAGCGGCTGGGGTGTGTGTTGTCGCACCACAATTCCCAGATGTTTGGACATTGTTGGCCCCCTAGCACACAAGAATTCCAAATCTAGCCCCTCTACCCCCCGAAATTTCATTTCTAGCCACCTCCTCCCGCCTGCTGCGTCTGGGCACTGCATCACCCCTTCTCCTACGCCCCCACACAGCAGCAGGTTGGGTACTATAGCAATTCCAGGTTTTTCTCAAAAATCCATGTAAGTATATTTTAGAGGAATTTCTAAATATAGCAAATTAGCTCAAAAAATTATGAATTTTTTGTAGATCCTCCCAACGCAGTGTACTTGCTTGTGTAATTTTTTTTAAAAAAAAATTATTCATTCTAATTTTTTCTCAAAAAATTTTATTAAATTATACTGTTTGTAGGAATTTTCTAATATAGAAAATGAGGTCCAAACTTTATGAAAAAAAAATTCCAAGCTCTTTACATAGTGGAATTGATTGTGTAATTTTTCCATAATTTTATATGCTCTGAAATTATCTCGAAAAATTAAGGGTTTAGGTCTCGAAAATTAGGACGAAGGTTTTAGAAATTGGGGTTTCAAGATTTCATGTGACTTGGAATGTGGGAAGTTTAGTACCACATGACTACTCTAAGTAAGTAACATTCCCTCCTCCAGTGTTTTTCACTACATCGGAAGCAATTGTTTGATTGAGTAATGGGGCTGATGGTACCAGTAGGTGGCAGGTGATTTCGTTGGTGTTTCCAATTCCACCATAGAAATAGGTTTGTACAGCATAGTTGGTGATTTCCGAGCGGCTACAGCAAAGGGTGTAGGGTGAGCAAGTGTCAAGCGACTGTTGGGTACAATATTATCGTAAGCAATTTCAAACGGACATTCATCATCTTCAGGTTAATCAGGATTGTCTGTTCCGTTTTCATTGTTCTCTCCCATGTTTACCAAATTGTGCACATTAGCTTCCTTCTTAAATGCATTGTATAGCAAATGATCATTCTCCCTTGGATTGTTGTTTCCAATTTGTAATGGTTCTTCAGTAGCAGCGTTGACTAGCACATGGTAAGGACATGCACCATATCCCTGCATAATAAACA
The DNA here is from genome assembly GCA_036346395.1 of Hsuehochloa calcarea. Lineage (NCBI taxonomy): Eukaryota > Viridiplantae > Streptophyta > Magnoliopsida > Poales > Poaceae > Hsuehochloa > Hsuehochloa calcarea. The sequence continues at coordinate 10,363,878 of CM070593.1, read as the reverse complement.
AATATGGTGATTAGGATACGATGGTAACAGAAAAACCATATAGGCTGCATATGGAAGGTAATTGTCTCAAGCCTTCTATTCCCTTCTGTATATGTGATATATTACATTTTGTATCTTTACCTGTGGGATCCCTTGAATTGTTGTTGGGATTGTGATGTGTCCACTGGTGGAAAAAAAATTCAATGATCAAGTGCCACCTTTCCCACCGCCTATCCTCCCTCCTCCACACATCTGTCGCCTCATCCAGAATTCTGCGCGCAAACGCCATGGCTCCTGCTTCGCTCGGCTTTAAATACCGAACTCTCGCAATCGCTCTTCACTCATCTCAATTGTGTTTCGCTTCTCGTTCTGGCGCTCGTTGCTGAGGACTCAGAGAATGTAACATAATTACTTTTTTAGGGAGATTAAGTATTTGATTTCTTCATGTCGCTCGACCTTTTTAGTGGTAAGTAGTTAGTATAGTGGTAGTTAATTAGTTGTAATTAGTTAGTTTAGTGGTAATTAATTAGTCATAATTAGTTAGTTTGCTGGTAATTAATTAGTTTAGTGACAATTTATTAGTCGTAATTAGTTAGTTTAGAGGTAATTAATCAGTTATAATTAGTTTGTTCAATGGTAATTAATTAGTAGTAATTATTTAGTTTCCTGGTAATTAGCCGCACAAACAAGTGAAGGATATGCAAGATCCCTAGGCACTCAATAAAGGATTGCCCCAACAGACCCAGCTCGTCCGGTCGTCATTCAGTATCGTAATGTAATGTTTTTCTGCCTTGTTTGTTATGGACAGCGTAACTTCTACAATACCCCGCCATGGACTCATCGGCAAATTTCTACGCTAGGGTGTTGCAGAAGCGCCGCAGAGACTAGTTGTAGACATCATTGAATAGATGATACATACGATATTCTTTCTTAATTTATCGGTTCAATGTGGATGACGTTGGTATAATACAGTATTAAAGAATATCATCTATTTTAACATTGTGTTGTACCATAGGTTATATATGCTTGTACATGACAACTGAGGGAAATGCGTGGTATGCAAATCATATAACAACGTACTGTAGCCTTCGAAACGCACACGAGTTGGAGGCTGGGGTACATTGTTATATGATATGCATGCTACGTATTTCTCTCAGTTGGTTCGTGTACAATCTTATCTATCCTATGGTACAATACAATATTAAAGTGGATGATATTCTTTAATACTATATTGTACCACATGCTAGAAAATCATGTATATGAACTAACGGAGGGAAATGCGTGACATGCAGATAGTATAACAACATACTATAGCCCGCATATTATTATATCATCTGCATGCCAAACATTTCCCTCAATTGGTTCATGCACAAGCTTATCTAGTCTGTGGTACAATATAGTATTAAAGAATATCATCGACAATAAACTGATAAATTAAAAAGAGTGTCCCGATTGCAATAAAATCGCGCGTGTATCATGTAATGCTTGTAACGCTTCAAATGTCATCAATTTTATGTATGAACACGTACACTGCAACTCCATTGGAAACCCTAATTTCCGAAACCCTAATTCTATTATGAGTACTTTGTGTGGGAATTCATGAAACCCTAATTTTTGAAACCTAAAATCCAAATTTTCAAGACCTAAATCCTTCATTTTGGAGACAAGTCCATAACACAGCCAGAAGGGGATCATCATATGCTTCCTAAAACCCTTTGTCATCACGCAAAGACAGGCAATAAATCTTTTGGTGCCTGACCTCGCCATAGTAGAATTTCCACAGTGGATTCTAAACTCACGTATTGAGTAGTAATTCATATTGATCATGTAAAAAAGAAAATATCTCTTCACAACTACTCCGTATAACTTAACAAATAAGGTAACTGCATAGGGAGGTATAAAGAAACTAAATAGCATTTGTGATTTTTGTAGATTCTCAAGGGTAAGAAATTTGTTAGATGCGCTAGGGAATTCATACACGGAGGGAAAAGTAAGTAATAAACAATAAGGCCTCCTTTCAAATATCAGCAAATCTGAAAGAACTAATGACTGCATATTGCATATTGGTGCATTTTTTTATAGGAAGCTAAGACGTGCTAAAGAACAAAGGTTCTAAATATTTTCTGCGAAATTAAAAATAGTCATCTATATCAATTGGTAGCTTTCCTTGCTTGATTCATTTTCTTTCCTATTGAATCATGAAATCAAGCCTATATTGCAAGTATGCCTCTTCTAGTGGAATCCCAGAAAAAATCATTCGCACCGACATCGAATCCTCCATATGTCAGCATATCCAAATGCAACTGTAATGACCATATGAAAAAGAGAGGTGGATCAAACACATGCAAGTGAATTAAAAAAAAACTAAATTAAAATGGCAGACTATTAGAACTTGTAACATAAGAGTACAAGTTCTAGCGCATAAAGAAGAAAATATATATGCCAAATTGTATTGTGCAGTGCATGAAGAGTTGTATGAAACCACAATATTTCAATCTAGCGTTTTAGGGCATCTACATAATCACAACGAGCGTTCTCAGCCCCTTCAATTTCATTCTGCAGAGGCTCCATAAATTACTCTACTTTAACTCCACCATAGTGAAGTAATATGCTCAAGAACCTTAATGTTAATGTCCTTTTAGGTTGATTGCTGAAGAAAAAAAATGCAATTAATGGTTTATTTCTTGTGAACCAAAAGAAAATTAATATGAATTTTGCTAATCAAAATGCTTAAGTTATTGAGAAAAGGTGGGCAGCCCTGCACATACATCAATATATCTCTCTCACTTCTACACTTAACCATGTTTTTCTCTAAAATGCATATGTCTGAAGCTCCGGACCTTTGAGCTATACTACCACACCATGTTTGATTCATCAATCAAATCATCGAAAAGCACACCATGTTTGACATAATTTCAAAGCATATAAAATTATTAAAAATTTTACACAATCAATTCCACTGTGTAAGGAGTCTGGAAAAAAATTAATAAAGTTTGGACCTCATTTTCTATATTAGAAAATTCCTACAAACAGTATATTTAAATAAATTTTTGAGGAAAAATTAGAAAGTGTAAAAAAATACACAAGTAAGTACACTGTGCCGGGAGGCTCCACAAAAAAATTCATAATTTGTTGAGCTAATTTGCTATACTTAAAAATTCCTCTAAAAAATATACTTAAATGGAGTTTTAAGAAAAACTTGGAATTACTACCGTACTCGACCTGCTGCTGTGTTGGGGCGCAGGAGGGAGGGTGCTGTGGTGCCCGAGTGCACAGCAGGCGGGAGGACGGAGCTAGGAATAGAATTTCGAAGGTATAAGGGCTAGATTTGAAATTCTTGTTTGCTATGGGCAAGAAGTGTCCAAAATTCCAATTCCCAGGCCGCTGAAAGCTCAGCACACGTCTCATTCTTACTAGCCGGCTGTACGCCTGTACGTCTCGTTTCTCGTCTGGGCTGCCGCTCCTCTTCCACAGCCCACATACATTTTGCAGTTTGGATGGTCTGGGCTACACGCTGGTGCAATGTTTGTTGGAACGCAACCCGAGCTGATCAATGGCCGACGACTAACTGGGCCAAGACCACGGCAGCCGTTTCTGTCGACCGACGGCTGCCTCATTTCTGTGCTTACCTTGCTCACTAACAAGAGTTGTTTTTTCTCTCATTTACTCTCTTTTTCAATCGAAATAGCAAAAATAGTTTCGCAAAAATGACACATCTGCTGTGTGAAAACCAACAGGCGGCTTGCGGCGCACCCAGATCGCGGTAGGTGTGCAACGTGCCACAAACTGGGTTAGGACAAGCTGGTTAAGCATGGTCTTGCGGAATTACGGCATGCTGGTTAAGTATGTCCGTTAAGTATGTGACATTCTGGTTAAGCATGGTCAACAGGATGTGGTCATACCGGTTAAGCATGGTTGACTTAATAATCTGATTACACAAAAGAAACTTTGGTTTTGAAGTTAAACAGGCTAAGTTATATGCTTGGAAAATAATTATATTATTTGAGCAAACTGGCTTTGTGCTAAAATAAACATACAACTCCTTCCTTGGAAGCCTTACATCTATATAATTGTATTTGCAGTGAGGGGCTTGGTGAGTACTTTTGCACTCATGGTTGCATATAAGAAACTTAGTTTGTGACAAGAGCGAGTTATATGATAGTCTAAGAAGTATGAGAGGTGTATCTCACAAGTACATAGGGGGGTCTTCATCCTGGTCAATTAAGGACAGAACGCCGGCGCCACCAATCTAAGCTAAAGAGTACAACCACATGTGCCGGTAAGGGATGACCTTAGCTAATCAAGTCATTGAAAAGTAGCCTTACACGTTGGTAGGTCATAATAGTGTGAGCATGATCGGTGTAGGCATGCTCGATGGGCTCCCTTCACCGAGGCATTGGGAATAAAACCTTCCGACACAACGGTGAATGCCTCATTGAGACGGGGGTATATCCTAGTAAAGTGAGAGCGTTCATTCGCCAGGCTAGTGTAAGGTTAGGACTAGATGATGGAAAGGCTTTGATGCGTACTCTAAACTGCTTACCAAATAATAGTAAACGGTGGTATCAACGGATACCAAACAAACTAGAGAATTTGTATGTTGTGGGTAATGTTGTACACATCTCTATTGTGTAAATCTATTAAAATAGCTATACTCGCAGTCATGAGCATGCTTAGTGCAGTCACATGGGTATAGTCTTGGTTTTTGCAAAAAAAAAAATTGATTCTTGATGGAAAACGAGGGAAGAGTTTTGTTGTTGATATTTGAGTTGAGTACCATGTCTATAGCTGAATATAAGATGTTAATTGCGGCCGAGGAGGATTGTGATTTGTTATTTAGCAAGTACTTACTTGTTGATTCTTTACTTACTTAACTTCTCTTTAAACTCCCGTAGCAAAATACTACGTGTGGATATTGCAAATAAAACTTGCTTAATGCTGAAAACAACTTGTAGCATAGAGCCTCATCCCTTACAAGCCATGCATATTTTTTTTTATGATACACTATAAGTCTTACTGAGTACATAATGTACTCAATCTTACTTAAATTGTTGTTCAGAGATAGAGGATGAGCCTATGCTGGACGACGCGTTCTTTGCACCTGGTACCGGAGCGTTCGGTGGTGGGTCTTTCTAGGTGTAACACCCTGGCTATTCGGAAGCTAAGATGCTACCTAAAGATACAACATACCATCAAATTGCGGAATAAGGTTCAATATGCCTCTAATCAGACAACAATACCATGGTAACAATATGAAAATAACCAATTCATCAATGGTGAATAATCAAGGGACTAGTCATGGAACGACATGATATGAAGTCTAAACATTACTTATTACAGTTCATCTCTCATCAAAGATTAACATAGTTGAATCCATTAATGAAAATATAATGTAATGAACTGTGTGGAACGTGCTGTCTACTCCATCCCATTAACATTATCATCAACAAGGTTCACCTAAATAAACACATAAAAGCAAGGGTGAGTCGAAACTCAGCAAGTACGATAAACAATTGAACAGACCAGGTTATGAACAAGTCAGTCGCATTACGAATTAAGAATTAATCTCTGAAAACTTATGTGTATGAATGGAATGAATGGATGCATTGAAAGGAATGGACTAACACATGCTCATACCGGTATAGCGAATGAGACACCCGTCGGGGTTCACTTAAGCATGTACTTAACAAAGTTCGGGGATCAAATTACCGTATGAAGAACGTTTCATACGAGTGTCCGAAACTGCCCACATTGGAATGGTGGGTCTTACATGCCCATACTGGAGTTGATGGGTCTTTACAAATCCACTCCCGTGGAATGCATATGAACAACACATGAATTGAATGAACATATGCAATGAATTTATCACTTTCTTCCTCATGGATTATCAAATAGGAACGGAATGTACATCATGGAATATGAACATGGATCATCAACTCATCGGCACAACAACCAACAGCGAGCGTTCCACAGAAATCAATATATCTTAACACATTGGAATTGCATGTAATGGAATATGAATATTGATTAACATCTTTGATTGAAAACATGGATCATAGAAATATTAGCATGAACAGAAACACACATCATTCATCAATGTAAAGAATTTCAATGTACTTGCCTTTCGCGTTGCGACGCGTTAGCAAGCAACGAAGGTGTTCTCACACGCGATGCCTCGCCGCCTACACAAGTATGATCCCGAAATAAGAATAACGTGGCATGGATTAGGTACGGGAGACCCACACTATCCGTCCCACTAACCAACACAAACCACGAATATAAACGGACAATACTCATTTCAGCCATCTGCCCAACCAACTGGACAACAGTACAAATAAAATCATAAATAATTATCTGGGACTCGAAACGACCTGGAACCAGTGCCCAATGAAAATTAACGCATAACTATACAAAACTCTAGTTGACGGGGTTCTTTGATTCGGCCAAAACAGTTGGCTAAACCACAGTTGAAAACAACTGTTAGACATCTGTCCAGAATTCAGAATAGCAGTAAACAAAATGATGTAACTTTCATTATACTGATCCAATGGAGGTGATCTTTATCAACTTAGAAATATTATTTAAAGGTCTACAATAACCTAGTTGGGTTGAAGTTCTGAATCGGAATCTAACTAGATCAAAACTGAGGAAAAAAACCGACAGACCCCGGATCTCAGACAGACAGAATAGCGCGCGGTTAAAATTCCATAACTTTTGATTGCCAACTATAAAAATTATTTTCTTTATCAATTTAGAAATCTTACTAAATTATCTACAACATTCCGTTTGGGTAGCCTTTCTGATTCGGCCTCTAATTAATTCATAATGGCCAGACAAGCAAACTGCCAAATCCCGTCAGCTCTCCTGAACAGTCGCACAAAAATGGTCATATCTCCTAAACCGTAACCCCAAATCAGATGATCTCGGTGCGTAAGGAAAGCTAAGACCAAGGACTACAACTTTATAAGAGGTGAATAGATCAGAAAACGTACGGAACTTACCCAAATCTGACGAACAAATATGTTGTAGGGGGAAGGAGAAGGTGGCGCACGGCAGGGAGGAGGGTGGCGGCTCCAAGTGGGGGAAAGGGGGAAGGGGGAAGGGGGTTTAGGGTTTTTTTTTGGGGGAAGGTCATCCCCCCTTTGGCCAGCCCCCTCTTGGGCCACATGGGCTGTGGCCCAATGCCCAGTTGTCGGATTCATGAAACCCCTTGAGATCACTGAAAATTGTAATCCCTGTTTAACTCTTTCTCCCGAATACTCTCCTATTCGCCCGAATAAATTTCGAGGTATTACATTCTACCCCCCTTAAACAGAATTCGACCCCGAATTCTATCTACCGTTCTACTCAAAAGGCATCAACAATTTGCTTGCGGGACTCCAGCTCCCAAGTCGCTTTCCGCTCTGTCTGATGCGTCCACCGCACCTTTACTAACTAACGTTTTACGCTGTATTATTCATCCCGATCTTTTCGGAACCACCCACAGGCAGGACTCGATAGCACGGTCTGACTCGACGGTCTGACTCGTGGTTCGACGGTTCTAATGAAACCTCCCGCTCCAGATGCCTTAAGTACTCCCTCGACACCGGGTGGCACAAAACATTGTATACCCTGCACCAGGACACGAGACGGTCCTAGCGAAACTCCGCCTTCCAAAATCACTGCAGCTTCCAAAAACGAACCTTTGTTCCTTAGGACACTCTTCTCTTCGGTATCAAATCACACAACCACACAAAACACCTGGAACTCTTGTTCCACGTCTCAATCAGTTCTTTCACTTTAACAAGGAGCACAACCGTAAACCAGGAAGGTAAAACAGGACTCGTCTTTAAACAACTATTTTGCAAACAGAACCCAACCTGAAAATAAAAGATTCTCATCGTAACCATGCATTAACAACTCCCTACCAACAGAATCAAATCCAAGGTTGAAGATTTATCTCGAGAACCTTTTCCATTTCCCAAGTAAATAATTTGCAAATAAACACCAGGACAACCAAAGGAGAAATCACTCGAATGACCAAACCAAAAACTTCTTGCGGTTTGTCTGAGTTGGAAAGAATCAACATGCCAACACAGCATCAACTCAAATTGCAGAAAACACCAGTCAACAACACAATGACTCGAACGAGAATCAAGAAAACACCTCATTATCCGATGAAACATGCTTTTCCACATTTTCTCTCTTCTAGGAATAAACTTTCTCTCGAACTATGAAATTCGAATTCATCGCATACCACATGAGCTTAAACCTTTTAATTGAACATCCTCAAATTAGGCTCAAACTGAAATACATCATCCACACCATTGTGGAGAGGCTCTATTGAATCCTCCGAATACTCTAGGCATCTTGTTCTACTAATCAACATTAATTGATTGAAGGCACCCAAAGCACCACAAAATTGATCCCACCCAAACACATTACATCTAATTTTCAAGAACAACTCAGAATCCTTAGCACGCACGCTCATGTACTACATCAGAAAGGTTCTATCAATGATCATTCCATTGTTCGGGAAACTTCATTATTCCACTCTCTCTACATACAATCATTGTGTGACCAAAGGTCTAGCGTAAAAGTTCAGAGCCCAGATTTAACCTCCAAGACCTCTACAATAAATTTTCACTTACTCACTTATTGAATCTCCAATATTACCACAATTCTAACATACTCACTTATTGACATCCTCAGAAATTCCCCACATAATCTCGCAATACTATCCTATTGTGTTACTCTATAAAATTTATCAAGGTCTCCATACCTTCGATAATCCCCAACCTTTTAACATGGACTGAAGTTCTGGAATTTCTCTATACCATAGGTTCTACTCAGTCGTAATAATATTCAAACTTCTTCGAAGCCAAACATTCCATGTATATCAATTTCCCTCCAAGAGGTACAGATCAAAACCAATTCATCTTGTACTACTCCTTCAATAGTTTGGTAGCAAAATCTCACCACTACCACTATTTAACCACTACCAAACAGTTGCCAATCTATACATTACAAAACTTAGCAACATAAAACCGTTGATTCCTTCTCAAAAGAAAGCGGCGACCAAGAACAAGTTTCGTCACACAGAAAAACGTTGCTCCTCACAGCGAGCACGAAACCAAAAGAAATAATCTGGTAACGAGGATCTTGAAAAAAACAATAGTGGAATTCACGGTTGAGGGCACACATCCCTCAAAAGGGAATAGCAAATAACAGCCGATAAGAAAAATGATATTATGATTGAAACTCAACATCTATTGAGTGGAAAGAGCAGAAAATTAGGCATGATTCAAACAATCACATGTTACAAAACTTGATTCAAATTATCAAATACTTCTACTGCACTCTTTTCTTTAACACAGCAATTGGTCCTTGAACTAACAACACTTGCCACGACGAACAAGTTAAGTTCTTTGGTCCAACCCACAGAACTACTTACGATCCAATGAAATTCTTCAACACGCTAACTTTGCCCAGAACAGTTCATCTACTTATGAAACATGAGATCTAAATGATCTCAGCCACAAAAACTCAAAATATTTTCCTTTATAGGGTTTCACGGAAAGCAAACGGATTAATTCCCTCTTGAAGAAATCAACAAAATTTTCTTTGATTGCAACCTCACTTTGCGAACTAAAACCAAAGAGCCTTTAAGGCTAAATCACACGACTCTCTTAAGAAGCAATAGGACATTCCCATACACCATTTTATTTAAAATAATTTTAGCTACCAGATTATTCATGAGTTCCAAAAGATCACAAAAACTAAACTTGAAGTATTCTCATTTAAGCGATATCACCAGAGGCGATCAAATTACTACAAGTATTAACATCAATCTCACAACAACCATTAGAAAACACCTTGAAAGACCCATGTGAAAAGATTGGGTTGAATCTTTCTCAAAACAAGAGGCACACGAAAACGATTTTCGTCAACTAGAAAATCATTTACCACTCGCAAGGAATACATGACCAAGGGGAAAACCAATTAGGCAAAGAACTCGGAAAACATATGTAAAGTCTACAATTGAGGCCACATGACCCGCACGAGAAGAAGATCAAACTCCAAATGAGAAGAAGGTACTGATTTTGAAAGTTAGAAACCTCAATGTGGCAAAAGCATAAGTTTTCAACAATCTTAGCATGCCAAGAAAAATAGATAAATCTAGCACTTATGTAAAATTAGCAAGTAGATGTTTATGGGGAGAACACTCCAACTACTCCAAAAGGAATGAGCTGAGTCAAAAATTTCTTCAATGAACTTTGTGAAAGGAAATTCGCATTCTCCAAAATGCCAAACGGATAACCAAGTCACCTTTATCAACAAGAAATATAGGACTATCATAAAGAGAACGATCTTGTCAATAATAACGTTTACAAGTAGTAAAGAGAGCTCAGCAGTCAGAAAAACAATAATTGTTTTGAAAAAAAGAAATAGGGACTAATAGAAACCCGTAGCCCATAATTTTGTTTGATTACAACCTCCGACTTAATAACAACAAAGCACCACAAAAGAGTTTTACCACTTTTCTTCATAAAAGAGATGCATTAATCTTCAACAAGCGAAATGATCCAAAAGAAATACATGGAGCCAATGCTTTCTCATGTTAACGAACTTGCAACAGAAAACTCTCATTATTCAAACTATCAAACGAGTAAAGGAGTCGCTCTTTTCCAATGAGAAAGAAGGAACAACCATGCAAATATCAATATTGCCAATTGACGAAGATGACTAGTAGTAAAAGCAACTCAACAGTCGAAAAACAATAATGGTTTCATAGAACCACTAAAGACCCATTGAACCTCATCAACTACCATGAACCATGAACCATGAACCCGAGAGAAATTCATCAACCACCACCGGACAAGAATTTGTCAAATTCAGAAATCAAGGAAGATAACAACTTTCTAAAGCAACCCAAAAGAAATATGCAAGGTCGATGCACACTTAATAAAGAACTTACAAAATAAATATTCTAATGCCCAAAATTCCAAACGAACAAATGAGTTAAATTTTTCAACAGGGGTAAAACAGAACTTCCGTGAAAAGAAAAATCTTGCAATTTAACTACGCTCACGTGGAGTAGAAATATCGCAATAATCGAAAGAACAATAATTGTTTCAAAGAACGATCAGAGACCCACTGGAGCTTGCCCACTTCATTATAACCCCCCATTTAAAAGAAATTCATGAACTGCAAGAAACCAGATACAAGCTCGAGAAAGACAACAAATTCATCAACGAGCTCATACTCAACACAGAACTTATGGAACAGGGGTAAGAACTTCTCTAATTTCATACCACGAACAGTGGTGTAGCCTGGCAAAACCCAGGACAACAACCACAAACTCAACTGCTCAACATCCGCTACCAATACGCATAACCAATGTATTCAATTATGAATATATATATAGGATCATCTCATGACAATCATAGAATAAATTCATAGATATAGGATATCACATCATATCATAGATTAACACATCATAGCACAAAATAATGCAACAACGACTCATTAATCGAGTCACAACAATTGAAATACGGAAGCAACAGTTTACCCAACCCTTTCCTAGTGTGCACAGTATGTCAATTTAATATGTTTGAATGAACCACGGACCTAAAACCCGCTCTGATACCAACTGTAACACCCTGGCTATTCGGAAGCCAAGATGCTACCTAAAGATACAACATACCATCAAATTGCGGAATAAGGTTCAATATGCCTATAATCAGACAATAATACCATGGTAACGAAGTGAAAATAACCAATTCATCAATGGTAAATAATCAAGGAACTAGTCATGGAACGACATGACATGAAGTCTAAACATTACTTATTACAGTTCATCTCTCATCAAAGATTAACATAGTTGAATCCATTAATGAAAATATAATGTAATGAACTGTGTCGAACGTGCTGTCTACTCCCTCCCATTAACATTATCATCAACAAGGTTCACCTAAATAAACACAGAAAAGTAAGGGTGAGTCGAAACTCGGCAAGTACAATAAAAAATTGAACAGACTAGGTTATGAACAAATCAGTCACATTACGAATTAAGAATTAATCTCTGAAAACTTATGTATATGAATGGAATGAATGGATGCATTGAAAGGAATGGACTAACACATACTCATACCAGTATATCGAGTGAGACACCCGTCGGTGTTCACTTAAGCCCGTACTTAACAAAGTCCGGGGACCAAATTACTGTATGAAGAACGTTTCATACGGGTGTCCAAAACGGCCCACATTGGAATGGTGGGTCTTACATGGCCATACTGGAGTTGATGTGTCTTTACAAATCCACTCCCGTGGAATGCATATGAACAACACATGAATTAAATGAACATATGCAATGAATTTATCACTTTCTTCCTCATGGATTATCAAATAGGAACGGAATGTACATCATGGAATATGAGCATGGATCATCAACTCATCGGCACAACAACCAACAGCGAGCGTTCCACAGAAATCAATATATCTTAACACATTGGAATTGCATGTAATGGAATATGAATATTGATTAACATCTTTGATTGAAAACATGGATCATATAAATATTAGCATGAACACAAACACACATCATTCATCAATGTAAAGAATTTCAATGTACTTGCCTTTCGCGTTGCGACGCGTTAGCAAGCAACGAAGGTGTTCTCACACGCGATGCCTCCCCGCCTACACAAGTATGATCCCGAAATAAGAATAACGTGGCCAACACAAACCACGAATATAAACGGACAATACTCATTTCAGCCATCTGCCCAACCAACTGGACAGCAGTACAAATAAAATCATAAATAATTATCTGGGACTCGAAACGACCTGGAACCAGTGCCCAATGAAAATTAACGCATAACTATACAAAACTCTAGTTGACGGGGTTCTTTGATTCGGCCAAAACAGTTGGCTAAACCGCAGTTGAAAACAACTGACAGACATCTGTCCAGAATTCAGAATAGCAGTAAACAAAATGATGTAACTTTCATTATACTGATCCAATGGAGGTGATCTTTATCAACTTAGAAATATTATTTAAAGGTCTACAATAACCTAGTTGGGTGGAAGTTCTGAATCGGATTCTAACTAGATCAAAACCGAGGAAAAAACCGACAGACCCCGGATCTCAGACAGACAGAACAGCACGCGGTTAAAATTCTATAACTTTTGATTGCCAACTCTAAAAATTGTTTTCTTTATTAATTTGGAAATATTACTGAATTATCTACAACATTCATTTTTGGTAGCCTTTCTGATTCGGCCTCTAAATAATTCATAATGGCCAGACAAGCAAACTACCAAATCCCGTCAGCTCTCCTGAACAGTCGCACAAAAATGGCCATATCTCCTAAACCGTAACTCCAAATCAGATGATCTCGGTTTCTAAAGAAAGCTAATACCAAGGACTACAACTTTATAAGAGGTGAACAAATCAGAAAACGTACGGAACTTACCCAAAGCTGACGAACAAATCTGGTGTAAGGGGGAGGAGAAGGTGGCGCACGGCAGGGAGGAGGGTGGCGGCTCCAAGTGGGGGAAAGGGGGAAGGGGGTTTAGGGTTTTTTTGGGGGGAAGATCATCCCCCCTTTGGCCAGCCCCCTCTTGGGCCACATGGGCCGTGGTCCAATGCCCAGGTTGTTGGGAATTCGCGGAAACCCCCTTGAGATCACTGAAAATTGTAATCCCTGTTTAACTCTTTCTCCCGAATACTCTCCTATTCGCCCGAATAAATTTTGGGATATTACACTAGGTATTATTCATTGTCGGTTGCATAAGGGTTTGGATGGGCATACCGCTGGACTTTTGGTTCATATACATGTTACGCTTCCGCTGTTTAATTCGCTACTTTTGATACTTGAGCTTTTATTTGGCCGATCGGCCCTTGTGATATAAACTTCGTAATCGCTTAAGTTATGTATCATATTTGTTTCATATTGTATGAATGGATAGATGGATGGATGTGTATGCTAATATTTTTGATGTGTGTACTAGCCACTAATCATGGGACTTGTACGGTACACACACGAGGATTTCGGGTATTCAAAGCCCCGGGGTCCGACATGATTATTATTATTACCCTCCTGGATTGTTAATAACCCTTATTCCTTATCACCTTAAGAATAATTATTACATGAGTGAAATTCCCATTGGTTAAACAAACATGACTATTGGTTGTGCTTATATATTGCTTAGTAGTTGAATCTGAATAAGACGCAAACATTGCCATAACGAGAACTTATATACATTTGAATTGTAGTGTGGTACTATGGATTTCCAATGGAAATATAAAAATGTATTGATAAATAGTGTAGACTTGGACGAGTGAATAGTATGAGATCGGTGCAGTATGCATGCGATAGGTTGGTGGATTGTCTCACCTGAGTCGATTAAGGACCAAATCATGTATTCCATTCCAAACTACTAAGCCGTACAACCAAATTACTATACTTAGCATTTGGCATGAAAACTTGTGCCCCAACTATAATAAGTCGGGAAAGGTTGTGACCCCTAATAATGGAGGGACCCTGATTGAAAATGCACCTGGTACAAGGGATTTTTGAGGGTGTACTGTAAATCATCACTATCTCAGTGTTGAGTTGTTCCCCGCCGATGTGGGTTTAGTATCGGGACTGGGTAAGGGAAAAGCTTTGCTATGATCATCTCCATCGCATTCCCAATGAAGCGTGTCATTGCCGACATTATGATTTGACCATATCTCGTGGGTAACGTTCTACAACCTCTACATAATGGTTAAATCTATTCGAATAGCCGTGCCCTTGATTATGGGTATTGTGAAGAAACTATCACTGGTTAGTTTTATACAAATTAAATTGTGAACTAAAACATGTTAGATAAACATGGTGGTTGAAATCTACGACATTCTAGTCAGTGGTGGATCCAAGATTTTCAGGATGGTTGTTCGAAGTTACAAACATGTTGTACAATGTAAAACATAAAAGTTCATAATATAAAAAAAAACAAAGCACAAATTGTTCTTACTAGAAACAGCATGTCTAATAATTTAGAGAAATTACAAAATAACTAAGAAAATTACAATCTAACTCGGTGTCCCTTCATGGCTTGGAAGCGAGACATGCTGTCATCATCCTTAACTTGCACAAAAAATTCTCGTTCAAGAAAGGTAATCAAGCAATCATTCAAGTATTGTTCCCCCACCCTATTCCTTAGCTAATTATTCACATAATTCATTGAAGAGAATACCCTCTCAGCACTAGCAGTTGCTACCGAAAGAATCAACACCAATTTGAGAAGCTTGTAAACAATTTTATAAGGGAGGTTCTTCTTTGTTTGAATAAGCAAAATGAAAAGCTCGGCAAGATTTCTTACCTCCCTAAACCTTTCATCTCTTCTCATATCAGCAATGACGTGTGTACATTGAAATGAAATATGCATCAATTCTGTGCTTGAGAAATCCTTAGGATAAAACTAAGCAAGCCTAACGAAGTTGTCCTTATCATAAACAGCAAATGAGTCAATCAAATTGAATGAAGACATGCAAAGAAGCAAATCTGTGTTTACCTCATCAAACCTATCATGAAGCTCTTGAAGTTGTCTATCAATGACACTTACAAACTTATCAACATGGAAGCGATGGAGATTCTTGACTTTTTTAAAGAACCTTTTGGATCTTGCAACTGTCATATAGAAATCATGCATCCATTTTAGCAACTCTGATGACATGCTTCACACAAAAGGAAGTGACATATTTAAGAAAAGTTTCTCATCCATCATCCTCCTGTAATAATTGCAAATGAGTCTTTGTCAAATAAATGAGATCAAGACATTAACAATATCTTAATCCCTCTTTTGAAAAACATTGCTTAAGTCATCTGTGTACCCAAATATGGTTAGAAATAAGTGTGCCATAAAAACAAACTCAGATGACTTAAATGATGTCAACATAGTTTGAGCTTGTATAGCCTCTGTGCTTGAAGTGTGGTCTTCTCTAATTTTGATAAGAACTCGTCGGATTGAAGGATACAAAGAGATGACATACATAATAGTTTTATAGTGGGAACCCCAATGAGTATCACCCGGCCTACCTAGCCCATCTCTTGATGCAAACCCCAGTCGGTTTCAATGTCACCCACTTCTAATGCTTTTACAATCAGATCTGCTTGAGCTACTCGAAGCATTTGTATCTTTTTACAAGACATCCCAAGCACGTGTAGGGATACAGCTAGGCTACGCTAGCTGATAATTCAAAAATCTACCACGTAAATCACGATGTTATGCAAGCAATAGATCACATATCATTGCCACTAGACGCGCAATGCAGCAGAAGAAGAGTTAGAGCAGCCTGTTCCAACGAAGAGCTCGTCAATATAGTGGTCGTAGTCGATCGTCCGTCATAGTCGATTGTTTAACGTATTCGATCATCCTCACAGTCGATCGTCCAGCGTAGTCGTCATTGATTGTCTCTGTAACACCCCAGCCCATCATGAGCCTGGAATGCTACTAAAATAACAATATAAAAAAAACAAATCTAAGACACTACAATAAATTTCGGCAGAACCTCCTTTGTATAACTAAGTTTACCGGAGATTCCAACAGATGCATATAAAATTACCACTATTGCAACATCCAAAGTTCATCGAAGCATTCACAAATAATCTACTCAGCTAAAGCATAAGCAAGCATAATTAAAATTTACCACTCTCATTATTACAAATAAACCAATGCATTCAAGTATAGCCAAAGTTAATCCTTAAGCTGTTTGCTTGTTATTAAGGTACGGTCTAAATGATAATTATCTTTTAAAGAATGTGTGGTAGTAAGTGCAACCAAAGCAACCCTACTCCCTCCCATGCATGCCGTCCGCAAACGAGATACCTAAAAACACAACATCAGCAAGAGTGAGTCCAAGACTCAGCAAAGTACAAATAACAAGACAATAGCCAACACAACTGTAATTAACAACATCCATCCACGTAACCCAATAAGAAATATGTCTCATGCTTATGCGATGCAAACTGTTCAAATGCACTTTTCTTTCTCTCTTTTGCATATACCGGTATTGCGGAGTGTGCATCCGTCGATGCACACCCATGCCTGTGCCTTCTAGCACAGAGACCTTAGCCCATACTCCACAAGTATAGGGACCCAAAAGCCCATCATATTCATGACGGGGACCTCAATTAATGCTTGGTCACCACGTGACCATGTCTCCAATATGTTATCATGATGCACATGGTCAATACTTTAAATCATCATGCATACATGAAACTTACGCATACTTCTAGCATTTACGTGCATTAATGTCCATAACATTCGAGCATCCATGATTAACATAATATACTCATAACATAGTACACATGAACAAATGATCACACACAATTTACCACTACTGTACTTGCCTTAACCACGAGAGAACGAGGGATGTACAGAATGAGCTGCTCCCTGCACCGGTCCACCACCTGAATAACAGTTATAACACATGCTAAGACACAGCAACGGATCAAAACAACCTATATAACAACAACCATGGACTTGCAAAACTCCTAACTCGATCCCGACCCCAAACTCCTAAACGTCGATCTGTCCCCTCGGTGGACAGTCAACTTCAAAAATCCATATCTATTAGTACAGGGGTCCAAATAAGATGTTCTTAGACTTTCTGGAAAGATAATTAAATTATCCAACTAAGTCTAGTTGGTGGGCCTTGCTGAATCGGCGAATTAATATTCCTACTAGGCCAATTAAAAAAACATCAACTTCACATCGGGTTTTCTGGACAGAGTACTAAAACCACCATAACTTTTGCTACACAACTCAGAATGGGGTGATCTGGAACTCTCTGGAATCATGACAAAACCAGCTACAATAGTCTAGTTGGACAAGTCTCCTGATTCGGCCTCCTACTAATTCTTATATTCAGGTAAAGTTTTTCTAAGTTTTCTGTCTCTGCAATCTGACAGTTAGCAAAACAGCGACGGTAAAAAATTCATACCTTTTGATTGCCAACTCTAAAAAATATGTTCTTTATTAATCCTGAAATCTTACTGGAATGGCTACAACTTTTGTGTTGGGTGACCCTTCAGATTAGGCTTCAAAAAAATACAAATTGGCTAGACATGTAGACTGCCAAATCTCGTCAGCTTTCCTGTATAGTAGTAGAAAAACGGCTATAACTCCTAAACTATGACTCCAAATCAAGTGATCTCAGTGCCAAAAGAAAGATAAAACCGATATCTACAACTTTCTAAGAGGTGATCAGGTCAGAAAATGAACATAACGTACCCAAATCTGATGAGGCGGCGCACAGCAGGGAGAGGTGGGGAGAGGCGGCGGCTCAAAGCGGGAGGAGGAGGAAGAGTGGGGAGTTTAGGGTTTGGGGATGGGGACCCCCCCTTTTGGCCGGCCACCACATGGGCCCCTCCTAGGCTGCGGCACAGGCCCAGGTTGTCGAGGATTTATGGAAAACCCCTTCTCTTTTCAGGAATTTCTACTCATTTAATTGTCTTTTCTCCTCCCGGCTATTTTCTAATTACCCGATTCAATTCTGGGGTATTACATTCTACCCCCCTTAAACAGAATTCGACCCCGAATTCTTTCTGTCATTCTACTCGAAGGACATTTACACCTAGCATGCATGGCTCCAGCTCCCAGGTCACTCTCCACTCGGTCTGATTCGACCACCGCACCTTGATGGATTCCAACATCCTAAAACACAACGCTGGTCTTAATCTTATCTGGTATACTCCACAGACGGGACTCGATCATAAGGTTTTACTTGTGGTTCCTCGTCCCAGATGAATCTCATACTCCAGACTCTCAAGTACTCTCTCGACATCGGGTCAGACGAAACGTTGTGTACCCCGCGCATAGACCCGAGATGGTTCTAGTGAAATGCTAGCAACCAAAAATCAAACCGATGTACCTTGGGCCAACCTTCCCTGTGGTACCAAACCAGACACTCTACACACGATGCATGGAATTCTGGTTCCAACTCTCGATCGACCTTTTCATCTTAACAATGAGCACATCCCAAACCGAAAGAGAAACCACTTGAATACCCAAACCAGTTACTTTCTTTATTCTTTCTGAACTGATAAAATCCACGCATGCCAATCATAAGGTCAAACTCCATTTGCGAAAAACATCCGTCATAAACACATAGCTCAAACAAGAATCAAAGAGCGTTTCACTACTCGAGGAAACATTTTTTTTTTCAATTTCTCTGTTAGAAATAGAATTTCTCTGAAATCATGGAACCCCATTTCATCCATATCACACTAACTCATTTCTCATAAATTGGCAATCTCATCACTATGCTCAAACCGAATTCACCATTCACACCTTTGTAGAAAGACCCTAATGACTTTCACCCAAAAACATACCCTAGCCAACCTCTGAACTGACGGAATTACTTTGATAGATGACTTCCAAATGCACCTCATCATGGTTTTCACCCACAATCACTTCACCTCAATCCTTTAAGGATAATCAACCCAAAATTCTTAGCACACACACTCAATTGCTACACCCAAGGGATTCTATCAATGAACATCGTACTATTCGAAATCCACTTTGTTTCACCATCTCAACACAACATCATTAGTCTGCAAGGTTCTAGCATAGAACGCCGGGCCAAATTTTCAATCTTCAAGGACCCTATAGATGTATTCGATGTAACTGATATGGAAACTCTCGAATCCGCTGACTAAAATCCCCATAATCTAATCATACTCAATCGTTAACAACCACCTAAAAACATATTCTCAACCAAATTATCATTAAGGAAATTCTAACTTCTAGAGGGTTACTCACTGAAGCCAAGTCGCACTGTGATAATTCAATTGTCCCTACTATCCCATCAATTGACATTACAATCGATTACTTCGCTAATCCTACTCTCATTGAATTATACCTTCATAAACCACCTACACAACCTCGCAAGGTTAATTCCCCATCTGTGATACTCTAATAAATCGATCAAGATTCCCATACTTAGATAATCCCAACATTCCGGCATGAGCGAGGGTTCTGGATTATATTTCGCTATGAGTTCCTTTGGTTGTAACACTAATCAATTTTATTCCAACGATAAACATTCCATGGAATTCTCTCCAAAAGTTATAGGTCAAAACCAATTCATCCTCTACTGTTCTTTACATAGATTGGTTCATAAAATCTCATCACTGCCTTATACTTGTCCACCACCAACCAGTCACGAAACGACACTTTATAAAACTTGGCAACATAAGTTTGTTAAATCCTTTCTCAAAAGGGAAGAGATAATCAGACACAAATTCCAACACACAAGAAAATGTTGCTCCTTGGAGTGAGCACGAGACAAAGAGAAACAGTCAAATAGTAATGATCTCAGAAAACAAAATACGTGCCCACGGTTGAGGGCATAAGTCCCACAAGATTTTCAAAGCTCCATAAATCATAATAGAACAGTGCTATGAAAACTGAAGAAACTCTTAAACTGTAATGATAGAAAAGTTGCAGATTACAATTCTCAACTCCGACCTCAAATACTTATGGTAACCGATTTCTATTAACAAATAAAACAATTTTCTTTGAGTACATCATTACTTGCCAACCCAACCAAGAAGTACATCTAAAACCAAATCACATTACTCACTTAAGAACCGAATAGCGCCTTCCAATACGTTAAGTGCACCAACAATATAAGACTATATCAATAGTAGAAAATATACAAAGACATGTAAGCAATTTAATTCTAGGAATGTAAATTGCACAAAATAAATCACTATAGAACAAACCACAATGACACAATGATATTTTACAGTGGTGTTCGGAGACTTGCCGGACTCCCCTAATCCACATTGAGGTAAGCCCAAACTAATTGGACCGACTCCGCGAATTAAGCCAAACACCTCAATTCCACTTGGGGTTGCTCTTCCTCCACTCTGGAGATGGCGAGCACCAAACCACTCACAATCGCTCGAGTCTTCTCGCAACCTTCTTTGAGAAGATCACCGGCGCAACTCCTCCAAGCCGTCTAGGTGTCGACAAAGAGTAACAAGTCGAATATGCTCACTTGAACAAATCAAGTGTCTAAACTCAAGTGGATACACAATCCACTACCTAATGCAACACGTGCACTTAGGGTTTTCTCTATAAGCTCACTAAGTGCAACACATGCACATAAGAGATGAGAGGGCTTGCTCTTTGCTCAATGGAATGAATATAGTACTAGCAACCTTCCCCATAACCGGCCACAAGGGGTATATATACCCACACAAAAAAATTAGCCGTTGGAGGAAAGAATCCAGAAATTTCAGCATGAGCGGTAGTACCGCCGTTCACCGGTCGGTACTACCGCACTTCCACCGACTGCACAGAAACGGGTATAGCAGACGAAATTAATGCCTCTAAACTAGCCGTTGGAATTGCGGCGCAATACTACCGCCATTGAATATGCCGTAGTTCCTCTCTCCGTAATTCGATCACATAGGGCAGCACTACCGCTTCCCTTAGAGGTCCAAACTGGCCTAATCTGGAAATAACGTACTACCAACTAAGTTTTGAAACTTCTGGTGTGCGGTAGTTCCGCTCAGGATAAGCGGTCATACCGCGATGTGGTAGTTCCACCAAATGAACCACGGTACTACATCCTTCCAGGAGAGCAAACATGCTCCAAAAGGTGTCTATCTGGAAAAACACATACTGCCAACTAAGGTTCGGTCTGACCGGGTTGCGGTAGTACCGCACCACCTTCCTGGTCATACCGTTGTGGCATAGTACCGCCAAGAGAACGTCGATACTACTGACTTTTCTGAGAAAAACATAGTTGGCTTTCGCTTCAACTCAATTTACAAAAACACATTTGCCAATAGATGCGTGAAGCAAATAATTAAGGGTTAAAGGCAAGATTCTCAACAAGTTCCAAAACATATTTGCCGACTTTTAGAATCAACGCCACAAGGAATATGGTACATAGACTTAAACCATTTGCAAAACAGATTCGCAAACTAAAGTCATATGCTACAATGATTATGCATGAGCCGCGACCATTTGCAAAAAAACATTCGCAAATATTGACAACATGCCAACACGAGCTAGAGAAAGCACAACGAGCTAACAACACATGACAAACTCAAGCTACTAGTCAAGATCTCTCTTAAAAGTACAGCAACCTAGACTAGCAATCCCATCTCCCAACCAAACACTGAGACCGGTAAAAGTCTATGAACACATCCTTAGCCCTAGCTAGTCATACTTTTACCTTGCGCATTCTCTTGAACCTTGATAACACACATCTTCACACTACTACAAAACAAGTCATCCTGGACGCCTCATCACAGACGGTTCCAAACGGTTCCTTTGGAACCGTCTGTGTTGTACTTATCACAGACGGTTCCTTTGGAACTGCCTGTGATACGTAGTTATCATAGACGGTTTGTAAATAGAACCGTCTGTGATAATTCACAAATAGTTCTTAAGAATAACCGTCTATGATATGTCGTCCTATCACAGATGTTTCGTATCAAGAACCGTCTATGATACTTCACAGACGGTTCTTAATACGAACCGTCTGTGATATGTCGTCATATCTGTGATACTTCACAGACGGTTCTATTTACAAACCGTCTGTGATAGTGCAACGTCATAGACGGTTCTCTGTGATGGCTCCGTATATCATAGACGGTTTATATTAAAAACCGTCTGTGACTTGGAATTTTCCTTACTCTCTGATTTTACTACTGCAGAGGATTGTGTGCCACGGCAGAGGATCGGCTGCCATGGTAGAGGATTGTGTGCCGCGGCAGAGGATTGGCTACCATGGCAAAGGATTGTATGTCACGGCAAAGGATTGTGCGCCGTGGCAAAGGATTGGCTACCCAAATTCTACCACGGCAGAGGATTGGCTGCCCAAATCCTACCATGGCAGAGGATTGACTGCCATGGTAGGGGCGCGATAGAGGAAATTTCCAAGGCATGGTAAAATCGTAGACGGTTTTTAATACAAACCGTATGTGATGAGATACTCATCACAGACGGTTTGTATTAATCACAAACGGTTTGTATTAAGAACCGTCTCAACCGTCTGTGATGAGATACTTATCACAGACAGTGCATGATATGAATCGTCTGTGATAAGATGCTTATCATATACGATTTTTATATGAAATCGTCTGTGATTCGCAGTGCGGGAGTACAAAAAATTTTGAACGCGTACGCGGGAAGCAAAATGTTATGGTGCTATCCTTATATATTGAACGCTGAAAAGAAGATTGAGGTGGAGGAGGGCGCTGGCAGGAGGGCGCGCAGGAGGAAGTTCACGAGGGTGGCGCCAAAGTTCGCTACTGCGGCGGTGGCCGTAGACAAGGTGGTGGTGGCAGAGAAGGAGAAGGACATGAGCTTGGCTTTGGTTCCATCTCGTACCGATGCCACTCATGGTATGCGAAACTAATCTCTTGTTGGTTCTTGTTCCCTTGTTCTTCTTGTCTGGGTAATTTTTCTATCCATTCCTTTCTAATTGTTCTTGTTTTGAATCACAGGAACTGATGTTGTAGAGCAAACTGGGTGGGAAGATCTCTTTGAAAGGATCGCCGAATTGTTGATGTGGAAGAACGTCGTGAAATCAGCACTCTGGTTCGTGCTGGGTTCCATGTTCTTCTTCTCTTGCTCCTTTTGAAGAGAGATTGCATGTTGTTCTCTTCGGTGCTAAATATGATAGTCTGGTTACTATATGGAGGTTTCTAGCCACATGTACAATTTGATGCACAAAGTACTAGCCAATCATTCTTTGCATAACCAGCAATTGATTGGTTTGGCTCAAAATTTGAATTTTTTTACAACAGAAAAAAACTATCACTGACGGTTCTGAACAAGAACCGTCTGTGATAATTACTATCACAGATCGTTCTTGTTCAGAATCGTCTGTAAAAATAGACTATCACAGACGGTTCTGAACAAAAACCGTCTGTGATAGTTACTATCATATACGGTTTTTGACAAGAACCGTTTGTGATACCTTTTTGCACATATGGTTTGACACCCGTCTGTGATGACCGCTGGTTATCACAGACACATAAATCCAGACGGTTCAGAAAATCTTCTGTGATCACTGTTTAGAACCGCCTATGATGAGCCTTTGTGTAGTAGTGTCACTTCAAGTTCGGGTTCTTAACTTGAATATCATCAACACATGATGATCTTCCTCACGTGCCCTCCATCAACACATGATGGGTCTTTTCTTGGCTTGATGATCAACTCATGATCATCTTCTCTTTGAGATCTTGATATGCATCAACACATGATGCATCCTTCACTTGACTTCCATCAACACATGATGGATCTTCTCTTCTAGAACTTTGACTTGATGCCGATCAACTCATGATGTCATCCAAAGTCATCATCATCATGGAACTCAACTTATTTCACCAACTCATGTAAAATGTTAATTCCACAATGTGATTGTCATTAATTACGACAACATACCAATAACTCATAATAGTGGATCAAAATACTTCAATCTTTCCTTCTTTGGTAATTGATAACAACCATGACAATTACAGATAATTGAATATAAATCAATATGAGTATATATGAACTACACAAGTTTTATATGCTCAATGGATATGTTTCAAAGTAGAGATCCTTAATATAAGTGGATAAAGGAATATGGATCAATACTAATAAAACCACAAAACATAGAGTGAACTCCCCCTAAATGTATGCATACATAAATGTGTAATAAAAACATATGCATATATTCAGGTTAAACTTTTAGTGGAGTTCAACCTATATTTTGGATCCGAGAAATGCAACAAGATATAAGAATTTGATGTCAAATGCAGACCTCCGTGATTTTCATCTTTTTATCCAAATAAGACTACACGATAGGTATATCAATAAAAGTGTTAGCCTCACATATGGATTTATCATTAATCACTAAAATACTCTATTAACTCATAATGGCGGGTCTAGATTCTTCAATGAGACCGTCACCAAAAAAATACTAACAAATTTTGCATCTTCGACATTAGCTAAAGCTGCAACAACGTAATTCATATGTTAGGCGTAATTCACCGTTCTTTACTATACACAATCAAATAAACTAGTCACACTATTTAGTCTACATTTTTCTACCTCCCCAAAATAACTACACTTCGGTAATCCTTATGTAGAAATTTAACCTAATCAATGCATAAAAAAAACTACTAAATTTCTCAGAAAAAAAACTAGTAATGACTAAATTATTTGCACTAACTAACTATGAATAATTAATTACGACTAAATAATTATAACTAAATTAATGATGAGTAATTAATTAAGAATATTTAACTATGACTAATTAACTATGATTAATTAATTACAAAAATAATGAATAAATTAATTACGACTAATTAATTATGAATAAATTAATTATCACTAGATAATTACAATAGGAAATGTCTGGGCCAAGGGCGTGTCGATGAGGTACTTACTTGGGAAGTCCTCTCCCTTAGAGCACTTACTTGGGAGGTCCCCTTTCCTGGGGTACAGACTTGACACATGTCGTCTGCCAGCGAGTTCACGTGTTATTTTTTACTTTGATCTCTAGAGGGGTCTAGATTTGCTATTTCACATACAAACAGTGCTATATTAGCAAAAAAAAAACTCTCAATGTGGTAGCCTTATGGAAGACTCATCCTTATATCTAGCTTATCAAGTAAAGAGAAAGAAAGCATATTATACAAAATGGACAAAAAAAAAGTTAAACACCATAAATCCAATGTATATTAATTATATATTATATATAAGAGATGTGAAAAGATTTAATGACTTGCTTATGTTATTTAATGTACAAACATTCGAGCAAGTGCATCATTCCTTATGTGAACAACATGCGTAACAAAGTTTCTTACGTTCACATCGTGCAACACTACTTGTCATAGTTCTATTTAAAGGGAGTAATTATTAAATTATGAAAGATATGCATACATTATTTATATGGTTGTTTACCTTCAAGTTCTTCTGCGCCAGCAACTTGAGGTCCAAAGATGAAATGGTTATATCCCATTATCATCAAGTAACATTTTCAACAATATAGTGTATATGATTAATATGTTATAACAATTTATTGAGTATCGAATAAGATCGAAATAGCTCTACACATACCATACTGGCTATTCTTCTTCAGCATTGTCATAGACAAAATATGGTTCTCTTCACCCGCCAGTCTCCATCGTGTTAGATACCGCACAATAAGCTCATCCTAAACACGCACGAATACTAAGTTGTGACTAATGTACAGGAAACGTAGACTCAATGAA
This sequence comes from Hsuehochloa calcarea, assembly GCA_036346395.1. Taxonomy (NCBI): domain Eukaryota; kingdom Viridiplantae; phylum Streptophyta; class Magnoliopsida; order Poales; family Poaceae; genus Hsuehochloa; species Hsuehochloa calcarea. Next base: position 10,337,641 of record CM070593.1, on the reverse strand, counting down.
AGATATGCAATATAATATATTTTCTTTCAAGAAAATTGAAACATTATTGTGCTACTTGTACTTGTCATCCATGATGCATAATTCCATCGTCGGTACACGACGTGGGAAGTTGTTGATTTGCTGAATTGGGCTGACATATACAACCAAACTGACCACATCTTTCCAAAGTTGTATCAAGTATTACAATTGTGAGAAACAATAATACAAAAAGTCTATTATCTGAGAGGATACAATATGTTGGAAAAGAGAGATATTGCCAACAATTGACTTATTTGGCTTTAGATGAACCTCTACAAAATGTGTGAAGTAGGTAGGGAGATCAGAAAACTGAATGAAATTGGTCAACTGCCGAACCGTAGTTTCGTATGTGAATCTTAATTCAAGCTCCTGCCTAAGAAAACGGAATCCATCGCATATAAAATTCTGTAAAAATTACACAATCAAGTAAACTATGTAAGGAGCAGGAAAAAAATTTATAATGTTTTGACCTCATTTTATATATTAAAAATTCATACAAACAGTATACGTAAATGAATTTTTGTGAAAAACTCAGAAAGGATAAAATTTTGAAAACATTACACAAATAAGAAAACTGTGCAGGGAGGCTCCACAAAAAATTGTAAATTTTTTTGAGCTCATTTGCTATATTTAAAAATTCCTCCAAAAAATTATTTAATAATTTTTTTAAAAAAACTCTTCTTTGCGTGGGACGACGGCGGGTGACTCTTCTTGATCAGAGTCACCCCGGGGCTATATTTGGAATTTTCGTGGTAGGGGACTATATTTGGAATTTTGATAATTTACGAGGGATCAACGTTTACGAACTGGACTTTATATGAACCTCCTTCCACAAGTAATCGATCGAATCTATACGCTTGCGTACATTCTCATTAGCAACTATAAGCTGAAGCATATGATCAGACATAACCTCTCACACAGGAAATTTGTACACTACGTGAAGGAGAGAGCGGTTTTTCAGTGGAGATCAAGGAAACAGGTAACTTTGCATGACAAATAAGAAATTTTCTATTACAAAAAAAAGAAAGGAATGGTAAAAAATGGTCTTAACATGGAGTCTGAGATCATACAAGATATCGGACAAGTATTTTTGTAGTGTCTAAAGTTTCTTCCACCTTAAGTGTGTATATATACACACACACTACTACATTGACAATTTTGACGACATAAGCTGGGAAATGGTCGAGCCTGTAGCGCAATTTCTTCCCTTTCTCTCTCTTTTCAACACTGGGAAAAGGTTGAAGTTCAACGCAAGGACCACGAATATCTATAGCAAGAAAGCTCAGCACGCGCGCCCTACTAACGAAGCAAACCTGCGTTACCTCCCTCCTAAGCTAGCTGAACATGAGATTTCTCTAGTCAAGGTGTATTCACTTCTTTAAACAACAGATACGTACGGACCGAATCCAGCCCTGATTTATTCACCTGTGCAACAAAATCAACGTAAGCTAGCACTGATTGATTAGTGCATGGGATCGACTCAGTAATCAGTACGCACAATCTAGCTAGCCTGGTGTGAAGAACAACGAATTAAGAAATGTCACGTTCAATGGCATAGGCAACTGTTGTCTATATTAATCTTTATGTCATTTATAAACAGCACTAAAAGCAGCTCATATAATGAGTTGTCTATATGAGACCCCACAATCTTTTAATTCTTGCTTGAAAAAAAATATGTGATAGACAACAACTCATACAATAGTATTTTGTGTTATCTATATAGATCTTAGAGACCGTCGGGTGAAGTGGGACGGTTTATTTCTCTCTTCTCGTTCTCTCTCATCTACATTATTGAAAACCTTACGTGGCAAGAACTATAGACGGACGATATCACCCTATTGTATATACCCTAACGCCAACGTGTGATTCCGTTGTTTAATCACACCCGCAAATATCCGTATAATCTACGTATACGACGCGTTTGCTCTGTATTTCTGCTCCAAACTGGTCATTTCGACACACGTACTCGAGGAGGGTAGTTGCTTTCTTACCGCCTCGCCGGTTGCCACCTCTCTCGCCCCCACCCGCGCACGCACAAAACCCTCGGCAACTTGCCGCATTTCCAATTTCAACTTCAAACCGAACCTCCCTCTCCCACCTCTCCCCTCTTCTCTTGCCTTGCCTAGTTGGCGATTCTCGGCGATGGTCTCCGCGGCCGACGCGGTCATACCGGCGTGCTCGGTGGTCGGCATTGCCTTCGCGCTCTGGCAGTGGTTTCTCGTCTCCAGGGTCAAGGTGTCCGCCTACGCGGCGTCCGGCAACGGCCACGGGCGGACGGTGTTCCGGCCGGAGGGCGAGGACGAGGACGAGGATGTCGGTATGGGGAATGGGAACTTGGACGACGAGGAGGGCGGAGATGACGGCGCGGTGGCCGTGGTGAGGTGCGCGGAGATCCAGAACGCCATTTCGGTTGGTGAGTTTGATCTTGTCTGTCTTGAATTTTCTTGGTTTCTCGATCGATCCCTTTTCTTGTGAACTGTTTCTGGAAACTTTTGTTTGTTCTTCAGGTTCTCCTGCATATTTTTCTTATTGCTTGCTTCCGCTGTGCTTTCTTTTTGGAAAACAGTTTTTCTGTATTAATTTCGAAGAGTTACGTATAATTTGATGTCTCGAGAACATATATAACCTAATTTCTTTGATATATATAGAAGAAATTGAATTCAAGGATAATCTTAGTGAAATTCTGAGGTGGTGGATTTTAGGATTTTCTTTTTCTCTTTGTTTTTGTATGTATTCTCATTCTGGGCCAATGGTTTGATTTTGTCCTAAATAGATATGTTTAGTCATACGTAACAAGAAAATCCATTTTGGGAGTAGTATGAGAGAGAGAGAGAGAAAAAAATGTCAAGCGTAACTCTAATTTAATTCAGAGTTCTGAGCGCTAGCTATCATCCAAAATATTATTACCACTGATTTCGCAATTGCATATTGCATATATATATCCCTCCATAGGTTTCTGCAACAAAATGAATCGACTACAAGTGTTCTTACTGCTGATGTAATTTCTATGCCGCAAGTCAATTGTGAGGTAATCCAAGACAATGCAAATCTTGTTTGATTAGAAACTTGCTCCAAACTTACGCAAAGGGGTGTGCTCTGGTCAAAGCATTGACCCAGTATTAGCACAAGCTATACGGCTCGAGACGCCATATTCCTACTCTAGCTTGTCCACATTTCTTATCCTTCCCTTTAGAAGAGCTCCTTCGGCTTTCTTAGCTAAGAAGTATATTAAAATTTCTTGCATTTGACCTTGTTTATAATGCCCTGCTTGACCCGCTGTTGGTGCTAACTTGTTCAATGAAGTTAATTGAAGCATGTTGCTGTTGCTGTTGGTGTTAATAATCTACTGTGTTAATCAGAAATAAGTTGACTATTCTTTTGAACTGTATCTAGAAGTGAAAATTCTGCAAAGCCAGCATTTTTTTTTTCAATTAGTGCTAGCTTTTCAATGAGTTCAAGTAGAATAAGGGATTGGAATAGTATGCAAACGCCCCCCTTGCCCAACTTTTGGGACACCCAATCATGCTATTGCAACGTTTGAGATAAGCTTTACCGAGTAGAGTAGGTATTGTTTGGATGTGTACCGATCAGCACACTAGGCCCAATCTCTTCGGACTGGCGGGAGCAGGGGCAACAATTTCGGTGATTTCGCCTCCTTCCGAAATTTTTGTAATCTGTTTAAAAAATTTCGGAAATATTAGAATTTGGACAAATTACATCCTAAATTTGATTTTAGACAAACTTCGTCCCGTTTGAAAACCCACCGAAATTTTAAGCCGAAATTTCGGTAATTTCGTTTAGTTACCCTCCGAATTCTTTTTCAAAACGAAATTGTTTTCCCTGGGCAGGAGTACTGGGCTGTGTAATTGTATAATTATTGCTTAAAGTTTTAAGTGTAACTTTGAATTAGTTCTGTACTTTGGACATGTTTTGGAAAAAAGTTCTGTACTTTGGACATGTTTTGGAAAAATGACGAACAAATGTGATTGGGTCATTGGAACTAAAGAAGTTGCTGCAAGCCTGCAACTACGTTTTTGGAACATAGACCATCCTGGCTGACGCGCTAACTTACTGTTCTGAAGGGAAATTGCATCTACTGTTCTACTTCTAACATTGTTGTTCATGCATGTCTGAAACAATTTGGCAATAATTTGACTTGTGTGTCAAAATTCCAGGAGCAAACTCATTCCTATTCACGCAGTACAAGTACCTCGCCGCCTTCACGGTGATCTTCGCCGTGGTCATCTTCCTCTTCTTGGGGTCCGTGCACCGGTTCAGCACCGACAGCCAGCCATGCCAGTACACCAAGGGCAAGACCTGCAAGCCGGCGCTGGCCAACGCAGTGTTCAGCACCATAGCCTTCCTCCTGGGCGCCATCACCTCCGTCATCTCGGGCTACCTCGGCATGCGGATCGCCACCTTCGCAAACGCAAGGACCACTCTGGAGGCGAGGAGAGGCATCGGCGCAGCCTTCGCCACGGCGTTCCGGTCCGGCGCCGTCATGGGGTTCCTCCTGGCCTCCCTGGGCCTCCTGGTGCTCTACATTGCCATCAAGCTGTTTGGGCTCTACTACCATGATGACTGGGAAGGCTTGTATGAATCGATAACCGGGTATGGGCTCGGGGGCTCGTCAATGGCGTTGTTCGGGAGGGTTGGAGGTGGCATTTACACAAAGGCGGCGGATGTCGGCGCCGACCTCGTCGGGAAAGTGGAGAGGAACATTCCCGAGGATGATCCAAGAAACCCCGCGGTAATTTACCTTTACCCGAGTTGAGTTTTATTATGTACCAATTAACTAGTTAATCTGAAAGCTTAGGCTGTTGGAAAAGGATGGTATACTGAAGCAACTTGTTTCAAAGATGTGCTGATTTAGTGTTGGTGCAGGTGATTGCTGACAATGTGGGTGACAACGTCGGCGACATCGCCGGGATGGGCTCCGACTTGTTCGGCTCCTACGCCGAGTCCACCTGTGCGGCGTTGTTCGTCGCGTCGATCTCGTCGTTCGGCGCTGACCACAACTTTGCGGCGGTATGTTACCCGCTGCTGATAAGCTCGGCCGGCCTCATAGTCTGTCTGGTCACCACGCTCTTCGCCACGGACTTCTTCAAGGTCAAGACCGTCCGCAGCGTCGCACCGGCGTTGAAGCTGCAACTCCTCATCTCCACCGTGCTGATGACCGTCGGTGTCCTCGTTGTCACCTTTGCCGCGCTCCCTGCCAAGTTCACCATGTTCGATTTCGGAGAGGAGAAGCAAGTCAAGAACTGGTAAGCATTCACCCTCGCTCGCTGTGAATTTGCCTGTTGCCACTGATGGAAACTTAAGAAATAGGAATGGCGATGGCAGGCACCTATTCTTCTGCGTCGCCATTGGGTTATGGGCAGGTCTCGCAATCGGGTTCACCACCGAGTACTTCACCAGCAATGCCTACAGGTAATTTCATTTGCAGCAGCACGCTTGCCAGAATTGCTACAGTAACAAGGATGAGCTTCTTTGCAAAGTGCAAAAGTAGAGTGCTTGACTTTGCCCAAAATTCGCAGCCCGGTCCGGGACGTCGCCGACTCTTGCAGGACTGGTGCGGCGACCAATGTCATCTTCGGGCTCGCCCTTGGGTACAAGTCCGTCATCGTGCCCGTGTTCGCCATCGCCGTGTCCATCTATGTCAGCTTCACCCTGGCCTCCATCTACGGCATTGCGGTTGCCGCGCTGGGAATGCTCAGCACGGTCGCCACCGGGCTGGCCATCGACGCATACGGGCCCATAAGCGACAATGCCGGCGGGATCGCCGAGATGGCTGGCATGAGCCGCAGGATCCGTCAAAGAACTGATGCTCTCGATGCTGCCGGTAACACCACTGCTGCAATTGGCAAGGTACATGCACACCCTACCCTTCAGTATATGGATCAAAAGAATGAAAAGCTTAATGTTATATCGTTTTCTTTCCTTACAGGGCTTCGCCATTGGATCAGCAGCGCTCGTGTCGCTCGCGCTGTTCGGCGCGTTCGTGAGCCGCGCCGGGATCACAGTGATCAACGTGCTGAGCCCGAAGGTGTTCGTCGGGCTCATCGTCGGCGCGATGCTCCCGTACTGGTTCTCGGCGATGACGATGAAGAGCGTGGGCAGCGCGGCGCTCAAGATGGTGGAGGAGGTGCGCCGGCAGTTCAACACCATCCCGGGGCTGATGGAGGGGCGGGCCACGCCGGACTACGCCAACTGCGTCAGGATCTCCACGGACGCGTCGCTCAAGGAGATGATTCCGCCGGGCGCGCTGGTGTTGCTCGCGCCGCTGGTCGCCGGCACCTTCTTCGGCGTCCAGACGCTCGCCGGCCTGCTCGCCGGCGCGCTAGTTTCTGGCGTGCAGGTAGGACAACTTCTTTTGCTAGCCAAGTAGTGCGCGCGCGTACGTTTTCATGGTTGCACTGAATTGTTTTGGCTGTGTACGCTTTGCAATGCTTTGTTTCTGCAGGTTGCCATATCTGCTTCCAACAGCGGGGGAGCCTGGGACAACGCCAAGAAATATATTGAGGTAAACATGTTCTTTTGTTTCATCTCTTATTCTACATTTCAATTCAACATGTTGTTTAGTTTTTCATACGTCAGTTCAATTCTACCTTCTCAAGGCCATGTAAAAATCTATCACCAAAATTTCGCCAATAACCGCCTGTCACCGATAGTCCGATATATTTTTATACTGGGAGAAAAATCAGATTTATCTAATTTTCATGCAAATTCATATTTTAATTCAAAATTTAGATAAATTTCATCATTACATCTAAAAAATCAAATTTTTCATCCAAAATTTCCAATAACCGACGATAACCGGTTTTATCGGTTCCAGCGGCCAAACGTGAAGTGTTTTTCCCATTTGATTTTGTTTGTTATTTTGGCTATGGGTGGCCATCTGATATTTGAGGTGTAATTTTCTTTTCTGTTGTCAACACAGGCGGGTGCATCCGACCATGCCAAGTCCCTTGGCCCCAAGGGTTCGGACGCTCACAAGGCCGCCGTCATCGGCGACACCATCGGCGACCCGCTCAAGGACACATCCGGGCCGTCCCTAAACATCTTGATCAAGCTCATGGCCGTCGAGTCTCTCGTGTTCGCGCCATTCTTTGCCGCTCATGGAGGCCTCGTATTCGGGTAACCGGGGAAAGAAGAGGACCGACTGTATAATAGGGAAAACTATAGAACTGGTTACCGTATATTTGGACAAAATTTCGGATGAATTTTTTAAATTTGAATTTGAATTTTTCATATGTACAGATGAAATCTTAACTACTATAATTCTGAGTTTACCCCTCCCACCCCGCCGTAAACCGCCACACGCATGAAAAAAGAACCGTCGCCTCGCTTGTCTTCCCCCCTCCCACCCCACGCCGAACCGCCGCCCGCATGGAAAAAGAACCGTCGCATCACTTCTCTTACCCTCTCCTCCCACCCCACGCCAAACCGCAACCCCTCTCATCGCCCAGCGCCTCCCTCGCGTTCGCTCTGAATACTCGCATAGCTCCTGCCCAACCCGCGTCGCCCAACTCCTCCCCACCCGGCTCGCTCCACTCCCTTGACCCTCGCCCACCTCCCTTGCCGCCTCTGCCACCAGCCATGGCGCCCTCTCTCCCTCTTCCCTGTGGCCAACGCCGTCGTCCTTCCTCTTCCTCGTGCCTGACGCCGCCGGGGGTGGTGGAGTTCGAGAGCGAGGAGGTCACGACGAGGTGGGGGGACGCCATGAGAGATGGAGGCCAGGGGCAACGACCGCCTCAACGCCTTCCTCACCGCGCGGGGTGTGCCCAAGGAGACGCCCCACGTCGCTAAGTACAACTCCAACACCGCCACCGCATACCGCGACCGCGTCGCCGCGCTCGTCAAAGGCAGGTTGTGAACAGACCCGCCCGTCGTTAAGGAGACACCCGGATCTGGCGCGCCTACGCCCGCCAGGAAGCCACCCCTTCCCGCCTCCGGTATGTGTAGCGAGGGCGGCGGCGGAGGATGGGATGACTGGGACGATGACTTTCGACCAGACATGAGGACGAACCCATTGGCGGGGTCGTTCGGCGCCATGGGAGCTAAGTCAGGAGTCAGCTGCCGATGCAGCTCCTGGTCACATCAACGGCCGGCGACAAGGACGACCGGCGGTGCGGGTCGAGGTGATGGCTCTCGGTGGCGGCAATGGCTAATACTACTGCACATGGCGATGGCACGTAGGATCCGCTCGTCAGAGCATCTTGCCAGATCCCCCACTCATGTGACATGTCCACGCTAAAAGGTATATCTCCTCTAATCGTTCTTTCTCTTTCTCTCGTGTTAAGTTAGCAAGCCGTAATTGTAACTTCTTTTTCCCCCCTTTTGAACTCGGTTGTAGTTGAAAGTTTTGTAAATCCCCACTTGAAAGCTCCCCAATTGCAAGTTTTCATTCCCAATTTCAATGTTTTTTAATCCAATTTTCACATATTTTTTGGGCTCGAGTTGAAAGCATCAGAGTTCGAATTGAAAGTATACATGAATGATTGGAAAGCTTTTTAATCCAGTTTGAAATCTTTGAATTTAGCATGTAGTTGTCAAAATCAAAGTTGAAATTAGGCGGATTTTCCAGTTGAAAGTTTCTTCGTTAATGGAAAGTTGAATTTGTAGAGTACAAAGTTGAATGGAATCACTGGTTACTCACGTTTTAGCATTCTTTGTCCTAAACAGCAGGAGGCTTGGGTGTCATCAACATTCTAGCTCGGGATTAAGCCCTACTACTCAAACATCTTAGTAAGTTCTTCGATAGGCATAAATCTTATTTGGGTCCATCTTACTTGACAAGCCTTAATACTCAGTCATTTATTTCAGTTCAGTACCATCTCCTCGGTCTAACTCAACTGAAGAAAATAAGTATACATATTTTTATTTCATTTGTAGAATTGGCATATAGTCTGGCTCTATTATGCACTGAGACGTATGCAGAGTTGGATTCTATATGTTTTACTAGCTATTCTTGATTTACAAAGTATGATGATCTTTCTAGGTTTATGGTGCATAGCATGTTGGCGTCATTCACAGCTGGCTGGCAGAGCAATTATTTGCATTCGCTGGTTATTGAGAGATCTAAGGTTGTGACTCTCAATTCTGGCATTATATCGTATTACTTCTCATGAAATGTAGCATTGGATTTTATTTATTGAACAAATCTAGCACTCTGTAGTTCAAAAGTCTCTTCCTTGGTGTGCTTGTGATCTAAAATTGCTAGTGGATTGGTAGTTTGTTGGGACTTAATTCATTTTTCGCATGTTGGGATTATATTTCTTTGTTTTCTTTTGGTGGATAATTGTCCTAGGAGTCTAGGACTAAAGCTGAGATTGAAACATGTAACATGAGATCAAGTAGTTGGAATGTTGTGCGCCTGAAGCTAGATACCATGTTAAGAGTTTTGCTTAAGTAGCTTTGTTTAGAAATGTAACACCCTGGCTATTCGGAAGCCAAGATGTCACGCAAACCCATCAAACTACTAAGCATAGCATTAAAACTAGATTATCCAGATTCAATCAACATAAATTCCTAAAGAGTGGCAATGAACGATCACTAGAATCATGGTAAAGAATGGATAAATGATCATAATACCATAAACAGTCAAACGATACCAACATAGGGTTATTACAATCTGGAACTTATTTCAACAATTTGGCTTGAATGAATGGCAATAATAATTGTTCTGATTGGATAAAAGTGAAGTGTAGTGTGCCGAACTACCCCACCAAATCATCTTGTCGTCCTCCTCAATTACCTAATTAAAACATACAAAGCAAGGGTGAGTCGAAGACTCAGCAAGTACTAAACAAGAATAATCAAGCATGGAGTGGACACCACAATTCAGTTGAATTACGAACAATTATTGGAACACCTACATGTGTGTATGGAATGAATACATGAATGGATAAAATGTAAGAATGCATTGAAGGTATGGACTTATCGACTGCATATACCGGTATAGCGAGTGAATCACCCGTCGGTGTTCACTTAAAGTTACCGTATGAAGAACGTTTCATACGGCAGTCCAACGTGGCCCACATTGGAATGGTGGATCACACGTACCCATTCTGGAATTGATAGGCTTTCAAATGCCCATACTGGAATTGATGGGTCTTTCAAATGCCCATACTGGAATTGATGGGACTTACCAAAAAGAATCCACTTCCGTGGTCATAATGAATTTTATGAATGAACATGATGATTTCTCATGGTATGAATGAATATCACACATTAGTGGAAAAGATACATGGCATTCAACAACATGTGTAAACAAGTATAAGTATGTATTCACACTCAACATAATGTACCAATAAGGCCACACTAGTCACTTGCAGTATATCAACACCATGAACAAAGCACAATAACATTCATGTAAACAACATATCTTTATGCATTCCTTTGAATTCAACACCAGTTAACATACAGTACTTGCCTTTCGCGTTGTGACTCGTTAGCAGGCAACGGAGGTGTTCCCACACATGATGCCTCGCCGCATACACAAGCATGTTCCCAAAAATAAGAACAACGATATAACACTGCTACCGGTGTTCTACAATACTCTCTAATCAACCCACACGCCCAAAGGTTCAATTTGACTTCTACACTAAAAGTCCATATTACCTATCTTCTGGCAGTCGTACGAGAAAATTCACCATTAATTATCTGTAACTCTAAAAGACTTGAAACTAGTGCTCACTGAATCTTAACAGATCAGGCTACAAAACATTAGTTGGTGGAATCCCCTGATTCAGCCAAAACAGAGGGCTAATTATCAGCTAAACACAACTCATCTACGTCTGTCCAGAATACAGATCAGAGATAAAGAAAACGGCGTAACTTTCAACCTATTGATCCAATGAGAATGATTCTTATCAGCTTGGAAAGATAATTTTAAGGGCTAAAATAACTTAGTTGGGTGAAGGATCTGATTCGGCACCTAATTTGAACAAAACCGAGGGACAAACCTACTGACCTCAGTTTTCAGACAGACCGGACAGTTCGTAATCAAAAATTCATATCTCCCAAACTACAGATCGGATTTTCCTAATCTCGGTGCCAAAAAAAAGCTAACGTTCCCAGGAATAAAACTCTAGCAGGGCAAAACCCCAGATTCTGCCTCTACAGTAGTCTAAACAATAGATGAAAACACTAACATTTATCTGCCCAGAATTCAGAACAGTGGTAAAGAAATTATCATAACTTTCATTATACAGATCCAATGGAGATGATCTTTATCATCTTTTAAAGATAATTTAAAGGGCTACAATAACTTATTTGGGTGGAGGTTCTGGAAATGCATCTAATTAAATCAAAACCTAGGATCAAGCCGACAGATCCTTCTCGTCAGACAGACAGAACAGCGCGCACTAAAAAAATCATATCTCCTAAACCGTAAGGCGGAATCACGTGATCTCGGTGGTTATGGAAAGCTAAGAACAATACCTACAACTTTCTAAGAGATGGACAGGACAGAAAACGAACGTATCTTACCCAAAATCGACGTACAAGGCGGTGCACAGCAAGGGGGAAGGGGGGGCGGCAGCTCCAAAGGGGGGAGGGGGAGAGAAATGTGGAGTTTAGGGTTTGGGGGGTGGGAACCCCCCCTTATGGTCGGCCACCACATGGGCCCCTCCTGGGCCGTGGCCCAGGCTCAGGTTGTCGAGAGTTTATGGAAAACCCCTTCTATTTTTTCAGGAATTTCTACTCCTTTCATTGTCTTTTCTTTCCCCGGCTTCCATTCAAATTACTCGATTCGATTATTTACTCTTTTCATTTCCGGGATATTACAAGAAATACATGATCTATTTTGTTGAGTGACCTGGTTTATACACATACATATTAGGTCTCTGAGAGTGGTAAAGGAATCATTACTCTAATTTTTTAATGGGGAAACTGTTGGCCCTTAATGTGAAGTAAATGGTTAAATGTGATTTTTCCTTTTATTGTTACAGAAGTAAATTCATGAATAATCATTATCTACCATGAGCTGAAAGTTACCCAGAATAGACGGGAATGCTTATCTGGATTTCAAATTTGAACCTTTTACACTATTTTGAAGATAATCTCCTCAGTGATACAGAGTTTGGTCTAGGATAATGTCATCTCATGTTGTATCTTGCTAAATTAGGCCATGTCACTTAATTGATAGAATTCTCATTTTATTAGTGTGACCTTTTGTATGAGCTAATTTTTCACTATTAATTGCATACATAGTTCCACTAAAAAATACATCCATGGTCTCAAATTAGTTTATACTTTAGATCCTAGATGGATTGGTTTACCGACATGGGAAAGAGTTAGTCTAACCTTGTTAGGCTCGATTAGTTGTCTATTATTGTTTCAAAATGCTTGCTTTGCTAACCAAGATAATCACCATGATGTACATAATTCTTGCATTGTGCAGAGAGCTCCCCCACATGAACTCAGTCACTGGAAGCCTGGAACGGTCACAATTTGAGGGATTATGGCCACCTCTTTCTCATCTCTCTGCGGTTCCTCACGATACGGATGATTGAACCCTCATAGGCCCCCATCACTCTTCACCTTCATGGCTTCATCCATATCTTTTATTTACCTAATCTTTGTGTTTCATTCGAAAGCGTTAGTTTGTTTTGCAAAATCGTAAGTACTAGATAACTTTTTTTTCCTTGTGAGAGGTTTGTTCATTGAAGAAGATTTTATTGCTTGAGTAAAAAATTTGGTGATCATGTTGATGCCTAAACTCGGGTCAGAGAGGGGAGAATATGGGTTGTTTTGAAACTTTTAGTGTCTCGTATAAAATGTGAAGTTCAATTTTTTATAGCCAAGATGTGCAACACATACCAGAGCTTCATCATCTTGGTACTTATTATCAGTTTATATGTAAAGTGACTGTTCGTTCATTTTGGGTAGCAGTAGTAGCAGGTGTTGTAATAGTTGGAGTTAATGTTTTTATTTATTCGTGTGTGAAAGAAATTTGATATTTATTATTCGGTTTAGGACTCCGTATGTTGATATGTATCACTATCTTTTAGGGTTCTATTGCAACGCACGAGCATCCTACTAGTTTATCTAAATTCTGAATTGACATTTGAATACAGATGAAATTAGATAATCTGATTTTTTTTTCTAGTATGAAATTTTATTAAACCTTACCGATAACGCTGTAATACCCCGAATTCGAATCGGGAGATTTTAAAAGAAGTCGGGGACGAAAAAAGAATTTAAAGAATTAGATTTTTTTTGTGGGAGAGGGGGTTTTCGTAAAAATACAACAACTGGGCGCGGATCATGGACCATGCCCAGTGCCCAGAGGGGAGGCCGCCCAAGGGGGCCGGCCAGGGGAGGGAGGCGCCCACCCTAGCCGCCCCCCACCCCTCCTTTCCCCTTGTGGCCGCCACCTCCATCCTCCCCTCTCCCAAATCCGGCGCCTCCTTCCCTCCCCGCCGTCTCCTCCTCCCCTGGTTGCTGCCCCCGGTGATCCCCGAGGTCGCCTCCTTCCGCCGGCGTCTCCGGTCGTCCGTCGTCCCCGTGGTGGCCGGCCATTGGAGAAGGAAGGGAGGAGAAAGGGAGAAGATCTTCGGGAGGTGGATCAACATCTCCCTGCGGGTCTTCACGAGTAACGAATGATCCAAGTCGTAGTTTGGTTCGATTTGATTGCATAATTGTTGATTAGGTTTAAATCGGGTTCTTTCCCCTTGTGGCCGCCACCTCCATCCTCGAAATTCCAGAACACATCCGTCCGTCTCCCGTTGCGCCATTGGAGAAGGAAGGGAGGAGAAAGGAGAAGATCTTCTGGAGGTGGCCGAGTAACGAATTCCAAGACCCTTTAGAGGCCGAATCTTGGGCCCAGTTTCGACCCTTTAGAGGCCGAATCTTGGGTTTTCGTCTCCTAGAGTTTTGTTACTCAGGTCGTTAGCTTTCTTTTGGCACCAAGATCATGAGATTCCACCTTACAGTTTCGGAGATATGAATTTTTTTTACCACGCGTTGTTCTGTCTGTCTTGGATCTGGGGACTGTCGGTTTGTTCCTCGGTTTTGATCTAGTTAGAGTCATATTCAGAACTTCCACCCAACTAAGTTATTATAGCCCTTTAAATAATATTTCCAGGTTGATAAAGATCACCTCCATTGGATAAGTATAATGAAAGTTACATCATTCTCTTTACTTCTGTCCTGTATTCTGGACAGATGTCTGTCAGTTGTTTTCAACTGAGGTTTAGCCAACTGTTTTGGTCGAATCAAAGAACCCCGTCAACTAGAGTTTCGTAGTTTTTCGCGTTAAGTTTCAATGGGCACTAGTTTCATATCGTTTCAAGTTCCATATAATTAATTATAATTTTTCTATTACCGTTGTCCAGTAGGATGGGCAGGAGTCTGAATAGTGTAATACTAGTTTTAACCCCGTTGATTACGTTGAATAGCCGAAGGGGTAATGTAGGCCTCCTGTAGCTATGACAATCCATCTTATCCTTATTTAGAATAATTATTTGTGTAGGCGGTGAGGCGGTGAGTGGAGGTGCACCGTTGTTGCCTCCTAACACGTCACATTGTCTTTTCTTATGTAATGTTGATGATTGCGTGTGGATGTATTGCTAGACTTGCTATTCATGTTCCTATGCAACTTAGTTTATTCATTCTTATGTGATAAATATCCTATGCATGTGATCCATTCCATACACGCATCATTTTTCGTTTTGACCACGGGAGTGGAAATTGAAAGACTCATCAACTCCAGTATGGGCATGTAAGTCCCACCACTCCAATGTGGGTAATCTTGGACACCCGTATGAAACGTTCTTCATACGGTATTTGGGTCACTGAACTTTGTTAAGTACGGGCTTAAGTGAACATCGACGGGTGTAACACTCGTTAAACCGGTATAAGCTGTTGAGCAGTCCATTCCTTCAAAGCATTCTTTCATTCCATTCATTCATGTATGTGTTTCGTGAATTGTTCATATGATGGTTGTACTTGGCTTGTCCACTACATGCTTGATTTAACATGTTTAGTAATTGCTGAGTCTTTTGGCTCATTCTTGCTAGTTTTGTTTAATTTAGGTAAATAAAGAAGACAAGACTTGGGAGGGAATTAGACCAGCACAATGCACACTACCCATCTTAAATCAGTATTTATTGATATTTTAATTCCTGTCAACCATTTGATAATTGTTGAATCGTAATAATCCTATTTTGGGTTAACACTACCTTACGTTCATGCTATGAATGTTTCCATTCCATCATTTAAATTTCTTAAATTACATCGTCTTTTATTATGGATCTTTGTTAAATGAGCCTGGTTAAATGTGTATTGTTATTCATTCTTAGTGCTTGTAAGATTTGCGTGACTTCTTGGCTTCCGAATAGCCAGGGTGTTACAAACGCCATAGTTACCAATGAAATTTCGCCGATAGAGTTTTTCATGCTGGAACACAATCAGGACGACGTCGAAATTACTACCAGAAAGCGTCAATTTCCCGAGTGCCCGAAACACTCAAGAAAATACCAAAAACACTCGGTATATCTAATCCCGAAGGTTGGCCGTTGGGAAAAAAACACTCGGGATCGTTTAGTCGGGGTAAATTGATTTCCCGAGTGTAACACTCGGAAAAAATAAGTTTCCCAAGTGTAAATCTGAACACTCGGGAAACTTCCAACACTCGGAAAAAATAACTTTCCCGACTGTAAATCTGAACACTCGGGAAACATTCAACACTCGGGAGAATAAGTGCCACAACGGGTTTAGCCACCGTAACTGAATACTTTTACTGAGTGTTGACACTCGGGAAACACTCGGAAAAGTAGAAAAAGTGACACCCACTTATTACTAGTAGTATAGCACTAAAACACACTATCTGTATTCGAATTTACTATGTACTACATCTAAAAAATGAAGAACAATCCATCTGTATGTAGTATAGCAATGCAAACTTAGTCGCTTTATCATTAAAAAAAGAACATATATTTTTACAATGTATGAATGAATTGTTAGTACATACAGGTTGAAACACATATTTTGACAACATATGAAATGGATTGTTAGCACATACAGGTTTACAAAATGGCGATGCTTTCTTTTTCATCAACAACCAACAAACAAACAATACAAAATCTACACCTCAGAATGTATGTATCACCTTGTACAAAAAAGAAGAAGAAAAAAGAATGCAGAAGTCCAGTGAACCACCTAGCAGATTCAGCTGTTTCCAGGGCATCCGTTGCTCCTCTCTACAGCTGACAAAACCAAAGATCAAAACACTCAAGGTGAAAAAAACATTGAGTGTACTGTCAACAACCAGTGCTTTCAAGTCTCTATGAGATGGAAATCAAATAAAGTGTAATGGAATTACGAAAAATGGGACATGAACACAAAATTATGCTCACCTGTACAGTGCATGTTTGGAATATCATAGAAAGTCCAAGGAATTAGATTTTAAATGAAAGTAACAAGGCCATTAACAATCTAGCAACACTGCAGACTTCAAAAAAATTAAAGTTTTACAATGTTTCTGGACAGGATTACCTTCGGCGTCATTGGTATATCACTCAGTGCCCAATTTGGCTGAAAACCACTCCCGAGAAAACCTATTCCCATCTCCTCTCCAACTGCTTTGACCTACAAGAAAAGGCAAGTGCTAAAATCATACTGTAGAACTGCGTAGGCTTATGCAAAAACTATACAACATTTTATAATTATTTGGAGGAGTCAAAGCTAAATAATAAATATGCAATCGTGCGGGCGTGCGAGACCCAATCAGTTTGATTAAAACAAATTATGTGCCCACCCGAATTCCAATTTTCTTGCAAATGCAACCACACAATGATACAAACTCTCACAAGATACTTGAAGGTAAAGGCAGCTGCTTAATTTTCGATAGAATTATCATGATTAGGATGTAAATAAATGTTTGGGTTGCATGGGCTTGCTACAGTGGCCTGCTAGCAAAGAATTTTCAGGTTGGAACTAAATATGATGTCACAAGTGAAAATCACACAAGTTAACAGATCGTAGATCCTGTAATAAGTCATATAGGGAATGGAATGCAATGCTCATTGAGAGAAGTTACCTGGTAAAGATGTGAATTGACCTCAGCACAAGTTTGATGTAATGTTTTGAGAGGAGCATGATTTGTCTCAAAACCATGGAGTGTTTTATATACAAGTTGTTCCTAAAATACATTCTTTTGGATATAGAGGAAGAATCAACAGAATAGTTAAGTGCCTACTTGGCCTAACTTAAGCCTCAGCTTCAAATCCAATTTAAGTTTGAAAAAAGGTTGAGTCCAGTTCTTAACAAAGAATCAATTTGCTAATGGAAATAAGTCACAGGTGGCTTAAAGCAGTTCTTTCTCTGACAGCACACACAATGCTTTAGGTGGAGTTTTCAGTACTATCAAACTTTCCTATTCCAACTTGAACGAATCAACATAAGCAAAACATTATTGTTCCAAAGTATAAAATATTTCACCTTGTAAGATTCCTTCAGCCTGTCTTTGTATTTTTCAGCCAGAAGCCCTCCACTTAATGTCAGATTTCTTTCAACTACTGCCTCTGTCTCGAACTGTGCGGATATCATGGGGATATACTCCAGATCTTAGGATGATGTGACAATTGGCAATGGCGTTAACGGTTTATCGTTTCGCATGTTTTCGACAAAGTTTCAGGATCGTTCAGTCTCAATGGCCCGACCGCCAGCATGGTCGTCGATCGGTCCAAGATCGGTTCGATCGGCCATAGCGGCGGTCGGACCGGCCAACTTCAGAAGTGAGGTTTTGAGCTGGGCCAAAAATAGAGGGTGTAGGCAAGAGAGGAGATTCTATTGCACTTGGTCTCATAATTTTTGGAGTCTTCAGTCAAAAGTTCTATTGGTTTGAAAATTCCAGTAGGTTTCGGTTTTCCAGAGAGGAAATTTGGCTAGGTCATTACTGGCGGTCTGACCGGCCAATAGGTGGCAATGACGGCCAGTAGGGCGGTCGACCGCCCCGGGGCGGTCTGATCGGTTTTCACTTGGATCGTCGCCCGTCGTGGCGGCGATATTCGGTTGTTAGGTCAAAGTCATGAGTTTCAGGGCATATATGTGGCATGATGCATGTTTTGACTAACGTGGGTCGGGTAAAGTAGTGAAGAACTTATTCCCAATTTTAGTTTACTTGTCTATTGTTGTGCAGGTTGCTTGGTGGTCAACGACGGTCAACGGCGAGAATGATCAGGACTAGGCTTGGAGAGTTGAGGTCCAGAACGATCGACGATGCCGGGTGAGGTCAATGTACTCAAGCATGGTGCAAGATGGACAAGGGTGACCTATTGACTAATCCGAGGTGCAAGATGGCGCTAGGTGTAGCTAATTACGTCAATAGGAGATATAGACGGTGCATTAAAATACGTGCGTATGTGTCCCGTTTGTTTTGGGCCTTAACGGGAGCCCAATTGAGTCAAACTTCTAAAAGGTCTAAGCCCCCACTATAAATAGAGGAGGGTGGTGGCTGCACCCCCTAGCTCTTTTTGGTTCGTCTCTTTTATCTTAGAAACCCTAATTTGATTAGGGAGAGCTTCTGTGAAGGCTATGGTTCTTAATAGTTTGATGTAATTTTTGTGCTCTTGGATTGAGCATTGTCCTCCATTGATGGAGAGGCTGTAAGCCCATATCATATCAAATCAATCAAAGGAAAGTTTGATCATGTCTTGTCTCATTGCGTTCTTTCTCTATATTTGATGATTTTGAGTCTTTCTTTGATCCGCGAGTTTTTGATTGAATTCTTCACGTGATCTAGCTTGCTGTGACATGTGGGAACCTATCTAGGATCATCTTGATCATCAATCACCCACGAGCAAGATTTTGGATCAAGTTTTCGTTTTGACCCTGTTTTGAACCTCTCTTCAATCAACCGGAAAAGGATCCTTATTCTTCCACGAATTATCACAATATTCGATTGAAATAGTTTCCTGATATCATAGAGAATGTTTGTTCCAAGTTTCATCAAGTTTGGAGCTGTAGATCAAAAGTTTCATCTATTTGCAACTTCGTCATCGGGCTGTTTGTGTTCTGTTTTTCAGGCCGGCGGTCAGACCGCCCAAGGCAATCGGTCAGACCGCCATTGAGCCAGCGATCCGACCGGAAGTGCATTGAATTGCTTTAGTCCTTGTTGATTTTGTCATATTGCTTAGGGGTTTATATTGGTTTCAATATTAGTCTTCCGCTGTACTGATATACTGATCTTCATAGCTTCCATAGCTACTGGAGTAAAATATTATTGAATCAATTATTTGTGAAAAAGTGAGCGTGCTCTATTCACCCCCTCTAGTCGCATTTTCGGTCCAACAAGTGGTATCAGAGCCCGGTTAGTTCAATCTTGATCTTAAACGGTAACTGAACTTGGCGATTGATAGATACTCCACGAAGCCTCATATCTTCGATGAGCACGACTATGCCTATTGAAAGAATCGCATGCGAGTCTTCCTTGAGAGCGAAGGACACGCTATATGGGAGGTTGTTCGAATCCCGCTCTTTGTGCCCGAAGTTGCTACGCCGGCTTCAGAAGCCCTCTTGGCTAACAACAATAAGGCTAATAACCTCTTGTATGGTGGGCTTGGTAGACAGGAGTATGATCGAATTTACAATCTTAAGACTGCACATGAGATTTAGAACACTCTCGAAACCTATCATGAGGGTTCATCACAAGTCAAGAAAGTACGCCAAACAGTCTATAAGCGTGAATATAACAAATTCAAGATGCGTCCTGGAGAAGCATCGATGATATTTTCAATCGCTTTAATAAAGTGATTAATCAGATGAAAGCTGCTGGTATTGAATATTCTCAATCTAAAAATGTCACCCACCTCTTGGCTGCAATCAACACTAAGGAGTGGGAGATAAAGGCTACAGCCATTGAGGAGAATGTAAATCTTTCTTATATAACTTTGGAGCTGCTCTATAGCAAGCTCAAGACTCATGAGATCAAGAGGATTGATCATCCCAAAAAGGAAAACATGGCTTTGGTAGCGCACCGCCAAGAGAGCTTCGATGGGTCTTCGAGTCTTCTTCGGATTTTCGCCATCGGTTTATCTGCAATCCATGAAGAGGAGTTTGAGAGTCTTCCGGAGGCTGAGTTGGCCCTCATAGTCAGAAAGGTCACACGGGCCTATAACAATATGAGAAACAGGAATAGAGGAGGTCTCGTGACTTGCTATGAGTGTGGTGAGCTTAATCATATCCGGGCAAACTGCCTCAAGCTAAAAGATAAGAGCAACCATAAGGAGGGAAAACCAGCTTGGAAGAAGCCTCAATGGAACAAATCAAGGTATGACACTGCCAAGCTGACGAAGGCTGCTCACCAGGTGCTTGCCGCTTTTAAGGATCAATCTTTAAGCGATGAGCGATGTGGACTCCGGGAGCGAAGAGGACAAGGAGGAGGAGATTCCTCAAAACAAGAAGAAGGGGAAGGCCAAGGACTTCACTGGCTTGTGCTTCATGACCGACTCCGTTGACGACGATAACGATGAGGTACCTCCTTCCTATGATGTCCTTTCTGATAGATATGAAAATATGTTTGAGCAACTCATGAGTCAAGAGAAGGCTTTAGAGTTTATCATGGCCAAGAACAAGAACTTAGAGTCACAAATAGATAGTTTGACTTTAGAACTTACAAATGCTAAGACTCTTGAATCTGATGAATGTTCATCTTGCCATGCTATGCACTCAGAATTTGCTAAACTGCAATTTGCTCATGATACTGCTTTGCAACAACTTGAAAATGCTAGGACTGAGCTTGTTGAGTTTAAAACTACTCCATGTGAAAATTGCTTAGAGTCTAGCAAGTTAGTTGCTTCTAGTGTGGTTGATTTTAGCTTTTGCACTTTCTGCTTAGAACGTGAACATGAAGTTAAAGATATCTTAGAAGCAGCTAGAACTAAATATATCAAGCTTAAGGACAGTATTGAGTCTGCTATATGTGCTTCATGTCCAGTCCTTAAACTTGAAGCTGCTTTATATAAGGAGAAATATACTAGAGCCATTATGATATGATCTGTTGTCCTGATCTTTCGATGAGAGAGGTAAATTCCGATTGGATGATGGTCAACTCTCACGATCCAGGCTACGAACGCAGCACGCATGAACCAAGCAATCGCTGAACTAACTAATTGTCGTTATCAACCGTGCAAAGACCCGCTGACTGATCACGAGGATCAATTCCTGCAAGCAATTGAAGAACAAGCAAGAACGAGGTAAAAAGAAATCTGAATTGCAAATATATGATTGAGTTCAGAAGGTGAGATTCCGCAGAAGTCCTTTACGGTTGGTCTAGTCGACACAAGCGAAGAACGAGAGTTTTCACAATGGAGAAACTAATCAAACGAAATCCAAGTTCTAAAAAAGGAGATGGCGGCTCCTATATAGGAAGACGGCCAGGGGGTGGCGGCCAGCGAAGTGGGCGCACGCCCCTAGGGTTACAAGGCCCATGGGCCCAAGTGGAGGTGGCGCAGCACCCGTTTGACTCGGACTTAGAAATAGACGTGGATTCTTTTGATAATTGTGGCTGGATCGGATGGAGTTTGATGATGATCTTGAATCCGTTGGAAAGTAGACTTGATAAGCTTTCCATTAAGTCCAGAATCACCCCAAACGGAGTCCGTATGAAGAAGTTACGACTGTTTGAACTTAGTACTATCGCAGTAGTCCGAATTCGAATCCAGAACGAGCCCAACTCGAACTCTTGCTTGACACGGACCCAAAGTGACGTGGTAACCTTCATTATGTCTTTCATGCATGTCCATGACTCCACAAGCCTCTCCTTGATCCGTTCCCATGTTCCTAAGCACAATTAAATCACTTGCATTAGGTAGCGGTTTATTCTCGGTAATATATAAACATAGGAACGAATTCACCTGATAATTAAGTTGGCGAGCACGAGTTTGAGTAAGAGGTCCTTGTAGTGGATGAGTTGTATGCGTAGGCGCGGCTGTATCCATAGTAGGGATGTCCTCATCATCCTCTCCTTCTTGCATTTGAGTCGTCCTCGACTCAAGCACGGCCTCTTCTCCCAAGTATGGCTTCAAATCTGCAATGTTAAATGTGGGACTAACCCCAAAATCTGCAGGCAGTTCAAGCTTGTTTGCATTATCACTAATCCTTTTTAACACTTTGAAAGGGCCATCAGCTCTGGGCATCAATTTTGACTTTCTCAATTCAGGGAACCTATCTTTTCTCAAGTGCAACCAAACAAGATCACCTGGTTCAAAAGTTAGATGTTTCCTCCCCTGACTACCAGCAAGTTTATATTTAGCATTCATGCGCTCTATATTCTCCTTGGTTGTCTCATGCATTTTTAAAATCAATTCAGCACGTTGTTTAGCATCAAAATTCAATTTCTCAGAAGATGGAAGAAGCATTAAATCAAGAGGAGCACGAGGTATAAAACCATAAACAACCTCAAAAGGGCACATCTTGGTAGTAGAATGCATGGAACGATTATAAGCAAACTCAATATGAGGCAAGCATTCTTCCCACATTTTTAAATTCTTTTCAACACACACCTAAGCATTGTAGATAATGTTATATTCACAACTTCGGTTTGTCCATCGGCTTGGGGATGACAAGTAGTAGAAAATAACAACTTAGTCCCCAATTTAGCCCATAAAGTTCGCCAAAATGGCTAAGAAACTGCATCACGATCCAAACTATAGTATTAGGTACACCATGTAATCGAACAACTTCACGAAAGAATAAATCAAAGAATATGGGCAAGATCATTGCTCTTATGACATGGTATAAAATGAGCCATCTTGAAAAATCGATCAACAATCACGAATATGCTATCTCTCCCCTTCTGTGTTCTAGGCAATCCTAAAACAAAGTCCATCGAAATATCTTCCCATGGAACGCTAGGAACAGGTAGAGGCATGTATAAACCATGAGGATTAAGTCGTGACTTAGCTCTTTGACATGTAGTGCAGCGAGCAACATAGCGCTCGACGTCCCGTCTCATCTTTGGCCAAAAGAAATGATCAGCAAGTATATCCTCTGTTTTCTTCACGCCAAAGTGTCTCATCAACCCGCCTCCATGCGCTTCCTGTAACAACAACAAACGAACAGAGCTAGCTGGAATGCAGTCTTCAGGCACTTGTCACCTCCTAGGCACTTCTCTTATATCTTGGTCATCTAGGAAGCAGTCTTCTATTGCACAATCCGCTGCTGAAGCTAAGATTTTTTGCTTATCTTTTAAAATTGATGAAGCTTTGCCTATTACCCTTTGGTGCTTTAGTATTTCAATTCTTGCTCAATGCTATGCCTAGTTCTTTGACTTGCTAGAATTATCATGCTTTCACATATACAGATAAGTCTTTGTTGTATGAGCTAGAACTCTAAAAACAACTCAAACTAACAACTGCAATTTGTGGATGTTTTAGATAGTTGCGCAATTAGTGCTCCTTTTGTGACATTGGCCCTGTCAGAATTGCTTTGTTAGCTCTTGAATCTAAAATTGACCATTACTTGAGCTTCTTGTGCTCTTGAGATTCTAAAACTGCTCTTGTGAAATATGAAAAATAAAAATCAAGATTGTCTTATGCTTAAACTGTGCCAAACTATTCTTACGAGACTGCATATCAAAGACATGAACTTGGAGATAGTTTGATGATCCAGACGATCTCATAGGGACTGCTTGTCAGAAATGACATGAACCTCAAGATTTGTCGCCCTGGTAGAAGCTTAGGAAAAGTTTGTGGATGGCTCCTAGTCTAGGATCTTCTTCACTAAAATATACCTTTAATCAAATTTTTGATCGAAGCTTAGGATGAGTTTGTGGATGGCTCCTAGTCCAGGATCTTGTCACTAAGTTAGACCATTAGTCAACTTCAATATTCAGTGCAAATGAAAAATTGTTGAAAAATGGGCGCTTGAGAAATTTGAGCAAAATTATTCAATACAGGACCTGATTGTCTCTTAATGTGGTCTTTGTTAGCTTTTTTATCTTACGTTGACATTTTGACATGGCCAGTTTCACTTTAGGATCCCTGTTGATATACTTGATGAATTTAAAGCTTTGCTTAAATTGATCAATCTATTGCTTTATTTTTTTTTTTGAGCCTTCATGCTTAGCTTTAATATATATGTCTTATCATGATCTTGCTAGCGCTGTTAGGCTTGATATGTTGTTTGTGCAATATTAGAAATGTTGGCTTGTTCTTTTGGGTAATCTCCAAAGCTTCTTGTAATCAAAAAATACAAAAATGAAGCCACTCCATTGCACTTCATGCGTACTCCTTCTTATGCTTCTTTCTTTATTCTGCATTTGTTATCTCTGGATGAGAGGAAGATGTGATTCCTTGATGACTCCATTGTAAAAGGGGGAGAAGATATTTCAATAATGGGGGAGAAGATATATCATTACTGTAAAAAGGGGGAGAAGATATATAAAAATGATAAAAAAAGGGGAGAAATTGGAGAATTTGAAATTTTCTGAAATCTGTGGATCATAGTGTGGGGGAGTTTTTGAATTGCATTCTTATTGTCTTATTGACTTTTCTAAACTTGAATTGCATTTATTAATCCTCATAATGATCATAGGTAAATTGAACAATTGTTCTTTTTGTGGACCTTAAGTGAGATTCTTGACTCTTCTCTGGAATTTAATATTCTTATGCTTTCTTTTACCTTATCTCACTTGCCTATGCTATTCTGATGCCAACTTGGTCATTTCCATTGCTTTCTCTTGCTTATGGACCAAGTTGTGCCTTTGTGCAAAAATGAAAGTATTTTACTTTTCAAACCTCTAAATTACATTTTCTGGATTATTGCCAATGTGTTCATCAAGGGGGAGATTATGGATATCATAGGGATATACTCCAGATCTTAGGATGATGTGACAATTGGCAATGGCATTAACAGTTTGTCGTTTCGCGTGTTTTCGGCAAAGTTTCAGGACTATCAGTCTCAATGGCCCGACCGGCCGGCGGCGTGATCGATCGGTCCAAGATCGGCTCGACCGCCATAGCGGCGATCGGACCGGCCAACTTCGGAAGTGAGGTTTTGAGCTGGGCCAAAAATAGAGGGTGTAGGCAAGAGAGGAGATTCTATTGCACTTGGTCCCATAATTTTTGGAGTCTCCAGTCAAAAGTTCTATTGGTTTGAAAATTTCAGTAGGTTTCGGTTTTCCAGAGAGGAAATTTGGCTAAGTCATTACTGGCGGTCTGACCGGCCAATAGGTGGCAATCGACCGCCAGGTGGGCGGCCGACCCGCCTGGGGCGGTCCGCCGGTTTCATTTAGATCGTCGCCCGTCGTGGCGGCGATATTCGTTTGTTAGGTCAAAGTCATGAGCTTCAGGGTATATATGTTACATGATGCATGTTTTGACTAACGTGGGTCAAGTTGTGAAGAACTTGTTCCCAATTTCGGTTTACTTGTCTATTGTTGTGCAGGTTGCTTGGTGGTCAACGACGATCGACGGCGAGGATGATTGGGACTAGGCTTGGAGAGCTAAGGTCCAGAACGATCGACGATGCCGGGTGAGGTCAATGTACTCAAGCGTAGTGCAAGATGGACAAGGTTGACTTATTGGCTAATCCGAGGCGCAAGATGGCGCTAGGTGTAGTTAATTAGGTCAAGAGAAGATATAGACGGCGTATTAAAATACGTGCGTATATGTCCTGTTTGTTTTGGGCCTTAACGGAGCCCAATTGAGTTAAACTTCTAGAAAGTCTAAGCCTCCACTATAAATAGAGGAGGGTGGTGGCTACACCCCCTAGCTCTTTTTGGTTCGTCTCTTTTATCTTAGAAACCCTAATTTGATTAGGGAGAGCTTTTGTGGAGGCTAGGGTGTAAAATATTATTGAATCAATTATTTGTGAAAAAATACGCGTGCTCCTATTCACTCCCCTCTAGTCGCCTTTTCGGTCCAACAAATTGTTTAGAGAATAAGGGAAACAATTACTAAACTATCTAAAAAAAACATTGTAATCAAGTAGCCAAACCAACTATGAGTCTTATGACATCTTAACATCGTGAGCAAATTTTGTAGCACAAAACCTGAATGACAATGTGAGGATACAGTGTTTGTCCTTTGCGGATTGGAGGATAAAGAGTGACAACCACAAAAGTATAAGGATTATTTGACTGCAAAGAACAATCATGCATTACAATCAGTTTCATGTCTAGTGTCAACAGTATGCAAAACATCAAAGAATAAGACATAGTTAAATACAAACTTGGATTTTAAAATCATTAGCTTGTCCTTGGAGTCGCAGAAATGAAAGATGAAGCTCAACACTATAGTGTCCTCTGCATTGCCAAAGATCTGTTAGTTTATTGGGGAAAACATAAAGCAGATAATCATGAACAAGTTATCTTGAGTTTTTAATCAGATAAATGGTCCATATTTTCCACCTTGGTGTAAGAATAGCTATTCCTTCAAAGGTGACAACTGCTTCTTCAGAAGAACCAACATCAACAAATTTCAATATTGTCTCCCACAGAATCTACACACGGAGATAGATAGATAGATAGAGAACTTCAGTAGTTAGTATTTACAATGTCAATGTGCTTCATATTGCATGGTGTTGATTGACTGAAGTCACCTGGGCTGGAGGGCGATTCTCATCTCCAACAAATTGAGTATTTGAAGTAGGTACAAGAAAACTTAAATCCATGAGCAAATCTTTCTACAATCAAGGAAGATTAAAATTTGAGCTCAAAATAGTCTTGGGTGTCAATGTAGAAAACGTGAGTAGATGAGCTACAAACCTCATTAGCCCAGTAATATCATCAACATGGAACTCTAAGAGAACATATGTTTTGCCTTGCATCTGGGTTTGTGCGACGTCTGGTAGAGAAACTTCAAATGCTTGCTTTGAACCAACCATAAAGGTAAGCATGTTTCCTACAATGGAAAGTGTGACCCAAAAATAGAAATCCAAACTTAATAATGTTTACAAAAATAAAAGGCCACGCAGCTTACCATCTACATCAATCCCTCCCCAATTCTTTTGCATGAAGTTGATCAGGCTGCTTACATCCTATAAAAGAAAGTTCATGGTGAAATATTTGTCAGATTGCAATAGGAGACAAATATATTAACCTTACCAGTCATCATTGCTGGAAAGTTAAAGCATACTCATAGAGCTGACTAACAATATTTTGAAACAATCTGGCTTATCTATAATAAATCTGATGATCAAGTCGAAAAAAGAAACATTAGGTTTATTACTCATGTTGTGAACACAAGGGAAAACCCTATTTGGATTAAATGTAAAGAAGAGGACAGTTTGAATAAGCAAGGATTTGAGTATTGTTGGATCGAAACGGTGACTAGAGGGTGGTGAATAGGAGCACGATCTCTTTTTCATAAAGATTGGATTCGACATGATTTTTACTCCGGTAGCTATGAGAGCTATGAAGATCAATATACAAGTACAGCAGAAATCTTGTATTGAATCCAATCTAAATCCCGAGCAAAATCAACCAAAACTCGATTTTCAAGTAATGGGCGGTCTGACCTCTATGTTAATGGCGGTCGGACTGGTCACCTTGGGATCTGACCTCCAGCCTGATGAACAGTGAAATCAGCCAAAAAACGAAGTTGCAAATAGATGTAACTTTTGATCTACAACTCCAAACTCGATGAAGCTTGGAACACACCTTCTCTAGGATATCAGGAACCTATTCCAATCAAAGATTGCGAAGATCCTTGGCAAAGTTCTGACCTTTTCCCGTTTGAGTGAAGGATGGTTCAAAACCGAGTCAAAACGAAAACTAGATCAAAAACATTGCTCGTGGGTTAGAGATGATCAAGATGATCCTAGATGATATCCCACATATCACAACAAGTAAGATTAGGAGTAGAAATCGAAGGAAAACTTGAAAATCAAAGACGGCCCCAAAATCACAAAATAGAGAGCAAGAACGCAAAGAGACTCATCTCAAGAAAACTTGCATAGAATGATTTGTGATTGTTGCTGGTTTACAGCCACTCCAACATGGAGGACAAAACACAATACATCAGCACGCAATCAATCTCCTCCTCAAGAATCCTAACCTCTCCACTCCCTAATCTCAAAAGCAAAATAGGGTTTCAAAATAAGCAAAAGGATCAAAAGGTGCTACAACACCCTCCCATATTTATAGTGGAGGCTAACCTTCTAGAAGAGCTTCCTATTGAGCACTCGTTAAGCCCACACACAAACGGGTTTAACTCACGCACGCATTTTAAAGCATCGTCTTCATCTTTCTTGACCTAAACCGCTTCACCTTGCGTTGTCTTGCGCCGCGGTTTAGCCAAAAGCAATCAAGGTGGTATTTTAGTGATATTACCAAAATACCCCTTCTCGATACTTTTCCAAAGACCGAGTCCAATCTTCATGAAGCAGTTCCATGCTTCGCCATGTGTAGGTTGATCAACGACTCTCATCAAGTCGACAAGTCTCTCCCATCCGATTCCCACCGAAACTACCATGGCACTTGCACCGACCCCCGCGCCGCTTGATGCAACCTGTCGCACCGAACTTCCCATTTGGTCATACTTGTCCATTTTGCGCCATGTTTGAATCCATAGACTTCATCCGGCATCGTCGATCGTTCTGAACCTCAGCTCTCCAAGACTAGTCCCGATCATCCTCGCCGTTGACAGCGTTGACCTCCAAGCAACCTGCACAACAATAGACCAAGAAATCGATTCCGGGAATAAGTTCTTCACAACGTGACCCACGTTAGTCAAAACATGCATCATGCAACATATATGCACTGAAACTCACGAACTTGACTCAACAAACAAATATCGTTGCACGAGAGCCTACGATACAACTGAAAACCGGTCAGACCGCCATTCAATGGTCGGTCGGCCGTCTCCTGGCCGGTCTAACCGCCGGCCTGGCCGGTTAGACCGCCCAGAAGGGACTTAGGCAAATTTCACAACTTGAAATCCAAAACCTCTCTGAAAATTTCAAACGAATAGATCTTTTGACCGAAAGCTCTACAAATTATGAGACCAAGTGTATGAGAATCACCTCTCTTGCCTACATCTTCTATTTTTGTCCCAGCTCTAAACTCAACATTTTGTATTGGCGGTCGGACCGCTTCGACCGGCCTCGACCACTCAGGTGGCGGTCATACCGCTGATCGTCGGCCTCGATCACTCAAGCCTCACAAAGATCGGGATTTTGCCGAAAACGCGTGATTCGACAAACCTTTAAATCCATTGCCAATTGTAATATCATCCTAAGATCATGAGCATATCCCCAAGATATCCACAATCTCCCCCTTGATGAACACATTGGTAATTTTTCAAAAATGTAAGTTTAAGGTTTGAAAAGTAAAACTACTCACGTTTTCGCATAAATGCACAACTTGGTCCAAAAGTAAGAGAAAGCAATGGAAATGACCAAGTTGGCTTCAGATTAGTATAGGCAAGCGAGATAAATCAAAAGAAGGCGAGAAAGCTTCAATTTCCAAAGAAGAGTCAAAAATCTCACTTAAGGTCCATATGAAAGAACAATTATTCAAATTGACCTTTGATCATTGTGAGGTTCCAAGGATTTCAATTCAAGTTCAGAAATGGCAATAAGATCATAAAAATGCAAATTACAAGCTCCCCCTCACTTTGATCACTATTTTTTTCAGAAAATTTCATTTTCTCCATTTTCTCAAAATAGCGCAAATTTTGAACTTTGATTTTTCATTTTGCATAAGAGCAGTTTTTTTATGCACAAAAGAACAGAAAGCTCAAGAGATGTTCAATCCTAGATTCAAGAGCTAACAAAGCAATTTTGATAGGACCAATGTCACAAGAGGATCACTAATTGTGCAACTTAGCTAAAAGATCCACAAATTGTAATTTTTAGTTCAAGTTGTCTTAAAGTTCTAACTCATATAGCAAAGACTTAGCTACACATGTGAAAGCATGATAATTCTAGCAAGTCAAAGAACAAGACATTATATTAAGCAAAAATTGAAATACTAAAGCTCAAGAGGGTAGCAAAGCTTCATCAATTTAAAAGATAAGCAAATGCATCCTTTTCTGATTTTCATATGAATCCAATATAATACAATGAGATGCAAGAAAAACCTAAAAAACCTAAAAAAATCCACAAGTTCAAAAAAGAACAATGAAAGATCGGATGAACAAGGAAAGTTCAGAAAAGAACCAACTCCCCCTCAAACCAACCCATAGGGGTAAAAACCCCTAACTCACTTATCAAGGTAGCAAACCTAGTTGGGTCTAAAGGCTTAGTGAGGATATCAGCTAACAGAGCTTCGGACTCCACAAAATGTAGCACTATATCAGCCTTCTCTACATGGTCTCTAAGGAAGTGATAGTGAATGTCTATGTGCTTGGTCCTAGAATGTTGCACAGGGTTCTTAGCAATATTAATGGCAGAAGTGTTATCACAGAGAAGAGGAACACTAGCAAAAGATAACATATAGTCCTTAAGAGTGGACATCATCCACAAAATCTGACTACAGCAACTAGCAGCAGCTACATAGTCAGCTTCTGCAGTGGATTGTGCTACAGAAAACTGCTTCCTAGAAGACCAAGAGACAAGAGAAGTACCTAAGACGTGATAGGTGCCTGAGGTACTCTTCCTATCTAACCGACAACCTGCAAAATCAGAATCAAAACCCCAAATGGACAAAGAAGACGAGTAGGAATACCAAATGTCATACTTGAGGGTAGAGTGAAGGTACCTGAAGATGTGCTTGACGGCTTGGCGATGTGAAATCCTCGGAGACGCCTGAAACCTCGCGCAGAGGCAGGTCGTAAAGTGGATGTCCGGTCTTGAGGCCGTCAGGTACAGAAGGGAGCCGATCATGCTGCGGTACTCGCGTTGAACCACGGCTTCTCCTTCCTCATATGGATCCAAAATAGTCGAAGTCACCATGGGAGTGGCGATCGGCTTGCAGTCACCCATCTCGACGAGCATGAGCAGATCCTTTGTGTACTTCGTCTGATGGATGAAGATCCTTCCTTGCATTGCTTGATTTGAAGCCCCAGAAAGTAGTTGAGCTCTCTCATCATACTCATCTCAAAATCCCTAGATATGGTCTTAGAAAAACTGAAAACAAGAGCATGAGAAGAACCACCAAAGATAATATCATCTACATAAATCTGAACAAGCAGAAAGTCATTGCCATGCCTAAGAATGAATAAAGGCTTATCCACCTAACCCATCTCAAAATTATTCTTAAGTAGAAAGTTCTTAAGTCTATCATATCAGGCTCTGGGGGCTTGCTTAAGACCATACAAGGCTTTGGATAGCTTGAAAATATGATGTGGATACTTGGGATTTTCAAAGCCCGGGGGTTGCCTAACATACACTTTCTCCTCTATATAACCATTCAGAAAAGCACTCTTGACATCCATTTGATGCAGCCTAAAACGCTTAGATGCAGCACAAGCAAGCAGAATGCGAATGGCTTCTAATCTATCAACAGGAGCAAATATTTCATCAAAGTCTAAACCCTCAACTTGGCTAAAACCCTGAGCTACCAATATAGCCTTGTTTCTGTTAGACCAAAACGGCGACTAGAGTAGGAGCACAATCTCTTTTTCACAAAGATCAGATTCAACACGATTTTCACCCCGATAGCTATTAGAGCTATGAAGATCAATATATAAGCACTGCAGAAGTCTTGCATTGAATCCAATCAAAACCCCGGAGCAAAACAACCAAAACAACCAAGGCTTGATTTCCATGTGCTGGGCGGTCTGACCTCTATGTCAATGGCGGTCGGACCGGTCACCTTGGGCGGTCGGACTAGTCACCTTGGGCGGTCTAACCTCCAACCTGATGAACAGTGAAATCAGCCCAAAAAACGAAGTTGCAAATAGATGCTTGAATCCATAGACTTCATCCGGCATCGTCGATCGTTCTGAACCTCAGCTCTCCAAGACTAGTCCCGATCATCCTCGCCGTTGACAGTCGTTGACCTCCAAGCAACATGCACAACAATAGACCAAGAAATCGATTCCGAGAACAAGTTCTTCGCAACTTGACCCACGTTAGTCAAAACATGCATCATGCAACATATATGCACTGAAACTCATGAACTTGACTCAACAAACAAACATCGCCGCTACGAGAGCCGACGATACAAGTGAAAACCAGTCAGACCGCCATTCAATGGCCGTTCTGACCGCCGGCCTGGCCGGCCGATTAGACCGCCCAGAAGGGACTTCGCCAAAATTCAGCACTTAAAATCCAAAACCTTTCTCAAAATTTCAAACGAATAGAACTTTTGACCGGAAGCTCCAAAAGTTATGAGACCAAGTGTATGAGAATCCTCCTTGCCTACAACCTCTATTTTTGGCCCAGCACAAAACTCCAATTTTTGTATTGGCCGGTCCGACCATCGCCTATGGCCGGTCGGACCGCCCCCAACTGGTCTGACCGCCTGGGGTGGCCGGTCAGACCACCACTGTCCTGTCTAACCACTGCCCTGGCCGGTCAGACCGCCATTGACCCGACATAACTGAACCTTTGTCGAAAACGCGCGATTCGACAAACCTTTAAAGCCATTGCCAATTGTAACATCATCCTAAGATCATGAGCACGTCCCCATGATATCCACAATCTCCCCATTAATGAACGCATTGGTAATTTCCCAAAATGTAAGTTTAAGGTTTGAAAAGTAAAACTACCCGTCATTTTCGCATAAAGGCATGGTCCAAGAGCAAGAGAAAGCAATGGAAATGACCAAGTTGGCTTCAGATTAGTATAGTCAAGCGAGATAAGTCAAAAGAAGGTGAGAAAGCTTCAATTTCCAAAGAAGAGTCAAAAATCTCACTTAAGGTTCATATGAAAGAACAATTGTTCAAATTGACCTTTGATCATTCTGAGATTCCAAGAATTGTAATTCAAGTTTAGAAATGGCAATAAGATCATAAGAATACAAATTACAAACTCCCCCTCACTTTGATCATCATTTTTTTAGAAAATTTCATTTTCTCCATTTCTCTAAATAGCTCCCCTTTAACATTTTTGCTACTTCTTCTCCCCCCTTTGATAATGGAGTCATCAACGAATCACGCCTTTCTCTCAGCCAGAGATAATAAATGCAGAAATGAGGAAAAAGCATAAGAAAGAGCTTGCATGAAAAGCGATGAAGTGGCTTCATTTTTTTTTGAATTTTGCATATTTTAGCACAAGAAGCTTTGAAGATTACCCAAAAGAACAAGCTAGCATTTCTATAATCACACAATACATATCAAGTCTCAAAGCGCTAGCAAGATCATGTTAAGACATATATATCAAAGCTAAGCGAGAAGGCTCAAAGTAAAAGCGATGAATTGTAAATTGTAACAATTTAAGCAAAGCTTCAAAACTAGCAAGTTCATCAACAGAGATCCTAAAGTGATAATGGTCGTGTCAGAATGTCAATGTGAGATCAAGAAGCTAACAATGACCATCCTAGAGACAGAAAGTCCGGAATTGAATCATTTTGCTCAAAGAACTTTAGTCACCCATTTTTACAACAGTTTTTCATTTGCAATAAATATTGATGTTGATTAAAGGTCTATCTTAGTGAAGAAGATCCTGGACTAGCAGCCATCCACAATCTCTTCATAAGCTTCAACCAAGCCAATTAACGGCCTATCTTAGTCAAGAAAATCTTGAACTAGGAGTCATCTACAATCTCTTCCTAAGCTTCAACCAGGCGACAAATCTTGAGGTTCATGTCAATTTTGACATGCAATCCCCATGAGATCGTCTGGATCATCAAATTATCTCCAAGTCCATATCTTTGATAAGCAGTCTCGTGAGAATAGTTTGGCACAGATTTTGAAATTTGATTTTTCAGTTTGCATAATAGCAGTTTTAGATTCGCAAGGGAACAAAAAGCTCAAGAGATGTTCAATCCTAGATTCAAAAGCTAACAAAGCAATTTTGACAGGGCCAGTGTCACAAGAGGATCACTAATTGTGCAACTTAGCTAAAAGATCCACAAATTGCAATTTTTAGTTCAAGTTGCCTTAAAGTTCTAGCTCATTTAGCAAAGACTTAGCTAAACATATGAAAACATGATAATTCTAGCAAGTCAAAGAACTAGACATGATATTGAGCAAAAATTGAAATACTAAAGCTCAAGAGGGTAATAAGCAAAGCTTCATCAATTTAAAAGATAAGCAGTAAGGTTTATATTACAATGCATCTTTTTGTGATTTTCATATGAATGCAATATAATACAATGAGATGCAAGAAAAACATAAAAGCCTAAAAATTCAAAAAGATCAACAAGTTAAGAAAAGAACAAGGAAAAATCAGATGAACAAAGAAAGTTCAGAAAAGAACCAACTCCCCCTCAAACCAACCCATAAAGGTAAATTACCCCTAACTCACTTCTCGAGGTAGCAAACCTAGTTGGGCTAAAGGCTTGGTGAGGATATCAGCTAACTGAGTTTCGGACTCCACAAAATGTCGCACAATATCAGCCTTCTCTACATGGTCTCTACGGAAGTGATAGCGAATGTCTATGTGCTTGGTCCTAGAGTGTTGCACAGGGTTCTTAGCAATATTAATGGCAGAAGTGTTATCACAGAGAAGGGTAACACTAGCAAAAGATAACTCATAGTCCTTAAGAGTGGACACCATCCACAAAATCGACTACAAAGAACTAGCAAGACTACATACTCAAACTTGCAGAGATTGTGCAATGTAAGGTCGCTTCCTAGAAGACCAAGAGACAAGAGAAGTGCCTAAGAAGTGACAGGTGCCTGAGGTACTCTTCCTATCTAACCGAAAGCCCACAAAATCAGAATCAGAAAACCCACGAATGGACAAAGAAGAAGAGCAGGAATATCAAATGACATACTGGAGGGTAGAGTGAAGGTACCTGAAGATGCGCTTGACAGCTTGGCGATGTGAAGTCCTCGGAGACGCCTGAAACCTCGCGCAGAGGTAGACTGTGAAGTGGATATCTGGTCTTGAGGCTGTCAGGTATAGAAGGGAGCCGATCATGCTGCGGTACTCGCGTTGATCCACGGCTTCTCCTTCCTCATCTGGATCCAAAACAGTCGAAGTCGACATGGGAGTGGCGATCGGCTTGCAGTCACCCATCTCGAAGTGCATGAGCAGATCCTTTGTGTACTTCGTCTGATGGATGAAGATCACTTCCTTGCATTGCTTGATTTGAAACCCTAGAAAGTGTTGAGCTCTCCGATCAAACTCATCTCAAATTCCCTAGACATGGTCTCAGAAAAACTAGAAACATGAGCATGAGAAGAACCACCAAAGATAATATCATCTACATAAATCTGAACAAGCAGGAAGTCATTGCCATGTCTAAGAATGAATAGAGTCTTATCCACCTTACCCATCTCAAAATTATTCTTAAGCATAAAAGTCTTAAGTCTATCATACCAGGCTCTGGGGGTTTGCTTAAGACCATACAAGATTTTGGATAGCTTAAAAATATGATGTGGATACTTGCGATTTTCAAAGACCGGGGTTGCCTAACACACACTTCCTCATCTATATAACCATTCAAAAAAGCACTCTTCATATCCATTTGATGCAGCCTAAAACCCTTAGATGCAGCAAAAGCAAGCAGAATATGAATGGCTTCTAATCTAGCAACAGGAGCAAATGTTTCATCAAAGTCTAAACCCTCAACTTGGCTAAAACCCTGAGCTACCAATCTAGCCTTGTTTCTAACCACAGAATCATCCTCACTTTGTTTATTTTTGAACACCCAACGGGTTCCTATGACATTATGACCACTAAGAGGCTCTACTAGGTTCCAGACCTTGTTCCTCTCAAAATTCTCTAACTCCTCATGCATGGCATTGACCCGGCTAGAATCAAATAAAGCATGTGATATATCGCGGGGTTCGAAAGATGCAACAAAAGCAAAATGAGAGTAGAGACTCGGTGTAACACCCTAACCCAAAATCGGCTCAATGCTCAGCCCACCGTGGGGCGGACCCGCCCACACATAGCACCCCACTTACACTTTTCGTCCTCGCTTCATGTAAAAGGGTTAACCCGGAGGTGCTACGTTTGAATCCAACAGGCATTATATACTACTACAACTCACTTGAGACAAGCAATGTGAAACTAATCCTACCACACAACTCCTCATGGGCCACACCACGAGCAGGCCGGGGTATTACATTCACTTCTTAAGGGCCGACGCCACAAAGATACCGCATACGCTGCAAATGCCTGTAACCACCCCTCAGACACGTCCGCAGCGCCCAAGGTCGCAGACATATGCCATGCCATGTGTCCACTCCGCCCACATGTGCCATGCGTCATATGCCCGCGCCCTATCCCGCACGCGCCTGCGTAAGGTTGATGCTCGTACCATCTCGTAACACCGACCCAAAATGGCTCAATGCTCACCACCGCGGGCGGACTCACCACACATAGCACCCCACTTACACTTTTCGTCCTCGCTTCATGTAAAAGGGTTAACCCGGAGGTGCTACGTTTGAATCCAACAGGCATTATATACTACTACAACTCACTTGAGACAACCAATGTGGAACTAATCCTACCACACAACTCCTCATTCATGGGCCACACCACGAGCAGGCCGGGGTATTACACTCGAATCATGATACCTGGAGCGAGTGACTCGCTCATGAAGCTGACCAATCATCTGATCCGGAGGATGACTCTTCTGAATGTGAAGTAGGGTGCCCGGAGGTGATAGCATTTCTTCGACCTCCGCAGGTACTGCTGATGATGAAGATGCAGCAGGAGCCTCAAATGAAGGTGAAATAGTCGCAGCAGGTTCTTGTGCTGGAATGGGAGCCTCAACAGCAGCAAGTGGAAGGCAAGTATCAGCTTCATCCTCATCTTCCTCCACAAAGATGCTCTTTGTAACCTGTGAATCACTTGAAATATCAGATCTAGCTTCAGGGCTAGTCTCATCAAAAGTGACATTGCATGTCTCCTGAACAATGTTAGTTTCAAGATTAAAGACCCGAAAACCCCTCGAATGTGCATGATAACCCACAAATAAACCATCAGAAGTTCTTGATTCAAATTTATCTAGGTTTCCTGCTTTAGAATGAAACACGGCTCCAAAAACTCGAAAATGTGAAACATAGGGTTTTCTACCAAACCGAAACTCCTAAGGAGTCTTGCCCAAAGAAGGTCTCAAGAAGACACGATTTGCAATATGGCAAGTTGTAGCAATAAGTTCAGCCCAAAACCACATCGGTGTGCTATACTCATCTAGCATTGTCCTAGCCATCTCGACTAAGGTCCGATTTTTCCTTTCCACTGCGCCATTTTGTTGGGGGACGTGTGGAGAAGAGAACTGATGCTCAACACCACGCTCAGTATAGAAAGAAGCAAACGAGATATTCTTGAACTCTATGCCATTGTCATTGCGGATCGCTCTCAAGGCACCAGGAAGTTCAGAAGCCAAACGAAGTACAAGATCATGATAATGACCAAAAGCTTCATCCTTCGAAACAAGAAAGAACACCTAAGTATATCTCAAAAAATCATCGACTATGACAAGAATGTACCATTTGCCAATGACTGACCGAACTCTAGCAGGACCAACAGTATCCATATGAAGCAATTGTCCCGGTCCGTCAGTCATGACCATAGTCACTGATGGATGTGAGGCGGCAACTTGCTTGCCATGCCTACAGGGCGCACATACAGCATCTTTAACAGCTTTGAGTTTGGACAAACCTCTCATGAGATCAAGGTTGCTAACTCGTGTCAGATGATCAAAACCAATGTGCCCCAACTGTCGGTGCCAAAGCCAGAAATCAGAAGAAGATGCAAGCAAACATTTGAGAGTTCCAGCAAGAGATTCAGAGAAATCAACTTCAAAGATTCTACCAACTCTATAAATCCCAAAAACGGGCTCACCAGCAAAATCAAGCACACGACAAGTATTTTTCTTAAATCTAGTCTCATAGCCATCATCAAGAAGCTGTGAGACAGAAAGCAAATTGTACCTTAGCTTGTCCACAAGAGCGACGTCCTTCAGAATGAATTTGTCATTCACCCTGATCGATCTCGTCCCTTCAATCCGCCCTTGTGTATCATCTCCAAAGGTGATGAAGCCATCACCCGTCGCCCGCGTGAAGAAGGTGAACCATCTTGAATCCCCAGTCATGTGGCGTGAACACCTGGAGTCGACGAACCACGTGTTCTTCCCCCTTCCGCAGTGATCCTGAAAATCAAGACACAAAAGAACGATGTGTCTCAATACTGGGGTTAGTTAAACATGACTTGGGAACCCAGTACTGAGACACACGTCTGCGAGTAGTATATAAAGCAGAAGTGCTATCCTTGATTCTATTTGAAGTTTTATCACGAGCAATGGTCATACAAACGTAAGAAGCATCCTGTCTAGGAACATGATGATAACTAGCATGTGAAACAAATCCTAGACCAAGTTTATTCTTTTCAAAATGACCATGTCTCACAACGGCTCTAGGTTGATGAGATGACTTTCTAGCAAATTTTTTCTTATCATTTTTTAACCTACGCCAACAGAACTCGACCAAATGCATATCCTTCTTGCAATAGGTGCAATGGTACTTGATATCACTGGGAGAAGCACTATTTGACTTAACAGATGGTTGGGCAAAACCTGTAGATTTAAAAATTATTTTTGCAGGTTGGGTTTTGAATTCAACTAATCCATTTTTCAATACTTGAGTAACTTTTGGCTTTGAATTGTCTTGGACAGAGTTGTATCCCAACCCTTGCTTCTTGTAAGAAGTTTTAGACTAATCCAAAATTATGTTTAATTGTTTTTTACCTTTAGAGAATTTTTCTAAGGTATCCTTAAGATAAGCAATTTCTTTTTCAAGATTAAAACATGATTCACAAATTTTACCCTTAATGGCTCTAGCATATCTCTCCTTATATAAAGTAACTTCAAGCTTAAGGGTTTCGCATGAAATACAAGTAGCAGAATCAATTCTATCCTAAATCTTAGCAAACTTAGCTCTAACTGTATCTACTATATCTTTTACTTCATGTTCACGTTCAATGCAGAAAGAGCAAATGCTAGAATCAACATTACCAGAAGCAACCAAATTGCTAGATTCTAAGCATTTTTCACAAGGAGCAT
The DNA here is from genome assembly GCA_036346395.1 of Hsuehochloa calcarea. NCBI lineage: Eukaryota > Viridiplantae > Streptophyta > Magnoliopsida > Poales > Poaceae > Hsuehochloa > Hsuehochloa calcarea. The sequence goes on along the minus strand of CM070593.1, from coordinate 10,298,604 downwards.
AGTTAACTTCAATTAGCTCAGTTCTAGCATTTTCAAGTTGGTGCAAAGCGACATCATGAGCAGTTTGCAGTTTGGCAAGTTCAGAATGTAACGCATGGCAGGATGAACATTCATCATCGTCAAGACTCTTAGCGTTCACAAGTTCTAATTTCATATTATCAATTTTTACTCTAAATCCTTATTCCTAGCTATGGTAAACTCTAAAACTTCATCTTGACTAATCAATTGCTCATGCATGGTTTCACATCTAGCAAATAGAATGTCACAAGATGGAGGTACCTCATTGATGTCATCGACGTCGACAGAGTCGGCCATGAAGCACATACCGATGAAGTCCTTGGCCTTCCTTTCTTCTTGTCTTGGGGAATCTCCTCCTCCCGGTCACCTTGGGTGATCTGACCTCCAGCCTGATGAACAGTGAAATCAGCCTAAAAACAAAGTTGCAAATAGATGTAACTTTTGATCTAGAACTCTAAACACGATGAAACTTGGAACACAGCTTCTCTTGGATATTAGGAACCTATTCCAATCAAAGATCATGAAGATCCTTGGCAAAGTTCTGACATTTTCCCGTTTGAGTGAAGGATGGTTCAAAACCGAGTCAAAACAAAAACTAGATCAAAAACCTTGCTCGTGGGTTAGAGATGATCAAGATGATCCTAGATAGTATCCCACATGTCACAGTAAGCAAGATTAGGGGCAGAAACCGAAGGAAAACTTGAGAATCAAAGACGGCTCCAAAATCACAAAATAGAGAGCAAGAACGCAAAGAGACTCATCTCAAGAAAACTTGCATAGATTTATTTGTGATTGTTGTTGGTTTACAGCCACTCCAACATGGAGGACAAAACTCAATACATGAGCACACAATCAATCTCCTCTCCGAGAATCATAACCTCTCCACTCCCTAATCTCAAAAACAAAACTATGGTTTCAAAATAAGCAAAAAGGATTAAGGAGGTGCACAGCACCCTCCCATATTTATAATGGAGGCTAACCTTCTAGAAGAGTTTCCTATTTGGCACCCGTTAAGCCCACACACAAACGGGTTTAACTCACGCACGCATTTTAAAGCGTCGTCTTCATCTTCTGTTAACCTAAACTGCTTCTCCTTGCATCGTCTTGCGTCGCGGTTTAGCTAAAAGCAATCAAGGCGGTATTTTAGTGATATTACCAAAATACCCCTTCTCGATCCTTCTCCAAAGACCGAGTCCAATCTTCATGAAGCAGTTCCATACTTCGCCACATGTAGGTTGATCAACGGCTCTCATCATGTCGGCAAGTCTCCCATCCGGCTCCCACCGAAACCACCATGGCACTTGCACCGACCCCCGCGCAGCTTGATGCAACCTGTCGCACCAAACTTCTCGTTCGGTCATCCTTGTCCATTTTGTGCCATGCTTGAATCCATAGACTTCATCCGGCATCGTCGATCGTTCTGAACCTCAGCTCTCCAAGCCTAGTCCCGATCATCCTTGCCGTTGACCATCGTTGACCTCCAAGCAACATGCACAACAATAGACAAAGAAATCTATTCCGAGAACAAGTTCCTCACAACTTGACTCACGTTAGTCAAAACATGCATCATGCAACATATATGCACTGAAACTCGTGAACTTAACTCAACAAATAAACATCGCTACTACGAGACCCGACGATACAAGTGAAAAACCGATCAGACCGCCCAGAAGGGACTTAGCCAAATTTCACTACTTGAAATCTAAAACCTCTCTAGAAATTTCAAACGAATAGATCTTTTGACTGAAACTCCAAAATTATGAGACCAAGTGTATGAGAATCCCCTCTCTTGCCTACATCTTCTACTTTTGGCCCAGCTCTAAACTCAACATTTTGTATTGGCCGGTCCGACCGCCGCCTATGGCCGGTCGGACCGCCCCCGACCGGTCAGACCACCACTGGCCGGTTTGACCGCCTGAGGCCTCACAACACTAGGATTTTTCGAAAATACGTGATTCGACAAACCTTTAAAGCCATTGCCAATTGTAACATCATCCTAAGATCATGAGTATATCCCCATGATATCCACAAGTATAAAGAATACAACTTTGTAAAAATAGTAAATGATCTTCAGATGAAGTAATCGTGACAATATATGCAAAATACACACAGGAACAGAACACAATACTGAAACATTGACATACAAATCATGGTAGGTAAACAAGATTAATGAATTACAAGCGGCAACATAATATATGGAAAACTTTGCACCATAAGGACCACAGGCACCGAGCACCAAACACTGGTAATTTCTAAATGATACAACTGCAGATAACATGTTCAAATTCTAGAATTTATAATACAGATCACAATTGACCTAAAGCTAGAATTTTCTAGTAAGATTTAACAGAGAACAAATATAGCACAAGGATTTGCACCACAGAAGCCATAGGGGTCCATCATCTCAGCTCAGATAAGAAAAATTCAACCATATTAGATCATATAGTGTTTAATCGACTATGCACACTCATTACCAACATAACAAAAGGATTTACCTCATAATATGGAATATGTACCACATGGTCCTATTATTCAGATTTTAAGATTTGAGCCCATAAAAAAAGCACGTAGAGGGATAACTAATGTCATTTAGGCTGATGGAATACTTATTTATCATGCGCATTAGGCTGTTGGGTCAAGACTTAGAACCACACCACCGAGACCCATTTAATCATGAAACCCAGCAAAATCAAACCCCCATCTCTACTCTAGGACATTGAAATACAACCTTGAATTAGCCCCACTTACCAGTCCTAATACAATCTGGACCAAGGTAGCAACCCAATCAATAGGCATACTACACGCAGCATTTTAGCAAGGTTAAATTAAGCACTAAACCCATCACCTTGGGCACGAAGAGCGGCTCGGTGAAGAGGATCTGGCCCTCGTCCCCAATCTCCCACCCTATGTTCCTATACAGGACGTAGTTGAGCAGGTCCTCCATGGCGTCCCAGTCCTTGACGAAGCCACACACCACCGACTGCACCACCTCCTCCACCACCGCGCCGTCGGCCAGCTGATTGTCCTCGACCTTCCACTTCATCTTCGAGGGCATCACCTGACAAGCAAAAAAAAGTTCGAACAGTTCGCAAAAATCAACCAACCAGGGGCGGCGCAGGCGGACGCAGGTGCGCACGCATGAGGGAAGCGGAGGTGGGCGAGCAGACGCCGGTGGCGGTGGTGCAGGGAGCCGAGCCGGGTGCTGCGCCATGGGGGAGCATCGGCACGAGCAAGGCACTAGTGGAAGGAATGAAGAATGGGGAAATGGGGGAAGGAGGAAGAAAGAAAAAGAAACCCAGATCTGGCCAGGGCCGAGGGAGGAGGAGGTCGTCGGGGAGGAGGATGGTGGTGCCAGAGGAGGGAGGAGGCGGGCGGAAGGGCCGCATGCCGGGCCCGGGGGGAGCAGAGGAGGGAGAAGCGCGGGGGGAGCAGAAGGGAGAGGGAGGAGGATGGGGAGGCCGCTGCAGGAACTGTGATGTAGGGTTAGTAGCGAAAAAAAAGGCGCGGTGGGGGAAAAAAAGGGTGCGACCGACTGCTCTCTCCCGAGTTTATCTCCCGAGTGTTATGGGAAACACTTGGGAAAGTTATTTCTATTAAGTGCTAACTTTTCATCCCGAGTGTCCTATCAAACACTCAGGACTTTACCGAGTGTTTTCGTCCAAACACTCGGGAAACATATTGGCACTCGGGAACTAAACGGTTTTTGGTAGTGAAACTGAATTAAGACTTGTTGCATGTGGAACTGGAACTTCGCATGCAGATAGACAACATGTAAAACGCAGCCACTTCATTTGTGTGATGTTATCACCGACTTAAACAACAAACATTTGCTTGCTCTATTCATTTATTCTGGCCTCGCCCCGTTTGGCGGGAGTTTCTTCCAATCCTATAAAAATTGAATTGTTTCCTATGAAATTCCTACAAAAAAAAATGTGAAATTCATTCGTTTCAACCGGCCTTTATTGACGGAAGAATAGGGTTCCATGGGGCCAAAGAGAGAACCCTTCACCTGGTGCTTGAAACCGGCCTCCTCTCTCTCTCTCTCTCTCTCTCTCTCTCTCTCTGCAAACTTCAATTTCAAGTTTTTAAAATTTTCACATTTGAAATCTAACTAATGGGTAACACTGGACATGCTTTGCAAGAACCGACGAACGGGGGTATGAGGCCGCTTGCATTTAAAAACTCGAAACCTGGCCAGTTCAAGAGTTAAACGGGCAACAACCAGCGTTTTTCTTAACTAGAGAAGAGACACATGCACAAGTAAAGCCTATTACTGCGTATTTCATGTAATATTCTAACCTACTCGTAGGCAGTTCATGTGACCCATTTAAAACTATATGGAAGGATTAATCACATATTGCTTATTTCAAGTGAGTTATAGTAATATATATAATATGTGTTGTATCCAAACGTAGCACCTTCGGGTTAACCTCTTTACACGAAACGAGAGAGAAAGTATAAGTGAACTGCTACGTGTGCACGGGTCCACCCCACATTGGGCCGCATTGAACGGATTTAATCGAGAAGTGGTTCTAAAAAAGTATAAGTGGAATGTTATTTTTCATGAATCGATAGCGAAAGTGTAAGTGCGGTGTTACGTATGCATAAATCCGCCCTACATTCAGTTAGCATTGAGCGGATTTTGTGCTAGAGTATTACAAAACCGAAAGGTCGTTTTGAAAGTGTAAATGGAATGTTATATGTACTGCAGGCTTCACTGATAACATATACTATGGAGATAATAACAAAGGAGCTTCAACATGCAAAAAAGACCCACCAAAACACCATAAAAATTCTTAAAACTAGTTTTCCAATGACTACTATGCTCGCATCTTCCAGTCATGGCACCATCATTATAGCATCAAGAGTAAAAGGGAGAATGATCATAACATGCTAGAGAAGCGGCAATCGGAAGCAGTCGCTGCAGACATCACGTAAAAAGCCCAAAGGGTCAAGCGACAAGTACATCGAACCATTTATCCCATTATCACAGCAATACCACTGCAAATCTTGGCGCAGAATCAATCAGTTAATTTGCAGTACTCAAAACATAAGCTTACACTAGATAGGATAGGCATAATTTCCAAGACTCAAAAACAAGCTTAAATTAGATAGTATAGTCATAACTCATAAGCAAACAACGTACCCATAGCCCATATCCCAAGAGAGGGCAGCTGGTTCTGTTCTAAACTGTTCCCTTTAATTATTCATCCAAGACAAAGTAAATCCAGCCAAAAGTATGAATCGACAATATAGGATATGGATAAGATAGCACAAACTGTCGCAAAACGTTATTTGACCGAAACTATTCTTTCCTACTTGTTTTACAACAGTAATATTGAGTCAATGATCCTAGAAAGAAAAAAGGAGAAAAGCGCACATATTCACTGCTCCTCCAGAAGCTCATATAATAAGCTAGTGCAGCAGCAGAAGCGAGGCCCGTGTCAACGCTGAACCGAAAGGCATGGCAATTCTCAGTTTCAGATCTTTCCTTGCGAAAAATTAACTTTACAGGCTCACAAATGGTAGCTGGAATTTCACTCAAGATATACAGCTAAGCGGGATCTAAGTCACCTTGAATCATGCTTTCGGATTTGCGAGTAATGGATTCGGCCTTCTCCGGACCCAAACACGTTGTGGCTCCTTCCTGTTGGCAAGCATTGACGATTTGGGTTCAGGGACAAGTTGTGGAAAATGTGTTGTCAATTCGTCATCTCACTGAATAGGGCTCTGAATCATTTGTATTCGTGGTATTTACAGCCTTCTCAGTAGATAAATTGCCCATGGCTTTGATACAATCACCTCCAGTTTGCCGTGAAGTTTCTGCATTGTCCAAAGAATGTTGATGCGTGTCAGAATGTGTAGCATGCTCCCCAAAAACACCATTGGCTTCAGAACTTGGAGTGCTAGAGGCAGGTGAGAGGGCAGACTGCTTGTTATGTAAATCCATGTGTTTGCCAGCCAGACTAGTGGAAGCAGCAACCTTAGCACAAGTAATTATTGTTTCTATCTTTTGTCTCTTGCGAACCTCCCTATCTGCATGTTTGCCATCCAGTGCATTCACTGACTTTCGCTTCAATGTTGAGATCTTCAAGGGTTCATCATCCTCTGCAGGCCTATCGGGCTCCTTTGGTGGCGGATTGAAATCCCCGTCGTCGTCGTCGGCATAGTCCACAAGTCCAACAGATTTAGGCCTGCAAAGATTGAAGCAACATAAACAAATTAAGTAATAGAACTTATGAAATTCTGTATGACAAGATTTTAGAGCTTTTCATTGATGTAACAAGGGAAAGCAATAGAACAAGAAGTACACCGTGGGAACTGACAATCATCTCAAATTGTGTATGTAGACAAAATAGCTTGATGATACATCATCGGCTTCACTTCCATTGGCTATCTTAGCCTTACCAGGGATTTTAAAAAACCGTTACCAGACCGAATCCCACCTGGGTTACCGGTTTTCCCGGGAAAAACCCGGTCAAATTTCATTTGAATTTGCTTAAAAACCAACCGAAATTTGAAATTTGAATTTGCAAAACCCGGGAAAACCGGCCGGGATTTTGAATCCCGGACCCGGCTGGTAACCGGTAACGTTACCGGCCAGGAATTCTATCTCTGAGCCTTACTATCCTGGTCCTGTGCATGTTTAGTCCGTCTGACTGAATCTTCTTCATCACTAAGTAAAAATGTCATGTCATTTACAGCATGGTCTAGTGCAGAGGCCAGACGGTCACCATCCTACATTGCAAACATAATGAAGCCATCAATGATGAAAATAAATACAGTACCTGTCCTTGTTGAAATAGTCTTCCTCTTCCTTCTCAAGACCTCTTTCTTCTGTCTTCTTCCTCACGTCAGGCACAATAGCACTTAATTTCGTTTCAGCACTCTCCAAGTACTTGCAAGAACCAAATAAAAAGACTATCTCACTTGATAGCAAATACTAATGGTGAAATGGTGAGCAGAAATTAAGATTCTTAGGAGTCAGAACACTAGAACAGTATTAATATCTTTCTTCGTCTAATTATACAAGCTCAACTCCAAAGACCAAAGATGGGAACAGAAACACTGCTGTGGCCTGCCGGTTTTTTGATATCTTGGTCAGGGATAAAAAAACCGTTACCAGACCGAATCCCGCCCGGGGGCCGAGAACGGTAACCGGCGGTTACCGGTTTTCCCAGGAAAAACCCGGTCAAATTTCGTTTGAATTTGCTTAAAAACCAACCGAAATTGAAATTTGAATTTGCAAAACCCGGAAAAACCGGCCGGGGTTTTGAATCCCGGACCCCGGCCGGGAATTCTATCTCTGATCTTGGTAGCCCCCTGAGATTTTCTAAATAGTTTGAATATATATATATATATAACCACAAATTTCACCTTGGCCGATTTTCGTCCAGTTTTCAAATTCAAAATTTGAATTCACATTTTCAGGTGGTTTTTATAAGTTTAACACGGGTAAACAGCAAAAAAACTACAACTGGCCACAGAGCAGTTTTTTTTCTAGAAACAGTAGTGTAATCCCTGGTTGGTGCAGCATCAAGATGCAAGTGTACACAAGAAAAGGTTCAACCTGTTGATACTCGAGTTTGAAGGCCTGAATACTCCCAAAATGTTCGAACTTCACAAGTTGATCCCAGAAAGACTCAATAACATAGATAACAAGAGATTTTAGACTTTCCTGCACAGGAAAAAACCCAATGAGTAAACCACAATTCATAGTAATTACCCAAGTAGTTCTGAGCATGTACCTTCCGTATGTATTCCAAAAGTTCGAGCACTCCTGACTGTAGCATGTTATATCTATCCCCATTTTCAAATAAGGCATTAATTATTGGTTTCAACAAGTTGAATTTGACAACATGACGAATAAGATGCTCATCCTACAAAACAAACGAAATATTAACTGGGATTCAAATATGATATCAAGGTGCTTGTGTTTAATTCATCACTTGCAATCAGGATACATTTGCTGGCCAATTTTAATGCCTCTTATTAGCCAAAAGTTATATATATACACCCAGTTAGTTTTGCTCATAATCTAGCATGTGAAGTTATCAAATCATGATAACTACAAGAATTTTGCTTAATTCAGGAATGAGCTGTAACTTCAGGCAAAGGCGGCATGCCCAAAATTCAAGCAAATAGCTGGCATGCTGAAGATACCACCAGCTAGTAACAGTTCTCCACATGGCCCACTATGCATAAAGTCAAAATGCAAACCCTGAGGATAACATTAACATCTTTGCAGATTGGAAACATGTAATAGCGCATAATTAGTAGTAAAAACTAAAAAACCATAAGTACATGCAGTCACTATTATTCTTTGCTTGATGCATCGAGGAAGAAAGAGTCATGAAAATGAGATCTCAGAAACCGTAAAAAGGATAGGCCAAGGAGGTTAAACAAACGTAATTGAATTGCTAGAAGATCTAAAGCTTCCACTATGTCGAACATTTCAGCTATGCTAGAAGTGCATAACTTAAGGGAACTTTCAATTTTCCAATGCTTGATTTCCTTCACCAGTCCAACGAAACAAATGCAAAAAAAAAAAGCTTCTAAATCCAATAATGCCTTACATTTCTGGATATAATAGTACGCATAAACCTAACAGCTGCAACATCCAAAAACTTCTCCCTCCGTCGAATCAAGGTAAGGATTTTCTCTATCACATTGTTCATAAGAAAGTTGCACCTACAAGATTATACGATGCCCATTTAGCAGGTGCATAAATAGAGAACAGAGTAGTATGTTGGAATAGTGGGAGAAATTTGCAAGGAGCATTACTTAATTCTGTAGGGATGATGAACTACACAAAAGCATAATAGTTCGCAAATGTTTAACAAAATTTCGGGCTTAGTACGATGCACTTCAGCATTTCCACCAACACAAGCTGATTTAGATGCTGTTCGGGTAAAACTCCTTGGAGGGCAAGAGGATGCTATTACATCAACCAAGTGGTCGAGATGCCTTTCATAGAAAATATCAATAATGACGTCTCTCTGCACCAGGGGAAACAGGAGTTAGTACCAGATGAATCTGGTCAAAAACAGGTGCAAATTTTGGATATCTTGAAGTGACTTTAGTGCAGCCAGATGCAGAAATAGCAGCAAACTACCTCTCGAAAAAATAAAGAAAAATAATGGCAAAGACGCAAAGTATCAATCAAAAGTAGACAAGCGGCAACATTGGTAACTTGTTAAGTGATGAGCCTAGAAGAGATAGGCAATCCGGATAAAAATTTTCCAGTTCAGATAGTCATTAAACGAAATAATCAACACATTTTTACTTGAGGGATGAAGACAGCATATAACCTTCAAAACCAATTCGATAGAAAATATAACGTACATGTGCTCCAGACATGGTGAAAGAATCCATCAATATACGCAGGATTTCCAGAAATTGACAATGCATTTCCTCACCAAAGTCAGTTACCATGCCTTTAACCTGAAATTTTAGTGATTGTAAGCACACTTTAATAGGATAGTGATGTTTGAATATAAATTTGACGTTGGCCTTCTGAAATGAAACATCATCTAGAGAAGAAATAGCATTGTAGTGGCATTGAGGGAAAAAGGCTAAAAAATTGGTTAATTTTTAAATCTTTTGTTAATCACAAAGATATATGATGGAATTATCTGCAAACATATGAGCACAATACTTCCATTTAATTACTACTACTGAGCAAACACAGGATTCCGTACTTAACAAACCGTCAAACCGTATATTAAACAGATGTGCCCAATCTCAAGCTCAATCATTATTTCTTGTTTACAGAACAGATGGCAAAATACATGCACAGTTTGAGCTCCACTACAGCTAGATTGTGAGTGTCATGGGCAGGGGGTACTGTTCACATATACTGTTCACACATCGACAGTACCACCCGCGATTATTAGGAAATGTTTACTATTTAAGAAACTATCTATTACGTATTTGGTATTATCTATTAGTTAAGTAAGTTATTATTGGATTGGATTGTTCGAGATATATTTCATTTGAGATTATTTCTTATGGGTCAAGTCGGGTCATCCCTATAAAAGGGTTATCATGTATCCATTATCAATCAAGTAAGAAAGATGAATTAATCTAATCTCCCTCTCAAGATTCTATCATCTCAGCCTATAGTCTAATCTCTCGTCCTACCAAGCCGACGCCGTCCGACCTTCTTCCTAGCGGTGTTTACCCAATTATGAACGAAGATTCATTACATTTGGTATCAAGCAGTCGATCCCTTCCCACGACTTCTGCTACCATTGGTTATGGCGACAGATCAGACCATCATACCTGCCGTCGAGTCGTTGGCTATGATAAAAGACTAACGCCAACAAAATGACCATGAGTACCAACGACAACGACAAGAAGATGGTGTCCATCTTCCTCGACATGCATGCTACTTTAGAGATGATGATTGCGGATCAGAAGGAGAAGAAAGCGCAACAAGAGGTGGCGATTGCAGACTTGCAGTAGAAGACAAAACATGCACAAAATAGAGATGCAAATAGTTGGTCATAAAACCAGCTATAACATGAAACACCCTAAGTAGATGAAATTACTGGATGCAATACTGCAGACCTCAAAGAAGCTGCAACTTACCAGAAGTCCAAGAAGAGAATTTCCTTCTTGCTGGACAATATATGACCTCAATAGATTAGGGTCCTGATTAAGAAAAAGTATAAGAATATCTGTCCTGCATTTGTCAAATAAAATGCAGTTAGAAGCTAGAACAAAACGAGTTGCATCAACAATGGGAGGGTGATTTAATAACAGCTGCTTGATAAGTACCCGGCTGAAACAATTATTCTATCTTGACTTTGCAACACGTCAGAAATGATTTCGAATATGCCTTCACCTGAAAGATCCCTGGAGAAAATAGGTGGTTAACTCATAAAGTTCTACTAGGAATTCCTACAGTTAAATACAAAGTTCACAGTTAGCTAACTAGGTAAAAAAAATAGCAGCAGCTTTGGCTTAAAATTTGTTTAGTGGAATGGACAGGTTGTATGCATTCTATTACAGGGAATGACCGTATTGCACAGCAAGTGTGAATAAACATATGAAAAAGGTGAACAATAAGCCCCTATGTACCTAGTTACAAGATATCCTTTAGCAAATCTGAAGCTAAATGATAGCGAGCAAAAGCATAGGGCTGCCAGACAGTGAATACAATGGCACCACCACCTCAGGCACACCAGTATCATAGGCTCTATTTCAAAATAAGACAGGATAAGAGGGTTAAAACTTAAAACGAAACAGCTAAGCTGCAGTGGAAAGTCTTGCTTATAAGGGCATTTTACTCAAGAATTCAGTCAAATAATTGCAAAAATCTAGCATTGTTGCATGCTGTAAAATGCTTAAAGCCAAAAATGCATAAAACAACATAGGATAAACGGTGTTCTAAAACTAGGCCTATTAAGCCGAACACTAGGCCGTACCTAAACCAAGATTGCTTCCAGATGGATCGGGTTTATGAGCAACATATCTCATTCACTGGTAAACCATCAGGCCCAGAAATGGAACATCTAGCTAAGTGAAGATATATTAAAATATTACTTCTGTTTTCCCACTGACTTCAATTGTGTCTAGTGTTGAAGCTAAATGACTGCAAGATTTTATTCTTTCTAGCCCACTGCTAGACCATTGTGTTAAGTTACTTAAGTAAACGAGGTGCTCTTGTTTAGCCAACCACTCCAAACATAAGTCTTCCGAAGGAAATGTAAGAAACAGCTAGTTATGGGTTTTTCTAATCGTGCCTGAATATGAGTTCATCAGTTATTTCGTTTTGCTGCATATTGTGCCTGTCTATTTTGCTGCATATTGTGCCTGTCTACCTAACCTTCACAAACATAATTCGTCTAATCTCTGGGTTATTATAATCGTGTCTGCACATGGATTCTGCTAAATCTCTGACTAGCAAATCTGCCTGGGTAAACAAAGATCGGTTTGGCCCACTGCCCCACTCACCAAACAAATGAAATTTTTCTACAGCTTGGCATCATTTTCTACTACCACACGTCCACATCAGTGCTATCATCATGTACGGATACCATGCCATAAGTAGGATAAAAGACAAGGGTGCTATTCCACAAGTTCACATGACAAACAGAGCAAACAAACCTTGATGGCTTATTACTAGCCCTAAGTCAGCTACATACAGGGAACTTTGAATTATCAAATCCAGTAGACTTGCCATAGAAATGGCAAGAAGAGAGGCACCACAATTAATAAAGATAGTAAATGATCTAGCAGAGTTAAGAAAATGGAATGTGGTTGAAGACATACCAATTCACAAAATACTGCACTGAAATTCCAAAGAAACAAAGAAAAGGCAGAGGCTAGATTGCATGAACACTTCTACCAACATTTCAGTGTATGAAACCATGTCAGCCACATACAAACACTTAACCAACATATACAGGAGCCATGTCTAACATGCAACGTCTCTCAAAGTGCGCATGCCGTGTCCAATGGTGTGTCAAGCAGGGGTGCAATCGGAGCAAATACAGACGGATATCGCTCATTTCATATCATTTTCCACTTTTTTCGGAATCGGAGCCGGACACAGGCAGTGCCGGATATGAATACGAATGTGGATAGTCTCGGTCACAAATACGAAGTGAATACATGTCGAACCGAATGTGAATAGTCTCGGTCACAAATATTTAGTCAGATATTGCCCGAAAACAAGAACCATGTATGTCACACATATAAAGATCAATCAGTCGTACTACATGTCCAAAATGCAACTACAATAGCAGTTGAACAAGCAAATTTAACTAATCACAGGGGCTAGTTAAACGAAGTAGCAAGTCACACGGCTTAACAAGCAAATTTAACTACATCATAGAACATCGTAGTGATAGCAGTACAAAAGATGTCCAAAATGCAACTTTATTGCAGGACTGAGCAGCAAGTAGCAACTCTTTGCGAACAAAAGATTGTAGAAGTAGACGATTATTCTTGCAGCAGCAAGCCATGTGGGCCCAATAAAAAAATTCAGAAGATTAGAACCATAGGGGTCTGTTTGGAACGCAGGAATTGAAAACACAGGAAAGACATAGGAACGGAGTGGCAAAACACAGGAAAAACATAAGAAAAAAGCGTTTAGAACACAGGAATGCTAAAGAAAGTTGTAAAATATAAATAATGTTAGTTTTTCCGGTTTTTTAGTGAATATGATGTCATGTCCTTAGCCAACCAGGCATTTATTGTCATTGACAAATGGGTCCATCGAAGCATAGCTCCCACCTGTCAGTGAACAAAAGTAGTGTATGTATCCCTTCAGCATCACCATCGATCTCACCCACACGACCACACAGTCCATCGTTCTTCCCCTCAACATTACCCATCGCCAGTCTCTTCCTTTCTGCAGCCGCACGAAAGGCAACAGACGATGAAGGCTTATGCAGCGGCGGTGGAGGCCTGGAGGGTGGTGGCAGCAGCCCTCCATCCATGGTGTTTCGAGCGGAGAGAATGGCAGACCGGCGAGGAGCGCTCTGCAGTCTGGAGCAACAGCGGTGGCAGGCCGGCAGGAGGTCCACAAGGGTTAGGACGGCGACGGCAGCCGGGGCACCAGTGACTTCACGCGACACATCGTGCTGGGTTAGGCGGCGGCAGCTTCACACGTCTCACCTCGATCCTACGCAACGGAAAGGAAAAAAACAAGTTTGGGCCTCGATTTGTGCTTCCTCCCATGGACGCGACCGTCGGTGGTGGCGCAGGAGGTCGACGGACGAGGCGGCGAGGGAGGCAGGCGGCCATTGGGGACCGGTCTTCGGAGGGCGACGACTCGACGACAGTGCGCGTATTCCGGATATAGAGTTTACTGGATAGTTCCAATAAAAATCCCAGATAGCTCCGACTCTGACGGATACCTCTCTTCTGAATTTGATCCCATATCCGAGAAGGCCTATCCTGTCCCGACTCCGAATTCCGACAAAATTCTCAGATATCCATTTCTTCGTTTCGAAATCACTCCGAAAGACTTCAGTTGGACGAACGGTCGGGAACTATCCACTCCGTTTGCACCCCTAGTGTCAGGAAGTGTTGGCATATCTTCGGAGAAAAAAAGGTGCCCGCAATGTAATGTTGTGCCAACTTGGCAACAGCACACTAGAAATTATTGGTATAATACTATTAGAACACTAGAAATTATTGGTATAATACTATTAGAACAAGTAATTAACTTCAACGCATACAGCACACAGTACTTTAGGATCTTTTTACACTTTGTGATGCTAAACAATAAGCGTGTGCTCACTGAATACTAGAAGCTTTCAACCAGCTCAACTAGGGATTCAGCACCAATTGATATTTGCATGACTATACTCCGATTTGAGTTGTGTGCAGCAAGCCACACAATGAAATAAGAGTTGCAGAACTGACACAGCTTGTACAAAAATATTTGAGATAGGGTTGTAGAATCGACAAAGCATGTACAAAAAATACTTGTGCCATATTTTTTCTTGTTTTTAACACATAGAGGCGATAGCCATGTGTCACTGTTGGAACATCAACACATCATCATGGCTGGGTTGTGTTATTATGTCTGCAGTCTAGCCAGAGCGGGGATGTTAAACCAAACAAGTACCTACCGAAACAGTCGTAATTGTTGGACAAGCGGCAAACTCTTACTAAGAGTGCAAAATTCACGCAAGAACAGAACCTGCAAACACCAAAAAACCATATTAGCGCTGTCGCCAAACAAGAGGCAAAGCATTAAGTACTTCCAAGTTCCAACTCCACATTCCATAAATTGCAACAGATATGCAGATAAAAGCATCCAGCTTGGTCTGGCTCATCTCAACATGAGAACAGAACAACGCAAATGATGTGGTTCTTAAAAATGGCAGTGAGCATGAGTCTGACACGTGAGCCCCGGACCCACATGTCTGAAAGACATCCAATGGCATTTTTTAAACCACAAAACTTTGCAGTGGCATCTATCTGAATTCCCCAAAAAGACAATGCAAGACCTAAAAGGCTAAAAGCCTAAAACTCCTAAATCCTACAGAAAAACAAACAAGTCTCAGATGACTATCAAATTTAGCAAATAATATAACTCAAACAAGAACCCAGGAAATCTTGAGCCAAACCCAGATAATCCAAACTCCCACTGTTAAGAAACATCACCAGTGCATCAACATAATTCATGAAGACAATCAGTTTTTAGTCCTTAATCATCATGTGTAAAAATGCCAGCTATGGTAAATATGATATTTCTCCAACAATTCAAGGGGAAAATCGTATCTGTCAGCGACATTACTAAACTACCTCACTCACTTTGACTGTGGCAATGCTAAGGAATTTATGATAATCACTAACAAGAAACAGTTTCAGTTGAATGAAAATGATATTTCTAAATATGTAACAAGCCATCAACTCGTCATTAACAAAAGAAATAAAGTAGGAATGTTTTCGCACCAATTCTCTTTTTGATTCCATAGAAGTGTTCGATGATCTCATCCTAGTGAATAATTCTTGGATAAAGCAAGCATCATCCTTTAGTAAGGAAATAACCTACAGACAAATCATCAAATCATAAGTGACAAAAGGAAGGAAATTTTATGAGATGTCAACACTAGGTGAGGCTGAAACACTAACAGCAGCATTGTTCATATGTATCATGGTGTTAAGACTTGCTAAAGTGGCATCATCTAATATTCGTGGTAATATAACATCCTGCAAATGCCAAAAAAAAAGTCCAATTGTAAAAATGCAAACAAAAATAACACCAACAGAATTCAATCGTGTAAAAAAACAAGTAAAAAAGTGGCACTGACCTTTAGATAGCCTATTCTGTACGTTTGATGTATCCTTGAAACCACAGAAACATTTTTAATTGGTATGGCCTGTGGATGGAACAAAGCTTTACATTAAAGAATCGTTTCTTCTAGATCAGGCTAAGGTGTGTAAAGATCAGCATACAGCGTACCTCTTTGAAAACTACATGATCCTTTAGAAAAGTACGATGCTTTTGCACTTTAGGAACCTCTGGGTCATCTGTAGAGATTAGAACTCGCTAAAAAATTTAAAATATGCAACCTCACAGGCATTTCAGTTAAAATCATATCATACATAATTTCATCATATGATAAAGTTATGAGAGAAACAAGAAGCAACAAAGGAGATAACAAATAACATACATTCAAGGGCACCTATGATATCAAGAATAAACTCATCGGAGAAAATCTTGTCAAAGATTGATGGACTGTTCAACAATACTGCAGAATGAAAAACAACAGTAAATACCAGTCTAAATTATTCTAGCAAGCAAACTTTAATACAGATATGAACTTACTGATTCCCCTGACTAATTTGAAGATCATGTGAAGATCATCTAAGTTCTCTAAATCTTCGCACATTCTAAAAATGTCCAGTAACTTCGGAAAAAAGTCACGCTGCAAGAATTTGTAAGTAGAGTAGTTTAAGACTTCATGTTGGACAGGAATAATCATACCCCTAAAAAAATTAGAATCGTCGTTTTCTAAGCATCCACGAAGTTAGAGCCATCATAGTATCATACTGCTTCCTTCTAAGTTCTAACCAAACTTGGCTAATGGCATTGACCGTGTCAACTCAACAAAAACAGAGCTAACAATGATGTCGGCAGGAAAGCACCATGCATCACTTACATAAATTATCCTCATTACGACATGTAAAGTGAATCTAGTGGGGAAAATTCCAGCCACCATCATGGAGCTATCTGTAACATCATACTGGTCTCCTCAATTGAAACCAACGAGAAGCAATTCCCGTAATTGGTAACATATTTGATGAAATCACTTGCCCGAACACAAGATCAAAATCATCAAATTATGAAGTTCATGTAAATGGGAGATGATCTCTTAAATTACCCATTAGATCTGTCAAGAATCTTGTACATATTAGTCATCTCTCTCTTTAGGCCCATGTGGCCGATGAAGCCCAACTAATCATGTCTATATATATCTTCTCAATAATGAATAAAATGCATAGTTGTGAATATCAAAATCCTCTCCAAAATCTAACATGGCATCAGAGCATAGGGTTTGGGTTAGGGACTAGACCCGGTCCGCCACCACCATCCTAGCTGTCACCAGCAAACTTCCGGTGAGTCGTCACCGGCATGCTACCTCTCTTCCTCTCTGTCGTGGTTAACTTCCCTTCACCTCTGTTGTCAATTGCCTCGACATCACTCACCGCCCGTCTCTGCGAGCTCTTGCACGGCTTGTCCCTACTTCAAGCCACCGCCTGACTATCGCCTCCGCCTCCGCCCCTGGGCCGCCGCGCCGCCACCCAAGGACTCCATCGCCACCGCCTCCTTGGCCACCGCCGCTGCTGCCCTGCACTCCAGCCGGGTGCTCTGCTCTCTGACCACTATCGCCTCCGCCTCTTGGACCGCCGCGCCGCCGTCCCGAGGGCTCCCTCATCGCCTCCACCACCTACTGCCAACAGGGCCACGCCGCCGCCCCGAGCTCTACTTCTCTGCCCATAGTGCTCTGCTCTGCTCCGCCCCGAGCTCTACTCTGGTCGCTGCCATTGAAGTCCTCAAGGAGCTCGAGATCTAGCAAGGGAGTGACAACTGGAGGAGGAAGGGGTCGGCGCCGCTACCGGTAGGGGCGCCTGTGCTACGGTTCGCTCCCTCCCTCGACGTCCTCAACAACGGTTCTTGCGACTTCGCCGCCGAAGCGCACTCCTGCCTCGCTTCGGTTCCCCCACCTCAAGCTACTTTGTTTCTACGGTTATCAGATCTCGTCACGCCTCGCTATGCCACCGCTTACTATTGTAGCTAGCTCGCTCGCTACGTGCTCACGCAACAAGCTCTACTACTATGATTTTTTCTGCTCGGTTATTTGCTTGTGTACCTGATCTATCATGGTGTTCGAAGGTGATGCTAATATAGCTTCTTCTGTCATTGCCAATGCTTTGGAGTCTTATGCAACTCAGTTTGGTCAGATACAGTCTCAGATGAGCAACCTTCAGGCCCAACTGTGTCAGCTACAGGCACCTTCTGATGGATCCACCGGTTTTACTGCACTATCATGTCTTGTATCGGGTGCTTCACTCCCATGACTGTTGGATTCAAGGGGTTTTTTTCATGACATCTGATGCATCTCTGCTCATATTATGTCATCGCCTTTGTTGGTGTTAAAGATATCAAGATTGAGGCAATTGCCGCGCGCTCATGGAAGACGTGGTTCTTCGCTAAGGCCAAGGCGGACTTGTCGCCCACCCCGAGCTCTCATCTGCATCCGCATCTCTCGCCAAGGAGATCGCTGGCACCGAGCCAACCACAGAGCCCGAGTAGAAGCGGTAGTGGTCGCAATGTACTCGCCTCACGACCAGACAAAGCCACCACCGCCGCTTGACCGATTGTCACCGACGGACACTTGCCGAGGAAGTCTGACGTCCGTGGTGCTCTTGCTCGTGTCGATGTCGCCGGCGTGGTCGCTGTCATTGCATTCGGATGAAGCGGCGTGCCGCCGGCACCTGGGTAGTGCAAGCCGTAGTCGGAGGTGCCCGCGACGTAGCGGAGGATCCTTTTCACTACTCTTTGGTGCTCGCCGTTGTCGCTTCCATGAACCGGCCGACGTAGCCGATGGCGAACGCCAAGTCCGGCAGCGTGTGGACAAGGTAGCGAAGGTCGCCATTAATGCTTGGCAGATGCGTCCGCGTCTACCTCCTCCGCCAGTACTCTCACGACTCGACTTGACCTCTCTCCTAGGAGTGTGGCCGGGTTGCGATCGGTGAGGCCGCCAGCCTCCACGATGCGCTTGGCGAGGCGATCCCGCGAAGAGAGATGCCGAGTCGTCTCCGCGGACCTCGATCCCGAGGTAGAAGGAGAGGCCCGAGGTCGCTCATCCGAAGGTGGCCTTCATCTCCGCCTTGAATGCCTCGATCTCTCCTCCTTGGTAATGCCGGTGATCACAAGGTCGCCGACGACGCCTATCGCCAGGCATTGCCTCCTTGCTCACGCCAGACCGCTGCCTCGTGAGCGCTCGCTGGAATCCCATTTTCTTGAGGTGGAGTCCGCCTTGGCGTTCCAAGCTCATGTGCTCGCTGCGCCGCAGCCGTAGAGGGCCTTGCGCAGCGGAGGACCTTGCTCTCCTTGCAGGGGATGATGAATCGGCGGCGGCGCGACGTAGACCTCCTCCTTCAAGTCGCCGCTGAGGAAAGCGCACTTGACGTCCATGCGATGAACGCGCCTCCCGGGCCTGCGAGGCAGGAGGAGACGACGGACTCCATCCGCAACAGCGCCGAAGGCATCGCCGGTCGACTCTCTCCGCCGGACGGCCACGTGCCACGAGGCGCGCTTGTGTTTGATCACTCTCCGGCCTCGCTTTCTTGAGCTTGAAGACCCACTTGAGAGAGATGGCGTGGTGGCCATTACCGAAGATCGCCAGCCCCACGCCTTGTTTCGCTGACAACGCCCATCTCTCTCGCATCGCGCACGCCATGCCGCGCGTCTTTCTCCGCTCGGCGAAGAACGAGGCTCGCCGCCGTCTGTGCAAGGTGCGCCCGCTTGAGGTCGCTGCGCGCTGATTCGAGGCCATTGCCGCCGCCGAGGAGGTCGCCCACTGTGCAGAAGGGCAGAGGCTCGCCGCCGTGGTAGCGCCGACGCGATCCTCGTCGTTGACAATGGAGCGGCGAACTCCACCCGCGCTACTCGCTGTGGGTCGGCCTGCCGGCGCGAGCCTGAAGGAGTAGGTCGCAGGTGTAGGAGAGCGAGGCGTGGCGGCCGGTCTTTGGCGGTGGACTCGCCAGAGCTCGTGCGGCTTGCCGGCCGGGCGGTGAAGGACTCGCCGGAGGTGGTGGCGAACGAGGCGGTGGGGTAGGCAAGCTCGCCAAGATGAGCCGCCGCTCCGCCGCCTCGGCGGACGAGTCGACGATGAACTCGCCGGTCATCGAGTCGAGCCGTCATCCACCATCTTGCCCACGCCCGCCGCGCTTCGTCGAACACGACGTCATGCGTGATGCGCATGCGCCGTGTTGCGGTGGTCGAGGACGCCAGAGGCCTTGGCGCCTTCGCGTGAGCCGATGAAGACCTGGCGCGCTCGGCCGTCGAGCTTGCCGACGTGGTTGAGCTCTTGACGGCGTGCGGCACCAAGACACGGAGGTGGTTCACCGCGGCTTGCGCGTGCGCCAGCCTCGTGATGGCGTCTTGCCGCCGAGGGCCTTGGTGTGGCGGTTGAGCGGTGTAGCGGCATCATTACCGCCACCCCAATGAGAGCGCGGCATCCTCTCGCTGAGGAGGCGCGGCGGTGGCCACCACCGTCTCGTTGCGGCGTTCAACGACGCTGCTTCACGCGGGTTGTACTGGCGCGAGAAGCGACGATGGATCCTCGCGTCGGCAGAAGACGCCGCAAACTTCGGCCGCCGCGTGAACTCACCGCCGTTGTCCGTCGTGGGACGAAGCTTGCGGCGCGATCGCCCCGCAGCAGCTTGAAGACGCTGATGGCGCCCGCATGGCCGCTTTGACGCCGAAAGCGGTGACCACATGTAGCGGGACACGCCGCCGACGAGGAGGAAGTAGCGCCGCCTGTGTGTAGCCGTGTCACGGGCCACAGAGGTCACGTGGTACGAGCCCAGCCTTCTCCTTGGCGCGAAGCTCGCTGGCGAGAAGCGGAGCCGCCGCGGCTTGGCGAGGACGCAGTGTCGCAGAACCGCTCCATGTGGTCGACGCGCGGCATACCTCGCGCCATCTCCTGCCGCCGAGCCGCCTTAGGGCCTCAAAGTTGAGGTGCCCAAAACGCCGTGCCACCTCCAAGCGTGCCGCCTGGCGGCCGCAAGACACGAGGTTGCGCCACTGCGCGCTGAAGGACGAGAGGCGGTTGCTCCTGCTGACCTTGACGAGGAGCCGTGGCGATGATCCTGCATGCAGCAGACCCCGTGCTCGATCTCCACGCGCGATCCGTTTCATCCACCGTCCCCAAGCCGATGATGAGTTCCTCAACGCGGGGATGTAGTAGACACGCGAGTGGCGGCCACGGCCTTGGCGACGAAGACGCAAGCAGCCGACGCTTTGATCTCCACGGCGGGCGTCGCCGAACTTGACGGTGCCTCGAACGCTCGAGTCGAGCTCTCGAGAAGAACTCCCGCCGCCTCGGCCATGTGGTGGGTGGCGCCGTGTCGAGGCACCACCCGTCGGTCTTGTCGCTTGCGGAATCGCCGCCGAGGAGGCGTGTGCTTTTGGCTCGTCAAGGCGGAGGAGAGCCATCTGCGGCGGTGTGGCTGAGGTAGTTCGATGCTCACATGAGCAATGAACAGAGCCGGCCGCTTCCTCCTCTCGCTCGCGACGCTGGGCCGCCGCGTCGTGGTCGCCGACAATCCTCGCCCATGGCCAAGCTTGCCGCAGATTGTGGCAAGAGTCGCCTCGCCGGCTTTTGCTTGCGGTGGCCGCTACCGGGCGCCCACGATCATTACCCTAAGACGCCCTCGCGCCATGCCTGGCGTCTTTGCGCGCTTGTCGCGCTTGGCATGCTATGCTTGCGCTGTCGTGGAAGAAGACTTCTTCTTCCCGCCACCTTGGCCGGCGACCACCACTTTGTCCCGAGCGAGAGGAGCTTCCGCCAATGGAGACGGTCCCGAGAGGCGCTGTGGCTCATCGTCGCCAACAACCTTGAGGCGACCCAACGCCTCCTCGATCGTCATCGTGGAGAGGTCAGCAGAGACTGATCGAGCGAGCCGTCGCTTGTACTTCTCGGGACGCAACGGAAGAGCTTTTCCACGCCTCTCCTCGCCGTAGGTGTCGCCGCCGAATCGCACAGCCTTCTCGCAACAGAGCGTTGAGACGAGAGCAAAGTCATCAGCGTCCTCACCGCTTGAAGGCGTGTGCTCCCTTCCGCATGGCGCTCGCAATGTAGACTTGCGAGCGCGCGGCCGCTGCCGCGAAGCCGCAGCTGATGGCGCCCAAGCTCTTTGGCGATCCCGCTTGTTAGTAAGCGAGAATCGCATCTCGGGCGGATCAGCGGCGATGAGAGCATCCGCGCCGCCGATCCTGGTCGTAGTCGACGCCGCCGTCACGGATCAGATCCCACATATGCCGCTGGAGCTTTACCTCATCACCGCGACCCACTCGACATAGTTGGTCTTGGCGAGGGTAGGCCACCGCCGCCGGAGCCGACGCCCTCGACGACACTGTACCGTGGTGACCACGGTATCAGATCGGATGTCTTGTCCTATGATGACCAAGATGGTCCTTAAAACGTTGTCCTATGAATGGCCACAAGATCATCGTGGGACTCTTTCCAGAGACTTCCATCGATTCAAACGGTGATGGAACGCCATGAATGGCCACTCATCGAGGACTCTTGTCTCAGCTTTGGATGTCTCACTTGTCCCTACGCTCTTCATGAATCTCATCTATGTCGGGCAGCTCGCAGATATGAACTGCTTTGTTGGGTTTGATGATAGCTCCTACTTTGTGCAAGATTATCGAACAAGAGTTGTCATCGGTACAGAAGGTCATCGTAAGAGGGGCTCTGCAGGGCTCTATGTCCTAGATCGTCTGAGTCTCCTTTTATCCTCTGTTTCTGGTACTACTCCTGCTTCTATTTGTTTATCCTCTATTGTTGGCTCATCTACTCTTTGCCCTTCTGCATCTGCTTCTGTTTGCGAGTCTTTTCCTCAATTGCATCATCACTTGGGGCACTTGTGTAACTCACGTCTCTCTATCTTGATTCATCAAGGTGTTCTTGATACTGTTGCTGTTTACACCAATTTTCAGTGCAAGGGTTGTAGACTTGGCAAGCAAGTACGACTCTCATATCCTTCCAGTTTTTCTAGATCCGGTCATCCCTTTGATTTGGTCCATTCGGATGTTTGAGGTCCTTCTCCATTTGCTTCGAAGGGTGGTCACAGTTACTATGTCATCTTCATTGATGACCGCACTCGATACACTTGGATCTACTTCATGAAACATCGTTCGTAGTTGATTTCTATCTATTAGTCTTTTGCTCATATGGTTCATACTCAGTTCTCTTCTGCTATTTGAGTTTTTCGTTGACTCTGGAGAGTATCTTTTATCAGCTTTTCGTCAGTTCCTTTCTTCTAAAGGTACTCTATCTCAGCTCTCGTGTCCTAATGCTCATGTTCAGAATGGTTTTGTTGAGCAAACACCATCACATCATTGAGATTGCTTGTACTCTTCGCATTTCCTCCTTTGTTCCCTGACATCTAGGGGAAAGCGGTCTCTACGGCAATCTATCTTATATACCGTCAGCCCTATTCCAAGCTTCAGGGCAAGTGTCCTGGTGAGATCATATACATAAAACTTGCTCGCTATGCTCATCTTCGCCTCTTTGGTCGTATCTACTATGTCCTTCTAGCACCTCGTGAGTGCACAAAGCTAAACGCTCAATCGATTGAGTGTGTTCCTAGATTATAATTCTGAGCATAAAGGCTATCGTTGCTATAATACTTCAACACGTCGCATTCGCATCTCGTGATGTGACCTTTGATGAGGGTTGGCCCTTCTTTTATCATCCTGCACATCTCACTCCTTCCACGGATTCCACTTTTTTTGTGTCTACCTCCAATTTCTTCATCAAACTTGCCTTCTCTAGATACACTTTCTCCACCAGTTTCACCTTCTAGTGTGTCCCTTCCACCAACTCCACCAGTTTCTGACACTTCAACTTTTCCCTTTCACTATAGTCGCTGACAGAGTTCCTTTTGATCCTCAGACCTCCATTCATCTTGAACCTTCTGATACTCAGTCCTCTTCTCCTCCACTTGACCCTCCAGCTAGTACAACGGACACTAAGAATCGTTCTACTACATCACGGTATGCCCTAGGTGATCGCTCTATTCAGCACTAGAGAGATTGGGTTTTTCTCGTGCATGTGCAGTATCTGAGGCAAGTACCTATCAAAAGCAGCCAGTATAACTGAGTGGCAGCTGGCTATGACTGAGGAGCTTACTGCATTAGAGTGTACAGACACTTGGGAACTTGTTCTGCTACCGTCTAGAGCTATTCCTATAACTTGAAAGTGGGTGCACAAAGTAAAGACAAGTAAGACAGTTCAGTGGAACGATACGAGGCTCGTCTTGTTGCAAGAAGTTTTCAGCAGGCTTATGGTTGAGATTATGATGAAACGTTTGCTGCAGTTGCTCATATGACTACAGTCTGTACTCTCATTGTTACAGCGTTACGCTCATGAACTATATCTCAGATGGATCTTTCTTCATGGCGATCTACATGAGATCTATATGCAGCCACCCCCAAGTGTTGAGGCTCCTCCTGGCTATATTTGTCGTCTTAGGCGTGCTCTATTTGGTCTCAAGCAGGCTCCTCGTGCTTGGTTTGAGTGTTTCAGTTATGTGATTTGAGATGCTGGTTTCTCTCCAAGTGAGCATGACCTTGTCTTGTTTATTCACACTTGACATGGACTGTGGCTTTTGTTAAGAAGAAATTGAGTGAACAGTTTATGATGTTAGATTTGGGACCATTGAACTATTTTCTGGGGATTGAGGTTCATTCTGATGGCGATGGCTATTACCTTTCTCGGTATCGCTACGTTCAAGATATGTTTGCTCGCTCTGGTATGAGACTAATACTCGCAATGCTGCCACACCCATAGAGCTCCACCTGCAGCTTCGTCCTACGGACGGTGTACCACTAACAGATCATTCCCACTATCGTCGGCTTGTTGGGAGACTTGTTTATCTCACTGTCACCAAGCCAGGCGTATTGCTCATGATCATGTACTCATCCAGTTTGTCAGTGCTCCCACCTCAGTCCACTATGGTCATATTATTCGTGTGCTGAGAATCTGAGATACTTGAAGTAGATTGCGCCCGCACGAGGATAGAAATCCCACGGCATTCAGATCGGCCAGAACTACTTACCGGCGGTGGTGGGATTTGAAATCGTGGTTTTTCCGAGTTTGCAATGAAATTCGACCGGTTTTTCTCGGAAAACCGAGAACCGCCGATTCTGACGTGACGCCACGGCCGAATTGCGCCGAGAACGGTTTTTCTATCCTTGGTCCAGACGTCTGGTCTATGCCTGTTCGAGTCAACTCCAGCTCCACGCTTACTCTAACTCCACTTGGGCAAGTGATCCTGTTGATCGTCGATCTATCACTGGCTACTGCATCTCTCTTTGTACTTAGCTCATTGCTCGGAAGTCCAAGAAGCAAACTACGGTGTCACGCTCTAGTGTAGAGGCTAAGCTTCGGGCCCTTGCCAGTACCACCTCAGATATTGTTTGAATCTGATGACTTTTGGCTGGTGTTCTTTGTGATAATCTTGTACCTTTGTTTTGTGACAATACAAGTGACATTGGATTGCTAGTGATTCAGTCAAACATTAGTTGACAAAGCACATTGGTGTTGATGCATCATTCACTCGATCTCATTGTCAGCAGTCGATTTTCGACCTTCAGTATGCATCCTCAGAGCTTCAAGTTCTAGATTTGTTCACTAAGGCTCAAACTCGAGAACAGCATCGGCTTAATCTACTCAAACTCAGTGCATCTGATCATCCTGATCCACCTTGAGTTTGAAGGGGGGTGTGAAGACTCAAGAGTTGTACATATTAGCCGTCTCTATCTCTATCTCTCGGCTCATGTAGCCCACGTAGCATATGAGGCCCAACTAATATGTCTATATATATCTTCTCAATAATAAATAAGATGCACAATTGTGAATAGCAAAATCCTTCTCTCCAAAGTCTGACAACTACGCCAAAAAATGGCTTTTAAACAGATAAAATAGTGTGGTAATTATGTAATAACAACGCAACGTCAACATAAGTAGGTATCTCCCCAAAAAAAAGGTCATATAACAGAAACAAAGAGGGAATGTTCACTCATTTTTCATTAACGAGAAGGCAGCAAGCTGATTCCCAATGGGGCAAGGATGTGTTTGCTTTGATGATTAAATGAAATTCTTGTTTTACAAGAGAATTAACACACAAGCTAATGCAAGTAAATAAATATGGTAGTGGTGACCATGCCACGGATAAAGATTTGATGACTTACATCTTGCGTTATCAACTCTGCCACAAGCATCTGATCTGTAATGCCACCCTCCAATATAGTCTGCATATTTTGATCAACAGTATTTTAACATTTAATAGGGGTTTTGACTTTGTAGCAGAAAGTAAAAGTCATCCAAACACCTAACTGAAATTATTGTGCCCCCATTCTGTTGAGGCTTCCACAGCAGTTGTGACTTATATGGCCCCCGAAAGCAAATGAAATGATATAAAGGTTTACAGCCTTTTTTCTATGAAATAGAGATACATTGAGGATAGTAATATCAAAGATGCCTTTCAATAGGCAGACAGACTGTCCTCATTCTGGAAGTGTTTGGTACGATCCCATCGTTTCACTCTAGGGCAAATATCAGCAATAACACAAGACTCCGGATTTTCAACAAGTATTCATCAAGGAGATGGGATTGGACTTTGAAAACATGATCAGCCAAGGCACAAACCTCACAGCCAAGACAGTATGCAAATTACTATGTCACAATGAATTTGCAAAAAGAGTTAGCATAGCACTACAACATAAAAAAGAATAAAGAACTGTTGCAATTGAGCGTGATAGGTAAAATTAATAAGAACAATTTTATA
The DNA here is from genome assembly GCA_036346395.1 of Hsuehochloa calcarea. Taxonomy (NCBI): domain Eukaryota; kingdom Viridiplantae; phylum Streptophyta; class Magnoliopsida; order Poales; family Poaceae; genus Hsuehochloa; species Hsuehochloa calcarea. Next base: position 10,272,027 of record CM070593.1, on the reverse strand, counting down.
TGAGAAGAATAAAAAATAATCCAAACCTTTAAAATCAAAGAAAGATTGGATAACTCAACAGGTGGAAGCTCCCTCAGTTCACCGTTAACAGAATGGAAGGACTCATCTGCAGGGAAACCAATAATTAGTTACAACAATGCTACGGAAACCAGTGCTGTCTGAGGCACACACAGTGCACAGCTAGGCAGCAAGGTGTGCTGCAATGTGCATGCATTTAGCAGCAAGGCTCAAGGCAATGTGTGTGCCTCTCAGAGTAAAAGAGTGTGAGATAGAAAGTCGTCCAAAAAAAATAGCCAGTGATGTTTGTTTTTACAGGATTGCTGTCATATGTAAAAGCTGTAAATACAAGGAAAACAATTTTGCTCCAAGTTTCATTAAAATCTGTATAGGACTAGTCACTTTTAGGGAAGGTTTTTCTTTTCCTTTTTGAGCTTGATGTTTCTTGGGCATATGTTTTGTTCGCCAAGTGCCTCAGTCAATTAAAGACCTAGCACCTCAAGTTCCTTTGACTGCATTGACAAAACATCAAATGCTATGGTTACAGGGATAAGTACAAGTCAGTGTGCCCTTCAACTTTGTCAATAGAACAATACGATTTTGATACATGAACCATATTTTTGGACTACCAATCTCATCACATGGGTCGTCAGTGTTATGTATATGTGTATATGGCCCATGTGTATTTATGGGCCATGATGTCCATTAGCCCTTGTTAGGGTTTGTAATGTAGTATATATATACTACAGTATTGATCTAATACAATTGAGAAGTTGTATTATAACATGGTATCAGAGCCGCCGGTCTCACCTCGTGCGTAGCGACTTCTTCGTCGCTCTCCATCCGCACTTGGCGCACTGCTCCCGTCGCAGCTCTCCGCCCGGCCGCCACGGCCGTGGAGAACAGCCCAACTGCCGCCGCCACTTCCACCGCCCGGATCTGCCGATCTACCGACCTCCTCTGCTCCGCCCGGCCGCCACCTCGTGCTAGCGGTCGTTCCGAATCCGCCACCGACCTCCCCGAGCCGCCTCCGCCACCCGGTTCCGCGCCGGTCTTCACCGAGGCAAGGGGAGGAAGGTGTGACCGCTCCCGAGCCGCCTCACACCTTGTTCGCTACTGTCTTCACCGAGGCGAGGAGAGGAAGGTGAGGAAGGTTTGACCGCTCGGGTGACCAGGGTGACCGCTCGAGTTCTTGACCGGCTAACAAGGGTGACGGCTCGGTTTCTTGACCGGTCGGAAGGTGTGACCGCTCGGCTAACAAGGGTGACCGCACGGTTTCTTGACTGACCAGTCAGAGGAGTTGGTTTTATTGAGCTGGTTGGACTCCGGTTGAGTAGGTAATATTGGTAAAATGACTTTTGGTATTTCTACTTCTCTTGGTATGGGAGGTGCTCTTCGAGCTTCGGATATCAAGCCAGATGGTCAAAATTATCATGAGTGGTCGTCATCGGTCCGCATGCTTCTTCGGTCCATTGGTCTTCTCTCATATATTACGGCGGAGCCTCCGACCGAGAAGACTGATGTGAAGGAAGCCACTGTATGGCGAAGTGTTGATGATCGTGTTATGGGTATCTTATGTCACAGTGCTGAAATTTCAATCAGGATGGATTTCATTGATCTTCCAAGTTCTCGCAAGATGTGGGAGTATCTTCAAAGATCGTTATGAGCGCACCGGTCAAGACGCCGCTTTTCTCTTTTACAAACTCTTCATGATTTACGTCAGCAGGAGATGTCTATTGAGAAGTACTACAATTCTTTCACTCGCATTTCACGGCAGTTGACCTCCATGGTCCCTTATTCTTGTACTAGATGTGCTGGCTGTGCAGGTAAGGCGGGTCATGATGCGCAGAATTTAATGTTCACTTTTGTTATGCGCCTTCGCCCAGAATTTGAGTCTATTCATGCTCAACTACTGGGACGTATTGTTCTTCCAACCATGGATGAGGCCCTTGCTGCATTGATTGCTGAGGAGACTCGACTTCGCTCTTTGTTATTCGGATTGACACCACCTCAGTCTGTTCTTGCGGCACCTCGTCAGGAGGTTTATCAGCCTATTCTACTCCCTGATGCTGCATCCAACCAGGTTATATGCTCTCACTGCAAGAAGCCTGATCATCCTGTTCAGAGGTGCTACCGCCTTCATCCAGAGCTTCGACCCGCATCTCGTCGTCGTCGTCGTGGCGTGGTTGCTGCCACCACTCCTACACCTGTTGGGGATTCAACTTTTGCCACCCAGTTGAGTCACTTGGTTTGACCAGCTCTTGGACTCAAGCTCAGCAGCGGCCTTCATCTGATGTTCCTCCTAGTGGTCCGCGGTCTTCTTTTGTAGCCTCTTCTTCTGTGTCAGGTACTAGTCTTCCATGGGTTTTGGATTCTGGAGCTTCTTTTCATATGACATCGAATAAGTCTCACCTTGCATCATGTCGACCTGTTTTGGATGGTTCCCGTGTACATACAGCTGATGGCACCTCATGTTGTCACTCATTAGGGCACCCTCTCTACTTCTCATTTTACTGTTCCAGAAGTGCCATTTGTACCTCAGCTTTCTATGAATCTTATGTCTGTTGGTCAGCTTGCTGATATGCATTATTTTGTTGGGTTTGATGACTCTACTTGCTATGTGCAGGATCGTCGGACAGGAGTTCTTGTTGGTACTGGCCATCGCCTTAGAGATTCTCCGGGTCTCTACTTCCTTGATCGCCTGAGTCTTCCATCTTCTTCCATTCATGCATCTTCAGTCATAGCTTCAGCTTCTGTTAGTTTTCCTCAGTGGCATCATCGACTTGGTCATTTGTGTGGATCTCGTCTTTCTACATTAGCTCATCAAGGTGTCCTAGGTCGTGTCATTGTGCACACTGGTTATGATTGTAAGGGTTGCAAGCTTGGTAAACAGTTGCAACTTCCATATCCTACTAGTACATCTCGGTCTAGTCATCCTTTTGAGTTGGTTCACTCTGACGTTTGGGGTCCTGCTCCCTTTGCTTCTAAAGGTGGTCATATCTATTATGTCATTTTTATTGATGATTATTCTCGATATACTTGGGTTTACTTTATGAAACATCATTCTCAACTCCTGCCTATTTATCAGTCTTTTGCTCGTATGGTTCACACTCAGTTTTCCACTCCTATTCAGACCTTTCGTTCTGATTCAGGGGGGAGTACTTGTCCCATGCTTTTCGTCAATTTCTCTCCGCTGAGGTAACTCTTCCTCAGCTTTCCTGTCCTGGCGCCCATGCTCAGAATGGTGTTGTTGAACGTAAACACCGTCATTTATTAAGACTGCTCGTACTCTTTTACTTGCATCTCATGTTCCACGGCATTTTTGGACTGATGCAGTTTCTACGGCTGTCTATCTCATTAATATGCAGCCATCTTCTCGCCTTGAGGGAAAGTATCCTGGAGAGCTCTTGTTTTCCACTCCCCCACGGCATGACCATCTTCGAGTTTTTTGGTTGTACCTGCTATGTTTTGCTTCCGCCTCGTGAGCGCACCAAGTTAACAGCTCAGTCAGTTGGGTGTGTTTTTCTTGGATATAGTCTTGAGCATAAGGGCTATCGTTGTTATGATCCCTCTGCTCGGTGTATGCGTATTTCTCGTGATGTTTCTTTTGTTGAGGATCATCCTTTTACTCTTCTGCCACTCGATCCTCCTCTCCCGCTGAGTCTCTCTTTTCTTTATCTTCCGCCCATTGTTTCGTCTGATACACCTTCTTCTGTGGAGTCTTCCTCTCCATCTTTAGTCAGATCACCGTTTCCTCTTCACTATACTCATCTTAGTCAGATCACCGTTTCCTCTTCACTATACTCATCGGTCTAGGGTTTCTCCTGATACTCAGCTTACTACTTTTTCCTCCTTTGATGGATGGCTAGTACTGATGATACTCCTTCTGATGATCCTCCACCGACACCGTCATCTCGGTATGAGCTTCGTGATCGTACTACTATTACTGCTCCCAACAGATATGATTTTCTTTCTACTGCTGTTGTGCCTGAGCCTCACACTTATCAGGAGGCTGTTGTTCATCCTGAGTGGCAGTTAGCTATAGCTGAGGAGTTGGCTGCTTTGGATCGTACTCATACATGGGATCTTGTTCCTTTACCTGCTCATGTTGTTTCTATTACCTGCAAGTGGATTTTTAAAGTTAAGACAAAATCTGATGGTTCTGTTGAAAGATACAAGGCTCGACTAGTTGCTCGTGGTTTTCAGCAGGCATATGGTCGTGATTATGATGAGACATTTGCTCCTGTTGCTCATATGGTAACGGTTCGCACTCTTGTCGCTGTGGCTACTGTTCGCTCTTGGACTATCTCTCAGATGGATGTGAAGAATGCTTTTCTTCATGGTGATTTGCAGAAGGAGGTTTATATGGCTCCACCTCAGGATGTTGTGGCTCCTGCTGGTCATGTTTGTCGCCTTCGTCGTGCTCTTTATGGTCTCAAACAGGCTCCTCGTGCTTGGTTTGAGAGGTTCAGTTCAGTTGTATTAACTGCTGGTTTCTCCCCGAGTAATCATGATCCTACATTGCTTATTCATACATCTCCACGTGGTCGTACTATGCTCTTACTCTATGTTGATGATATGTTGATTACTGGAGATGACAAGGAATATATTGCTTTTGTTAAACAACGACTCAGTGAGCAGTTTTTGATATCAGATTTGGGTCCTCTACATTATTTTCTGGGGATTGAGTTCACTCACACAGATGATGGCTACTATCTATCTCAGCAGTGCTATATTCAGGATCTACTTGCTCGTTCTGGTCTCACTGACAGTCGGACAGCTGCTACTCCTATAGAGCTTCATCTTCAGCTTCGTCCTACTGATGGCACTTTGCTTGAAGATCCTTCTCGTTATCGTCATATTGTTGGGAGCCTTGTCTACCTTGCAGTCACACGCCCTGACATTGCTCATTCTGTTCATGTGTTCAGTCAGTTTGTTTCTACTCCCACGTCTGTTCACTATGCTCACCTACTACGTGTGTTGCGTTATATACGAGGGACTGTTGATCGTTCTCTCTTTTATTCTCGGTCGACTCAGCTTCAGCTTCATGCTTACTCTGACTCGACTTGGGCGAGTGATCCTGTTGATAGACGATCTGTCTCAGGCTATTGCATATTTATTGGGTCTTCACTTATTGCTTGAAAATCCAAGAAACAGACTGCAGTTTCACGGTCTAGTGCTGAGGCAGAGCTTCGAGATTTGGCCACTACTACTTCAGAGATTGTTTGGCTTCGTTGGTTGTTAGCTGATCTTGGTGTATCATGCAAGACTCTGATCTCTCCGTGTGACAACACTAGTGCTATCTGATTACTCTCGATCCAGTGAAGCATGAGCTGACTAAGCACATTGGTGTGGATGCATCTTTCACACGTTCTCATTGTCAACAGAAAACTATTGCTCTTCAGTATGTACCTTCTGAGATTCAAGTCGCTGATTTCTTCACTAAGCTCAAACTCGAGAACAACATCGCTTCCATCTCTCCAAACTCAATGTTTCAGATCCTCCTGACCCATGTTGAGTTTGAAGGGGGTGTTATGTATGTGTATATGGCCCATATGTATTTATGGGCTATGAGGCTCATTAGACCTTGTTAGGGTTTGTAATGTAGTATATATATACTACAGTATTGATCTGATACAATTGAGAAGTTGTATTATAACAGTCAGATCCTTTGAATATTTATTCAAGGGCAATGGTAGCAAAGTTTTAGTTGTCAAACTAATATTGCATAATCGAATCCCGTCGCTGGTTACTAATTCTACTAACATAGGACAGATTTAGATTTTGACAATAATAAGTCTGTTTTCAATAACATAACACCAAGCAGATTTGGTTAAGGCAGTGGGATCTACCATTTGAATGCAATACTCTAGAGGCTTCTAGAGTTTCCGACACTGGACGAGGACCAACTTCAAGAGCTGCAGGACATATAAAAAATAAGACAAGGTAAGAATGAAATGAACAGCAACAGGCTTTAAACCATAGTTACCGGAATCGCTATAAAACCCTGCAAATCGCGAACCGGATTCGTCGAATCCGAACCGGTTTAGGGTACAGTGTTCATGTTCACAGTAGATATTGGAAGAAAAAGTGACAAACTACGAACCCGAATCCCGTAACTATGCTTTAAACAAACAACTCACCACCAAGGTTACAAAACTGAAGGTTTCTCTGAATGTCACATATGTTGTCCCTGCAGAGAACCACCAAGAATCCAAGAATACAAAGTTACAAACTAAGACATCAGTGAGTAATTAAAGAAAATGGTAGTTACACCATGGTGCCTTTTCTTGTACTACCATGTGTAGGAGCACCCTGCAGCTTCCTGAAAGCTCAGTGCTAATTCTGCTGCTGCTTCTGGATCCCTCCATGAGATGATTGTTTCTAATAAAGAAAATGGGTATAGCAAGTCACATAACAGATACAAATAGTTAGCTCAAAAAACGGAAAAGGAGAAGATAGTACAATAGTTCACCTTCTTGCTTTCTGTAGATATCTTCAGACGTAATGTTGTGGATGAGTAGTGTATCATTGTTCTCTTCATCCAAAACACTCAAACCAAGTTCTTTTGAACCCTGGAATCAACCCAAAATTGACTCAGGTAAGGTCCAAAAATGGTAAAACCACAAACAGAATACCATGGTGCCATATATAGCAGGACAAGTTATCAAATTCATGTTCTAACTCCAACTCATGTCTTAGTTTTCATTTGAATTGATATATTTTACTACAGCTCACTGTTCTACATATCACCATCATTGAATACCTTGGCAAGTTTTTTTACAGTGACATTGACAAGGTAACTGTAACACACAGGCCCAATTTGTGGTGGCCCAAATGGCTCACCTGTGGCTGAATGAGAGCTTAATATCATTGCTCAAATAGGTTTGGGCAGCATATAAACCTAAGGGAACCAAGCTAGCAACTCTGGGTTAACACCCTTTGGAAAAAGCAAGGACTAAAACCCAACAAAGCTGTTATCTAACCTCCCCCTTTGGGTGGGCTTTTGTAAATTTTAGACCCTGGGGTTTTACAGTATCACCATGAGATGCAGTTAAGTGTGATTTTCTCACGCATACAATTCCAGAAAACAACACACATATTGGGCAAAATACATTATACTGGTGGCTGGTGCCATTAGTTTCGGTATAAAGACTTTGAACAAAAACAAAGCATAGTGATCAGCAAATTGTGTCATTGAATTAAGATGAGAAAAGTTGTTAACAGTCCAGCTGATCTTGCATAATGGCATGAGGAAACAAGCCACAGCACGTTGTCACAAGAATGACAGAAATTTAAAAGTAGAGTAACAACAGACAAACTAAATTTACTGGACACCAGTTAAAGAAAATAAATAGTAGAACCACATAAATGAAATAAAAAGTACCATATATATTGACGTAGAACCGTACCTCAATGTAATCAATAGCAACATGCCCTGTGCCCTGATCATCCCACTTCCCTCCATCGCTCAAACGGTACACTTTCACACGCTGGAACAAGTACCAGATGTTATAACCATTATTTATATAATGTGACAACAATATACACAGAAACAGAAAAGAGATACATAAACTTTCTTAATAGATACAAACAGGACTGAGCATCTTGGTTAAAAATAGCATACTACAATGGTTAAAAGTAGCATACTACAAAGGACTTGCTCAATAAGAGATGGAGCGAAAGGCGGTGCAAACAAAAAGGACAGAATCGTGGCAGTGACCTAGTACCAGTTTACAGCATGTTACTGCCAAAAACAGGTAAACAAGCTAGATTTTTTATTTGAAATATAGTATTCAATTTGGCATGCTTACGAACTTCAAAATTGCCAAAGCTTGAATTTGCATTGAGCAAATTGTTATGATTTGGTATCAGCTATAAATCATGAAAATCAAAAGTTAAGTGTCCAAAACTTGGTTGTCATTGAACCACATCATCTTCTTGCCCTTGGGTGTGATGAAGGGCAAATCATAGTCATCAATGTTCGCTAAAGAGTAAGTGCGCAAAACTTTGTTGTCACTGAACCACATAAATTCTAGCCATTGAATCTGGCTTAAGAACAAATAACAGCCATCAATGTTTGCTTAAGCACTCCCAGAGAGACATGTCTTCATCTTCCTCTCCTAGTCTCCGTATAAGCACACAGAATTCCCAGCAGAACGCACGTGATAAGGCGTTGGTAGGATGGAGGTGGAAGATTGAACGGAAGGGATAAATGGCGAAGCGAAGAACGCCCCTTGTGCACGGCGGCGTTGAGCCGGCAGCGCAAGGGCTCTATCCCTGCTGAAACTAGGTGAGGGAAACTTTAGTTTATTGATTGCTTAAGCCTCTCTCGTTTACATCCACTGCTTATATAGACTAAGCAAGCAGAAATTTCAGAACAGCAATAAGGAAAGTACTAGCCGAATCGAATATGGAAACTAACCTATTCTGATTCAATCTCTTAAGGAGAAACTAATTTTATCTCATATCTTAAGGAGAACTATCCTAATTCCTATCCTTTTATTCAGCTTGATCTCCTCCTCCCCTTTCCGAAATCTGGGCTGCCATATCGGCAACAATAGCCGATTCGGCTACTGCTTCCGAATCCAGCACGACTACAATGTCATCGGCCGAGGTTGCAGCAGTCGCGCGTCTCCTCCTTTGATACGTCTTGCGTACATCTTGCCAATAAAAGCGTCCACAACACATGGGTATCCAACGAGTTGACTTAGATTACCTGCCAACTAACAGCCAGTTTGGTTGTTTTGTTGTTTCTAGGTATCACCGTATCAGATTGCAGTAATGAATGCAATGCAATGTTGGGTTATTATCCTGGCAACCCATCATAGAGTGATTGACTGATTGAACTGACCGGATTATTGAACAGCAAATGGGCAGCACGCATACAGCTATCAAAATGATCATCCCTTGCCTAGCAGGTACCACAAGATGTTTTGCACAATGCCCCCAGCAAACACAACCATCACCGAAGGGAGCATCATAAGTTCTTTTTTATTCTCTTCTTTTGGGCGAGGCTGACACATTACGTGGCACCAAGGACCGTTTTTTGAGGGCCACCTGCTAAAAGATTCAACTGGGAACACACAAAAGTACTTGTGCCAGTACAAGGCTAGCTCTCTTTGGCAAAGATATTACACTAATTTCATTTCACATGCTTCAAGTGCCGAAGGATCTCTGTTGGATATATGTTTCGAAGCAATTATAAATGTTCAGATCAATTGCCAGGCCTCGATTGGGCAATGGTAAGACGATCCTCTTTTGGGCGGATCTTTGGGATGATTCTATTTTGCCATTAAAACACCCTGAATTATTTTCACATGCTACCAACAAGGATATTTTGGTTTGTGACTACTTGGCACTAAAGGATGGCAGTCGAGCGTGCTTCTTTCCATTATCTGAAGTTTCCATTGGTCAGTTTCAAGATAAACATTGTCATTGATGCAGATTACTCATCTAAATTTAGCGCCTGAAGGCTTAGACAGAAAAAATATTATCAGGGAATAATGAAATATGCAAACAGAGGATATTAACAGCTGGGTTTGGAAGAATAAATGTATGCTAAAAACACAATTATGTATTGTGGATCCTTCTCCAAGGAAAATTAAATACTAGAAGTGTAATGGGGAGGAAATACTTCTTTGTTGAATCTGAATCATGTGGCATTAGTTCTCCACTTCTCCTAATAGTCTAATACCCTGAAAAACTGATGGCATATGTTTTTCACTTATCATTTAGCAAGGGCTGTTGGAGCCCAATTGGCACTACTTGGAATACTGTTTTGGATATTTTTTGTGTGTTGGAACTAGCAAAAGCTCAGGTGGTGCCAAGTTGGTCTTTCTTCAATAAATTGGTTACCCATGACGCTGGCATATATAGCTTCAAAGGAACAATGTATATTTGAAAAAATGTGCAAAACAAATTTGTATGGAAGAAGCTTCTGCTCGTAGATGTTGTACAAGTTTTGATTTGAATAAATTTTCTGTTGGCCTCCCTACTACTGTTCCCCATCAGAAAAAAGGATAGTGCTATGGGCACTGAAGTAGCATAAAAGGCAGCGGACATCCTACAGGGCATTTTGTTTTGATATGATTGCATTGCGTAGTTGCACGTATTTACATTGTGGTATGATGATTACTGATTAGTATTACCCTCAACGCAATTAGACTGATTGTTAGTATCCTGTCCAGGTATTTGAGTGCAAAAAGGATGCAAAGTTACACGGATTCTATAGGAAAATTTTCAAGTTGAAATATGAAATGTGCACAAAAAGGCCCTTTTTACAACAACCAATCTGGTCCAAGATTGATCATAACCACAATACACGGTCGGTTACCTCCAAGATTCTAAAAACTGGGTGCACCTGCTTAGGTCTAGTAAGTATTAAACATGGGGAATAAGAAAAGCATGTAGAATACTACATCCAATTGCAAATAGAAGTTGCTTTAGCTTTGGGAACAGGAATTAAGAAGTAACATAAAATGAACTTGGTGCCCTTTATTTGTTCCCAAACTTTACCAGCTCTTCTCTTAAATACGTGTGGGAACTGGGAAGAAGAGAGATTGGGGAAAATGTTTCATTTATTGACGAAAGTATGAACATCATTCGACAAGGGTATAATAGGAAGAAATGAGATAAATGTACCTCGAAGTTGTAGAACGACCTATATTTAGAGAAAAGCTCATAGGGGCTTCAACAACTTCTATTTGCAATCTGAGGGAGTAGGAAATAAGATATCCCACCCAGCCAGCCCACCACAAATAACTAAATTCTAGGGTAATGTGCAAATCACTAAGAAAGGAGCAAGATAGAATAACTAAATTCTAGGGTAATGTGCAAATCACTAAGAAAGGAGCAAGATAGAATAACTAAATTCTAGGGTAATGTGCAAATCACTAAGAAAGAAGCAAGATAGAAGTACTAACTTCAAAGGCGATAACTCATGTGCAACTTAAGTCTAGAAAGGTCATAGAACCAACAATGACGCTCCTCAAAGTGAATTAAGTGATATACAAATATTAGACCCCCTCCCCCCGCCCCCATACATGTTTGTCAAGTAACAAATCAAATTTCAATCTATCAGACCACAATGCATGTGATGAACCTTCATCTTCCATGCAAGTTGCAACTAAGGTCAGTACTTAACTACAGTGATGGTTCATATGACACTAAGTAGACTATATATGGGTTTGTTTTCAGTCTCAGTTATGAACAGAAGAGAATGAACTATTCTTTTTTGTTTAAATATACTAATTCATTTGCTAGAAAGTAAGGATTTGACCAATTATATATTATAGCCCAAACTCCTCACTTAGCAGCATTCAGTTCACTAAGAGAAGCTGGGTCACGCGGAAAGGCTCTGCAGTTAAGCATATATAGTTAGTTCCAAACCTGCTGCAGGTACAGCAGCAGGTGGATTGAACAAAACATGAAACCTTCTTTCCCTCCTCGTCAAGTCGTCATAATCACCAGAACAACTTTCCCTCCTCGTCCTCAACACCGGAACAAATTCTACAACAACTCGCTCGTTACTATAATTCAACAAGAAATAAGGTAACCAATCCCTCGACAAACCACCAAATTGCCCGCTCCTAAAGCAACAAACCTGGATCTAGGGCACGTGTGGCTTCAGGAACTCCCCGCCTCCCCTATCCCCATGCTGAATTCGAACAGCTCCCTTCCAGAACCCGCTATCGCTACACGCAACCACACCCACCAAAGCTAGGCTTAACAACCAGCCGAGAGTGGATCTACCCATCTAGTCCACCACCAATACAAGCTTCCAGAACCCTACAGAGCAACCCTCACCTGCATGCTGCTGCTATGCGCCGCCGCCGCAGCCTCTCCCCCGGCCTCAGCCTCCCGCCGCTCCTGCTCCCCCATCGCGCCGCGGTCCCCGCCTACGCCGCTGCCCTCCGGAGCAGCCTAGGGGCAAGCGGGAGCCTCTCTGCCGCCGGGGCGCTTCGTCAGTGGGTCGACGACGCGGGCGGCGAAACCCTAACCACCACCAACGAGCTCGACCCCAACCCCCTCTCCTCCCTCGCTTCTCGCGGCCTCGGCGTCGCCTTTCCCCTTTTGCCCCCTCTCGTTTTCGCGAATATTTTGTGTGCGCGTGTTTGTTTGTTTACTGACTCTCGCAATAGAGAATCGAATTGCGGGGACGATGGACAGGAGGGTGAGAACGACGGACACGGGAGCTGGATGTGGGACTACTGTTTCGGGTAACTACAGGGACGGTGGAAAAGGGGGAATTTTGTACCGTGTGTGGTTCGCAGCGAGAAAAGACTACGGAAAAGCGCTGAAATCCTCTCTTCAGATTTTTTCCCCTGGAATCTTCAAATATCGGGGGCTTATTTGGAATCAACGAATAGAAAAATTAAAGAGCAAAATCCCTATAGGGGGGTTTAAAGGCGTGTAGAAACCCCATAGAGGGCATAATTCCCGTCCTCTTTTGGGGAGAAAAGGGAAAATCCCTCCTATAGTCCTACCGTCACAATTTAAAAAAAAAAGGAAAGAAAGAGGCACAGGCCTCGCCTTTGACATAGTAAAGTCCATCCAAGACACAATAGCAATGATTGAACATGGGTACACACGGAGCGGTGTTACATGGGAAATGTTGATGAGAGACATTGGTAAAGTAATCAAACACAAACAAACAAACAAAAGAACATCTCCAGCAACGGCGCACGAAACAAGCCTATCATCTTGGCAGCTGGTCGCCTCGCGATGAATCCCACAACGCGCAAATCCCGACTTGTTGCCTCTTAAGCCACCTCCCTCGTTGTGTCCATGTCCCCAGCAGACATGCACCCCGCAATTATAGTGTGGAACGTCCTGACGTCCAACGGGCAACTCGCTCGCTCCTTGCACTGCGCCATCCAACGAGCACCAGCCAGGTCGCCCTTCCTACACAGTGCCCCGACGCACACGTCGTAGACGGCCACGATTGGCACGAGCCCTCTCATGAGTACTTCATTGAACACCTCCTCGACGGAGTATCGAATCAAACTCGACCAGCCCCGGGGCCACCCCATCGGCGCCCATCGTCTTCTTTACGACTTCGTACGCCTCCACCACCATCCCCTCTTTGCAGGAGCACGTTGAGGACAGCGCCGTGGTCCACCCTACTAGGCGAGATGCCCCACTGGCGCATGTCATCCAAGAACGCCACCGCCTCCAAGGCGGGGGCGCCACACTGGCACAAGGAGAAGAGGACAGCGAGACAATATGACAAGTCAGGGTCGAGGAGGAGCGAGGGCATGCAACGAAGGATGTCGGAAGCGGTGGAGGGTTGGCGGACCCGACAGAGCACGGAGGTGAGGATGCGAAAGGTGGCGGCATCGAGGGAGGCGGAGGGGACGGTGAGGAGGAGGACCTTCGGGGCGATGCAAGGAATGATTGGAGGGAGCAGACGACGGCGAGGAGGGAGTTGAGGGCATGGGTGGTGCAAACGGCGGTTGAAAAGAGGGCGGCGGCGGTGGCGAGGCGGCCGTGGAGAGCGAGGGTTGCCAGGAGGTGGTAGTGCCACAGCAAGTGGCGGGTCACGCTCATCGGACGAGCCTCGACTCCTGCGGTCGTCTCTCTGGTGCTGAAAAATCTATACGCCGTAGTCGAGGAGGACTAGGGAAGAAGAAGAAGCCGCTACGGCCGGCCCACCAGTCAATGGTGCACTCACCGTCGTTGGGTGATGCGACATGTTGGTGGCGGCGTGTGGGGGCTGCTGCTGGTGGGTGTAGGTGGGTGGTGGGGCTCAGGGAGGAGGCGGCGCATGTGAGGAGAGCGACGAGACAAGAACGAACGGAGGGGAACGGTGGGTCATGACTCAATGAGTTCAATGTCCTCGTCTTGTGGGAATTTTTCCATGTCTCGTCAGACGATTTTTTTACCCCGTGGGTTGGGGTTGATTAGCTCGGGATTTCCCCCTCCCACCTCTCATCCAAATGCTAGTCTCAATTGGACCGGGGGATTTCTCCACGGGGTGAACATTTATTGGGAAATGGCAGCGATCCCTGCAGGGTTTGGAGTTCCCAAACGAGGCCCGAATTATCCCCCCCACGGCCTCTTTCCCAATCCTCCTCCTCCTCACCTAACCTAACAATCCCCCGCCAAGCATGACGAGTGCGGTTATCATGGCTGAGATGCAGCTCCGCCTTGCGCACTTGGTGTGCACCGTGGCGTCGGCCTGCTCCGCCTCCGCGATGAGTGATGGCGTGCATGCTGGGCACCGCTATGGTCAAGCTTGAACATGTCATGGAGGTGGAGCATGAGGACAAGTAGGAGGGCACAATGGAGGCGGGACCACATGCTTACTAGGATGATACTAGTAGGCATTGGCAAAGCTCGATTCTCTATCATTTCTTGACTTGAGGAAGAACAAATTATCGGGCAGGTACCAAGTGAACTACCCTGATTGATTTGAGCAGCAATTCGTTGTATGGTGTGACCCTTTTGAATCTTGAGAAGTTGATGAATTTGCACAAATTGAATCTATCTCGCAATGAGATCAGTGGTTCAATACTAGCATGATTTTCTATTATGTCGAGCCTTGAAATAGTTGATTTCTCTTACAATTGACTAACCGGTGAGATATTATCAAGGAATGGTTTCCAGAATACTTCCCACGACTCCACAAGTAAACATGATTGACGTACAGGTTGGGTGAGGAGGGAGATGGGAATGGAGGTAGGTACGGAAAAGAATTAATTTATGTTTCAAGATTTGTGTTGTGCTATGTGGCAAACCCTGGATTGGAGGATGACCTCAAACGGAGGGGGTTGAAGGCCCTCACTCATAGATTATTATTTTTCAAAAGTATATTATGTGATTCTGTATTGTAGTGTTTTATATGTGGATTAAACTATTATTGATTTGTCATTTTGCTATATCATGGTGACAAGTGCCCAAATATGATTTTAACGTGTTATCGGTTATATGATTTTCATGAAGCCGGCATAACAGAACTTGTTTTTATGTCAAGTGTCTCACCCTTTTTGGTAGTAGCGTAATAGGATGTCTAAGCTATGTAACACAACAGGCATTCATTATATTAAACATGAAAATTCAAATCCATCCCCTTTTTAATGTATCATGATCTTCTTTAAACTGTGCAATGAAGTATGTTCAGCCGAATTTTAAATAATATTTATTTGGTACAAATGTTATATCAACATTGGTGTATGTAGGTCCAATAGTGCATAAAATGATTGCACAAAATCTCACAAAGTTAGTCCATGATTATATATTACACTTATGTGGGGGAGTAGCTAAAACATAAAAGGATGATTTACATATTTAGTATTATATGAACAATGTTAGTAGAACTTCTAGCAAAAACCCCACACATTAATAAAATCTGCATGTAGATATAAAAGCATAGTTAAAAAAAATAAATACTTTATATTCAAAACATTGAAAGGATAATAAAGCAAAAAAATTAACAGATTTTCTAAATGTCGCAAGAAAAAAGGTTGAAACAAAATTGAAAATCTAACTGATGAATAATATACAAAGTAGTCCTTGAAAATATATTATTATTTTGAATTGTTTGATGTATTATCTAGCTATCCTGGTTGAATTATAAACCACCGGGGTTAGTAATTTCTTTTATCCGCTGCATATACAGGATGACAATCGATCACCATACCATAAAAAATCCTCATAGAACATTGGATGGTATAACTTATATTTCAGAAATGGCACTTTACTGTTCCAAATTCAGAGGCCATATCGACTCAAGAAGTTAGATAAGATGATGCTTTACTAAATTTATTGTAAACTAGACAACACGCAGTCACACTATCAATCTTTCCTCACATAGTGCAACGTAAGATGCATTGCAAGGTCACCTCCATCTCAACTCTCAATACGGAAGTAATTGGCATGGTATTTCATTTCCAGGGATTAACAATGCTGCTGCACTTTATTTTACCTCCAAGGTACCTTTGACACCATACTCCAGATAAACGACCTACTCTCTCACAGATTAACATGTGCACATATAGGGTGAAAACAGATCGAATAGTTTTCGATCGGTGCAGACGAAAATGAATTCGGATTGTGTCGTCTCGGATTTTTCTCTGATAGTTCTCGAATCAGAAACAAATATGTTTTTTTATCAGAAACAAATACAAATACAATAGACTTACTATCCGTAGAATACAAATACATATTATCTGGAATATATAAAGGCCGAATATCCGATATTTCAGCCCAACGACCTAGCCCACCATCATTAGGGCTTCCTTTCCAGTTTCCTCACTTCCTCCTCTGGTCGGCTGAGAATCAATCTTCATTCCATTCCTCACCCGGTCACCCCTCACTCAACGGCGGCATCAGGCCGATATCGCCGCACTACGACACCGTCTCGCCGCCGCTGGCTACCTCGACCGCGTCCGCCAAACTCCGACCCTACCTCACCGGCACCTCACCTGCTTTTGACGCGCCTCCGTCGGCTCCCCCTTGCGGCCCACCTCACTGGGCGCCCACTCTGCTTGCCGACCCCGACGCCCAGTCCGGGAGCCTACCACCGCCACCGAGGTAAGCGCCCCTTCTCCTCTCCCTCAGTTGAAGAAATTATGTACTCTAATGATGTCTATTCACTAGTCAAGAACATGTATTGTACACATAAGAAATCACATGGAATACGAGGTTCAGAATTTCAGATGCACTTGGATCACAAGTAAATTTGATTGCGCTACTACATACCTATACTTCTTTAAGGCAACCGTCTTTTTAACTGCTGCCTGACCATTTGGGTCTACCTCATTAATATCGATATATAGCTGGTGGCCTGTCTGCAAGGAGAAGTTCAGGCATCTGAAATTACTTCCAGCGCTACTCCATGGTCAACAGAAAGACTCCAGTATAGAAGGGGAATGCTATGTGATACTCACATTCGGCAACAATCTTTTGGAAATCCCGAATGGCTCGCTCAAGCCTGGTGCCTTTAGGTTTGGTACCTGAACCCTCCCTAGCAGTGATTGCGTGCTGAAAAATCGACACAAAATGTGGGTTAGCATGCATGACATACAACCATATCTAGTATGTGGGAGTGGTTTGATGGCCATCTTTTGTGTAAATGTGTTTGCTGACATGATTAACATAATAGAATTCTTACCATTGCTTGTGTAGAATAAACAGTACCAGTCATAGCCATGCAAGGGAATTCACTCACGTTTCTCTTTGGGATGTATTTTGTTAGATCGATCTTGATTTTCTCTACTACAAGCCTTTGTTTTTGGAAATCAAGTTGCATTGAAGTATCTAGGTATTATCGAACTATGTATGTTGTTAGTGAGCTAGGTGTGACGAGCTAAGTGTAAATTAAGTTTTATGTATGTAATGAACTAAGTGTGAATGTGTGATGACTTATAAATCACGAGATAAATATGGTAAACTAAGTGTTATGTTATTGATAAACTAATTAATACAACTTGCAAATGACAATGTTATGTGTGGTAGATAAAAATATGAATAATTCATAAATATTTGGATCAAATAAACTAATTATATATTTCTGTTAATTTCTGGCATACAATTTAAAAGATTTTCAATTTTTGAAATTTTTTTGTGACTGTGTTTGTAACTATTATCTATATTTATTCCATCCGTTTTCACTCCTACATCTACCTGAATGGCCTAACAAAATAGCATGCTATCGCTGGTTGCCGTCCTCCTCCGACACACTACCACATCGGAATGACACGAAGAAAACACTCGTAGTAGGGCTCCTCGCTGCCGCCAGCCAAAGCAATCTCCAATTCTCCGTAATCACTATTTGCTGCCACCAGATCCATCATCAGCTCAACATTTGCAGCCATGGGCCTAGTGAATCTGAAGAGGGGTGTTCGTGTATTCGGAAGGGCCGAATTGAAACATGGATTAGCCTGCATATGCAGTTGTCGTAATAAAATCATATGGCATTGTTGTATGTACAGCAGCACTCGTTTTAATTATGGCATGCGATAAGGATCGATTTGTGTTTTTTCTTCTAAGTTCCAGCGCACCGGGGGTATGTACAATAGTACAAATATTTACTGTCTATAGCAGCTATTTATATCACCTGTAGATAACACTGAAAATAGCTCGTATAATGAGGTTGTGCTGATACAGTCGGCTACAAAATTATAGACAACACACAATCTTTTAATGCTTTTCTTGGTTCTGGTGATGCAGTTACTGTAAGATTGTGGACAATATATTCCTCTCTTTATTTATTTTTCATCTACGTCAATTTAAATTCTACGTGGCAGAGCCCATATACAGCTGATGTAAACCCATTATACGTAACCTGATACAGATGTAGCGGACTAACTTATAATAACAGGTCTATTGATTATTAACACGCGAGAATTTATTGTTTAGTAACTACTTGCAATCAAAATAGGAAGATCGAAGGACCTCCTGATCTAGTGGAGGGATGAAATTAATCAAATTGATAATCTAATGGATTGTAATTTGTTGGTGATGTGGCTCGTTAAGAAGGCTGGGTTTGCAGTCAATAATACAGGGGATAGATTGGCGTCTGATTATCTCAGATGTTAACCCAAATTTTGCAGATCGTCATCATATGGTAATCGTTGAGATAAATGATATCATCGAAGATGACGTTTCCTAGAAAATCCTAGCATCATTTACATTTTTTTATCGATTTGAAAGTTGATTTGAAAATTGAGACTCGACTATTAACTATTTTATAAAATCAATTATAAAAGAAAAGAATTTTATTTTGTCCTTTCTCGTTCTAAGCTAAGCTGTGATTGCCTATCTGGCGCCTGCATCATCATCCCCTTCCCTCCTCGGCTCCTCCGCCCGCCTCCAAAACCCACCCCTCCCCAACCTCGCCGCCTCCGCCTCCCTCAACTCGACTCCTCTTACACGCCTCGTCCTCACCGCCCTGTACACTAGTCCTAGCCCCGCCTCCACGCGTGCCGCCATGTACTCCACGGCCATGTCCCTCTCCGCGGCGGCGGTGGTCGCCGGCGGCGCGGCCAGGTCCGACGCGATCCGGCCGCCCGGGCTCCGCTTCTGCGGCCTCCGGCGCGAGGCCCTCGGGCTCCGCTCTCTGCGCGTCTCGCCGCAGGCGGCCGCCGCCAGGCGGAAGGTGTCGGCGGCTGCGGCGGCGACGGGGAATGGAGCGGCCGGGAGCGGCGGGTTCGACTACGACCTCGTGATCATCGGAGCCGGCGTTGGCGGACACGGTGCTGCTCTCCATGCCGTCGAGAAGGTCAGTTTTCGCTACGCTGCCAGCTATGCTCGCTGTGTGTGCATGGTGGGCACTGTCACTCTGGTCGTGCTCTGTTCAAATGTAGATGGGGGGAAGTTGGTGTTAAAGTTCAAAACTTGTTTGAACTTGTTGGGAGTTGCTGATTTGCTGTATGTTGAAGCTTAGGCTGGAGAATGGTAAAATCCTACGCTTTGGTTGGTATGCTGATACCAAAGCTAGAAATTTGTTTAAGACAGGAGTCGCAGCCTGCGGATCTGCTAGAACTTGACATGGCATATAGTGAAATCTATATTTTTGTTCAGAAGCTTGGTGCTAGAGCTCAGTAGCTTGGAATTAGTGTCTTCTGTTTACTTATTTTAGGAGATTCTATAATTAGATTGTTCTAAGAAGCTGTTGCATGTTGCAGTAGTTTAACACAAGCAATGCTGTAGTAGTTACAGATCAAATCTGTAGCATGAAAATGATATTCAGAAGAAAATCATGTGGAAACATGCAGTTACGACAGGAACGGCGCTAAAATGATCAAATGTTAAATTTTCAGTTCAAGTTGAAGGTATATCAACTGCAGATAACAATGTAACGTTTTGCATAGATGGTGCAACAAGTTAAGTGGATTAACGCAATAATGTCCTAAGATGACCTTGTCTTAGAATGCCCTAAGTTTAGGAATCCTTTCATTGTCATGTTGAATTTTTATGGTTAAGGATAATTTTGACTGGCGACATCTTTGATTGAAGCGCAGTTGTGGTCTATTGATTATTTTCTGTGGGAATTATACTGTTATCTTGTCACCAGAGCTGGAGTTTGGTTTGAATGTAGTGGGAACTGCAGTATTCTATTAGCATTACTTTGGTATTTTGATGGCTGCAACAAAAATGCCCACTTAGTGGGTAATGTTCCAATCAAATGCTAAACTTGTCTTTGATGCCACTAAACACCTTTGACCCATCAACTGTTTGCTGGATTTTTGGGAGTTATCTTATTCCTTGAATGAACTGATGATAGATCCATGAAATGCTACAAATTTCCATGTTTTTTTGGACACTGAGCTTTTTCTATACTGCCAGCAATTGAATTATTGCAGATTTCAAGAAGCACCGCTAATGAATATGTGAAAATGGACTCGTGCAGGGTCTGAAAACTGCCATAATTGAGGGAGATGTCGTGGGTGGGACTTGTGTGAACAGAGGTTGTGTTCCATCAAAGGCGCTCCTTGCTGTCAGTGGTCGGATGCGGGAACTTCAAGATGAACACCACATGAAGTCTTTGGGCCTACAGGTGATATGTTCATACTGAAACATCCGATTGTTGTGCATGATTTGATGTATTGAACAATGGTTTGCAGAATGCATGGAATCACAATGCATAGTCATATTGAATCGTGCCGTCTTAATTGTTTTAGTGTTGGCACATCTATTTGATTCACCAATCAACCAGGTTCGGTAGATTCTATCCTAGACTCGGGAACAAGGAACATACAACAACGGGTTTAGCTCGTACCATGGTAAATGTAGTGTTTAGAGAATTAATGTTGAGCTCTGCTAACTGCCTAATTTTATTGAAGTTATTTTGTTTTTCATTGGTTCTTTTAAAATAGTCAAGATGCCTTGTGTTTGCTGTAAATTTATGTTGGGCTACATTGAATAAGATTTTGTAAAAAAAGAGAAAGATATCAACCAAGAATCTGCTTTTTCTCATGTACCAATAACTATAAGCGTGAACCATTTTTTTTTTGGTGATGAGTTCTGCCCCTGACTCTGTTAATCGTTTACCATATTTGTAACAGGTTTCATCATCTGGATACGACAGACAGGCTGTTGCTGATCATGCAAATAATCTTGCCTCTAAAATCCGTAGCAACTTGACTAATTCAATGAAATCTTTGGGTGTGGATATACTGACCGGTATTGGCACAATTGTGGTAGGTCCTCTATATATTTCCCTTGTTTGGAATAAAATCATACATTTTATCAACATGGGTGATGTGGTAGGTGTTAGAATAGGAGTCCTTATCTGTATATGATACCCTCTTGTACTCACTATATATATTTCCCATTGGGACCTCTTGAATACATACACAATATTCATAGCATGGTATCAGAGCTAGGGCACTAATCTAGCTCTTTCCGCTGCCACATTTGTTGCTCGGGTCCACCATTCTTGCCGTCGTCGCTTGGGCGCTTGTTGCTCGTCGCCGCCCCAGGGAGAACCTCGCCGCTGAAGTTGAAGCCGCCGATCCATGGCCGATCGCTCGGCCTCGCGTCCGACACTAGCGCACGCGCCGTCGAGGAAGGGCCACCGGTAGGTTGAAAAAGCTTCCGCTCGATCCGCCGCTCGCAAGGCTCCGAGGAAGGTCCGCCGCCGAAGCGGCTCCTTCCGTTGTTCGCCGCCGCCGATGGGGTGCGCCGCGGCGGCTTTCGAGCCGCCGCTTAACGCTAGCCCTGCGTGTCGTGCCTACGCAACCCTTCTTTTGGGCTGTTTTAGTCCGAGTGAGCCCGGCCCAACAAAAAAGTAGCTCTAACCGCCGCGTCGTCTATTAGACTTCGTTGCCTTGGTCGCCGCGCCTTTCCGCGCCGGCCACCGATGGCTTCCTTTCCATCAGCTGCGATCCCATTACCAGGAACAAAACTTAATGGGATGAATTACAGGTTGTGGTCTTCACTCATGGAGATCACGTTCTGTTGGACCGAAAAGGCGACTAGGGGGGGGGTTTGAATAGGAGCACGCTCACTTTTTCACAAATAATGGATTCAACACAAATTTCACTCCAGTAGCTATGGAAGCTATGAAGATCAGTATATCAGTACATCGGAAGACTAATATTGAATCCAATATAAACCCCTTAGCAAAACGACAAAATCAACAAAGATTGAAACATATCAATGCTGCATCGGCGGCCATCTTGGGTGACTATGGCCGGTGACTATTATTCGACCACCGGCCTAAACATGATCAAACGGCCACGATGAAGCTGCAAATAGATGAAACTTTTGATCCACAACTCCAAACTTGATGAAACTTGGTACACACCTTCTCTATGATATCAGGAACTTATTCCAATCGAAGATTATGATAATTCTTGGAAGAATAGCGATCCTTTTCGATTTGGTTGAAGAAGGGTTCAAAACCGGATCAAAACGAAAACTTGATCCAAGATCTTTGCTCGTGGGTGATTGATGATCAAGATGATCCTAGATAGGTTCCCACACGTCACAGCAAGCTAGATCACGTGAAGAATTCAATCAAAAACTCGCGGATCAAAGAAAGACTCAAAATCATCAAATATAGAGAAAGAACGCAATAGGACAAAACATTGATCAAACTTTCCTTTGATTGATTGATATGATATGGGCTTACAGCCTCTCCATCAATGGAGGACAATGCTCAATCCAAGAGCACGAAAATCACATCAAACTATCAAGAACACTAGCCTCCACAAAAGCTCTCCTTAAGAAAATTAGGGTTTACAAAAATAGCAAAAGAGACGAAGAGAAGGTGCAGCCACCTCCCTCCCCTATTTATAGTGGAGGCTTAGACCTTCTAGAAGTTTGACTCAATTGGGCTCCCGTTAAGGCCCAAAACAAACGGGACACTTATGCACGCATTTTAATGCGCTGTCTTTAACACCCCTTGACTTAACTAGCTACACCTTGCGCCATCTTGCGCCTCGGATTAGCCAATAGATCACTCTTGTCCATCTTGCACTACGCTTGAGTACATTGACCTCACCCGGCATCGTCGATCGTTTTGGACCTCAGCTCTCCAAGCCTAGTCCCGATCATCCTCGCTGTTGACCGTCGTTGACCACCAAGCAACCTGCACAACAATAGACCCATGTTAGTCAAAACATGCATCATGCAGCATATATGCCCTGAAACTCATGACTTTGACCTAACAATCGAATATCGCCGCCACGACGAGCGACGAACCAAGTGAAAACCGGTCAGACCGCCCCCAGGGCCGGTCTGACCGCCACCTATGGGTCGGTCAGACCGTCAGCTGGGACTTAGCCATTTTTCCTCTTTGGAAAACCGAAACCTACTGGAATTTTCACTCCAATAGAACTTTTGACTGTAGACTCCAAAAATTATGAGACCAAGTGCAATAGAATCCTCTCTGTTGCCTGCTACCTCTATTTTTGGCCCAGCTCAATCTACCATTTTCGACATTCTTTGATACGATCGCCGCTAGGCTGGTCGAGGCCGATCTTGGACCGGTCGGGCGGTTGGCCGGCTAAGACCGACGATCTGAAACTTTGCCGAAAACACGTGAAACGACAAACCGTTAACGCCATTGCCAATTGTCACATCATCCTAAGATCTGGAGCTTATCCCCATGATATCTAGACGTTCGATGGTCTCCGCCTCTGGGGACATGTTACTGGTGCTCGACCTTGCCCGCCGTCACCGGCTCAGCCTCCTCCCAGGTGGCCTACCTCTGCACCTTCTGTAGAAGATGAAGCCATCAAGGAGTCAGAGACTGCTATTGCTGCTACTGATGAGGCCTTTTAGTATGCCATAGAAGTTTTTGAGCGCTGGTTTGCTGATGAGGCCTGTGTTCGAGCCATTCTGGTGGTCAGCGTCGACGACTCCATCCAGCCAGACATTGTTGGTCTGCGTGCTACTCGTCATATTTAGGAGTACTTGCGTGAGCGATACCAGTTGAGCAGCGATGCTCAGTTCTTTTCGCTTCAGCGTGAGTTGGGGACGCTTCGCCAAGAGGACTCCTTTGTCAACGACTTCTTCTGAGCCCTGGACAGTTTTTGGCGCCAATTGGACGAGCTGTCTTCTCCGCTCTGCCAGGAGTGTCATAAAGTGCAGAAGGCGGATCGTGATCGACTTCGCTTTTATGACTTCGTCTGCCGTCTTCGCCCAGAGTTTGAGCCTGTCCAGGCTCAACTACTGAGCCACTCACCACGATCAACAGTCACCAAGGCTCTTTTGACCTTTTGTGCTGAGGAGCTTCGCCGCGGGTTAGCAGCACAGTTTGTTTCGGCTGTACTTGCTACCCCTTCTTCGACTACACCGACGGTTTCTGCTTCGACTACAGTCCCTCCTCAGGTGTCTGTTTTCGCTCCTGTTTTTGCACCAACTGGGGTTCAGTGCAATTATTGCAAGAACTTCGGTCACAACTACTAGCGTTGTGCCGTGCGAAAAAACCAAAACAAGACGCGCAGACGATCCAAGGGGTGGCAGGGAGGCAGCACTAACTCCTCGACGGGAGGATACACCAGCACGTTAGGACCCTCTCAGCGAGGTGACTCTGTTCAGCAGTTCTGCCAGGCTCTACTTCAGCAGCTCTCTTACAACTTAGCAGGTTCTTCCATTCTAGCTCAGACGTCTCCTCTAGGTACTTCTCGGGTTCTGGATTCTGATGCCTCTTTTCACATGACACCGGACTCCACATCTCTCACTTCAGTCGGACCTCCTGTTTTTTCTATTTCTGTTCAGACAGCTGACGGTACTACTCTGTTTGTCAGCTGTCAGTAGGGGTGAAAACGAATCGGATACGGACGGATAATGGCTTTGCTATATTTGTTTTCATATTTTTTTCGGATCTGGATACGGATACGAATACTCCGGATACGAATACGGATACGAATAATATCGAATACGAATACGGAGTGAATACGAATTGAAACGAATACGGTCGCGCAGATATTTTTCGGAACATGAAAACCCCTTATTGTATGCCAAAAAATAACGAAAATATATAATTAGTTTATTTGATACAAATATTCATGAATTGTTCATGTTTTCAGCAACTATACATAACATTGGCACTAGCAAGCTGCATTAACTAGTTCATCACAATCATAACACTTGGCTTACCATATTTAGCTCATAAGTCATAACTTACAAAGTCACAACTCATCATACATTCACACTTAGTTTATCACATACATAAAACTTAGTTCACACTAACATTGATCAGGCTGGATGGTTAATCTATACACAAATGACTGTAACATCCCAAAGTATGTTACCAAAAATAAAATTAATAAAATAATTAATTTATTGGATTTTCTGAGATTTAAAAGTGTTTTCTTGGTTAAAAGAAAAAATAATAAAATAAAGTCAATTATTTAATTTTCTAGTTTTCAATGTCAAAAATAAAATTTATTGAGATTTCTGGGATTTTATTGGATTTAAAGTGAAAATGAAAAAAATAATTAATTTCTAGAATTTTCTGGATTTTAAAAAGGTTTTTCCTATTTTGCAGAAATTTAAAATAATTTATGTGCAAAAATAAAAACTAACTTTAACTTGGAATTAATTTTATTAAGTTCAAAATAATTCAAGGATTTTTTGTGATTTTTTCTAGAATTTTTTTAACTATATTTGCTATTTTCTAAAAGGCTATTTGATTTGTTGCATTTTCTGAAATTCAGAAATCAATTAAAATCTCATTTTCTCTTTTGGGCTGAAATCCTCTTCTTTTGGGCCAAAATCCGGATATCCGAACTTGGTTTTATCTTGATAATCCGTATTCGTATCCGTATCCGTCGGATAGCATGCCTACCGTATTCGTTTCGTTTCCGGCAAAAAAAATCCGAATTCATTTCCGATCGGAAAATTATCCGAGAAAAATCCGATCCGAGACAATCCGAATCCGTTTCTGTCCGGATCGGTCGGAAAATATCCGATCCGTTTTCATCCCTACCGTCGTGGCACTCTTACGTCGCGACTTTTTCATTCATTGTTTCCCATGTTCCCCAGCTTACCATGCAGCTTCTCTCGGTGGGTCAGCTCACCGATCTTGGCTGTAGGGTTGGTTTTGACTCACACCTGTTTCATCCAGGATCGACAGACAGTGACGGCACTTGGGACTGGCCGGCGCCGTAGGGATCGTCAGGGTCTCTACATCCTTGATCGTCTGCACCTTCTATCCACTTCAGCTGCTCCTGTCACCTCCACGTCTACTTCCATCGCCACTACTGCCATCACCTCTGGCGTTTTTGCGCAGTGGCATCACCGTTTAGGTCACTTAAATGGGTCCCATCTTTCTTCATTAGTTCGTCAGGGTGTTCTTGGACGTGTTACTGTTGACACGGTCATGTTTTGTCAGGGTTGTAAGCTGGGCAAGCAGCTACAACTTGCTTATCATTCTAGTGAGTCCTTGTTTTCTCGTCCTTTTGACTTGGTTCATTCAGATGTATGAGGACTTGCGCCTATTATCTCTAAAGGCGGGCATAAATTTATGTGATCTTCATTGATGATTATTCCCATTTTACATGGATTTTCCCTATGTCTAATAGTGGTCAGTTTCTTGTGATCTATCGTAGCTTTGCAACGATGGTTCGTACTTAGTTTGATTCTCCCATTCGTACTTTTCGCTGTGATTCTGCTGGCGAGTACTGTTCTGGCGCTTTTAGACAGTTTCTTTCTGAGCAAGGCACTCTTTACCAGTCTTTCTGTCCTGGTGCCTATGCTCAGAATGGGGTTGCTGAGTGCAAACATTGTCATCTGATTGGGACTGCTCGTACTTTTCTCCTTGCCTCACATTCCACCGCAGTTCTGAGCTGAGTCTGTTTCTACAACTGCATATCTCATCAATATGCAGTCTTTCACTGCTCTTAAGGGTGTCAGTCCTATAGAGCGTCTCTACTCTCGAACCCCGTAGTACACTCACCTTCGTGTTTTTTGTTGTACTTGTTTTATTCTCCTGTAGCCTCGTGAGCACACTAAACTATCAGCTCAGCCAGTTGAGTGCATGTTTCTTGATTATAGTTCGGAGCATAAGGGTTATCGCTGATATGATCCTTTTGCTCGACGGATCAGGATTTCACGAGACGTCTTTGACGAATCTTAACCTTTCTTCTATCGAGATTCGGCTCCTCCTGTTTCCACCATTGAGTTGATTTCATGGTTGTCTCTTTCTGACTCTTCACCCATTTCTCCACTATCATAGTCTTCTCCTGGTCTGTCTCTGGTGGTTCATTCTGTATCTTCGCCTCCGGTGCTGCCTCCTGCGTCACGCCTCTTGTTCCTGCAACACCACCATCACGGTTCTCTAGTATTCACTACTCCAGGCGTCCTCATCCTTCACCGGTCTCCTCTCTCGGTATCTTGCCGACATCTACATCTGATCCTCCTAATGATGCTCCTCATTACATGCTTCGTGGCCGGACATCCCTTCGACCTCCTGATCGTCTTGGATTTGCTCCAATAGCTCATGCTCTTTCTGTCACTGAGTCTAGTTCTTATCGTGAGACTGCTCCTCATTCTGAGTGAAAGCTCGCTATGGCAGAGGAGCTTGATGCTCTTCGACGTACGGAGACTTGGGATATTGTATCGACACCTGTGCATGCTCGTCCGATCACGTGCAAGTGGGTGTACAAGATTAAGATCCGGTCTGATGGTACTATCGAGTGCTACAAGGCTCGCCTTGTGGCTCGCGGCTTTCAGCAGGAGTACGATCGTGGCTATGATAAGACTTTTGCCCCTGTTGCCCATATGACCACCATTCGCACTCTTGTTGCAGATGCTTCTGTTCGCCGGTGGTCTATCTCTTAGCTGGATGTTTGTGAGACCCCGGTTTATCCGGCTTGTAATGCTTAACCATCCAGTCGGTCCTAGCATCACAAAACAGATAATCCGAGACTCGAGACATGTATACTTCCCAGTGCATATATACACCTCATCACAAAATTTATGTATCAATTCCATTCATCCACATAGAACCAAAACACGTAGCAGTAAAAGAAGTATTAATAATATTAAACCGAAGTTATTAAAAGAGAGGCCAACAGGCCAACAATAAAAGAGACAACAATAATTAAGCAATGAAGCAAAAGTGCCATAAGATGGCTACAACAAAAGAGCCAATCGGTGTGCCTTTACCCCACAAGGCAACCGACCAGGACCGCCAAGCTAGTCGCCAAACCGAAGCACATCTCACAAAAGTGAGGCCCTTGGGGCTCACCTTCTTCCCCCAAACAAAAGCGGTAAGCAAAAAGGTGAGTACTTTGAATGTACTGCAAGACTTACATGTGGAATAACAAATCTGTACATATACTACATGCAAGCTTAATCAAAAGTAGGTTGTAGGGTTCATTTTAGCATAAAGCAAGTTTTCATTTGCAATAATATAATAGATTGGAAGCAATTTTAACAAATCTGTTTTAATGTTCAAATAACCGAAAGAACAATAATAATAATAAGAGATAGGAAACAACAACAACTCGAAGTGACTAACCCAATAGCCACCACAACAATAGTATGAATTACCCATTCATACCAACCATGTCAAGTTTTAAATTTTAAAAACAAATGTTGTAGTCTAACTCTTGGAAGACCTCCAGCGTGTCCATAACCTAGGGCGAGGCTATTGAATAGTTTTATCCTGCAGGTGTACCAACTTACCCACATGTCGATCGCTTTTTGCCACATGATTAAGCACTTGCCTTTGGTATGACTACACGGCTAAGTCCTACGAGACGCGTTTCCAATATTATGTATTAACCGAGTCGCCCATATGGATAGAAACCCATACGTTGTGTCGGGTCGTGGCCCGACCTCGGACAACTACGAATCACACGGTAAAGCCTTGGACAAGCTGCGGCGCCTCGAGGTGGAGAACCTTCCGCAATCCCCACCACCGCACACCCAACACAAACACAAGAACACACAAACTGTTTCACACAAGACACACACAAAACTTTTCCTCCTGCGACTCGGAGATAACACACGCCAAAGTACTAAGTCAAGAGGGTCCCATATATCCTCATGTGGTTAGTACGCAATAGTGCTTGGTTTAGTGTAACAAGATGTTCGGTCCTTGATGACTTGGGCACCATTCGATCACACCCAAAAACACCACACCAACATACCATTATGCCCAAGTCCAAATCGGTTTTCATTTTGAGCTTTTGATTTGCAAAATTAACAAAGCACAAAGTGCTAGACATAATGAAAGAATAATAATTTTTGTGTGATCAAGACCATCGACTAAGTCGATGATCGCCAACGCTACCGAACTAAGCATGGCTAAGCATAAAGACTCGTATGCTACTAAGTGACAAGAGCTCATCCAACGAACTCTAATCACAAACAAATAACCTAGGCTCAAGTAGTAGAGAATAACAATATCCTCTGATTATGCAACTATAGGATCAACTAACCATAATTTAACACAAAGTAGCAATGCATACATACAGCTTGAATTCAAAATATTAAACTTTTAAAATAATAGGATTAACATGATCAAACCGCTTGCTCGCTTGCTGGGGTCAAGTCTTCACGAGGATCAATAATATTATCAACGTGCTCTTGGATCCTAACGAAAGCAAAAGCAACCGATAAGAACGATTAAAATGCAAAGACTCAACGATAAACATTCTCCAAAAATTCCAAAAACTTTACAAATAGCAAGATCACGATTTATAAAGAATTTAGCAACAAGAACCAATTGATTTGGATTCTTAATGCCAAAGATATGACCAAAACAATTTTGCTCACTTTTATAAATAAAAAAAATGCTACTATTCATTAGCGAAATTTTCGGAGCTATCTTGAGTTTGGAAACATTTTTAAATCAAAGTCTAGTTAAAAACATAACCAACAAAATTTGAACCAACCGAAAAGGATTTGAAATGAAATAGTTATGTATTTTACAAGTTATCACATTTTTGATTGATAACTAAATCCTTTGGGAAAATCGAATTTTTAAAAGGCGTGGCGAGCGAGGGCGTCGATCTCGGATCCGACGGTCGCGTTCCGCTTACGCTGTGCCTTGTGGATTTACAAACCCTAAGCGCTCACCGTTGGATGCGGATCCAGCGGTTCCACGGGATCAGATCGGGGCGTTGGCGGTCCGAACGTTCACACGCATAGGAGCCGTTGATCTTGGATCCAACGGTCCACACGGATCGAACTTTCGGACGGTCCGAACGTCCGCTCGAATCGGGACCGTTGATCTTGGATCCAACGGTCCACAATGACCTACGCTCAAGCGTTCGCCTGTTCTCGTCCGACAAAAATGGCCGGAAAGAGCGGCTCGCGGCAGCGACTCGTCACGGCGGTGCGAGCAAAGGCCTAAAATGGGTTGCTAACAAACTCGCGCACCAAAGGAACTAACAATTTCAATTGCGGCGTTTTAGAACGCCGCAAGCCAGCGAGATGATAGAGATGACCGAAAGCGGTCAAAAGCGAAAATAGCAATTGAGCTCTGCTGCGGTCCAAGCAAGCGGGTGCCAATCAACTAGGGACTAAAGAGGGTTTACGAGCCCAAAGAAGGCACAAAGATGGGTTGATTCGGCTCAACGACGAAGAATGGGGACTTGGTAAAAGGAAATCCGCAATTAATCTGCTCTCTGCAAGCAAGCGAAAAATTGAGTGAGGGCTATTGCTCTCAGAGAGGAGAGGAGCTAAAGCAATGAGGATTTGAGAAAGAAAGACCGAGCACCACTTTCACCAAGAACTCAAAAGCTCGGTAATGGCGGCAATGGCGGATCAAGGTGAAAATTCGAAATTGAGCTCTAGCAATACACTAACGGTGGCTCTGGAGCTCAAGGGTGTTCAAAGAAAGATAAGGAAGCCATTGGAGGAGTTTTATAGGCGAAGAAGCAAGAGAGACAACGGCATGAAAATGGGAGCTCACGGGTGAGGCGGTGAGAGTGATGGGAGCAAGTGAAATCGGTGGGACGACGACTATGGAGGTGGTGGAACGGGAGCAATAAATGCTGAGAGCCGTTGGCCAAAAGCTGAGGTGACCCGACGCCGCTACGCTCTGCAATTTTCACCGCCATCGCTGACCCTTTGTTGACTTGGTGGCCTTGTGAGGAAGACGATAGCCGCCACCGTTGGATTTCAATCGGACGGTTCAAAAGAAACACGGCGATTAGAACGGTTTGAACGCTAACTTGATCTGGCCGTTGATTTGGATCCTATGGTCCACGTTGCGCGGCGTTGGACGGTCCAACGTTCACGCGATTGTGGACCCTTGATTTAGAATCAATGGTTCAAATGGATCGGTAGCGTTGACGGTCCGAACGTTCACGCGATCGTGGCCGTTCGATGTCGATCCAACGACTCACAACCTCGCTACCAACGATCGAGCCTAGGTGCGTTTAGTTGGTGAACCAAATCAAGTGGCTCGAGCGAGTCCGTCCGAACAGGAGCAGTGAAAACCGATTAGGGTTTGAATTTGAATAAGCGATTTTGAGGAATTATTTGGGGTAGCAAACAAACTCCAAAATTTATGAAATTTTAGCGGAGATTGCTTCTTTGGCGAGGAACCTTATATAAAATTTTCAGAGATTTTTATGCACCTTTGCATTTTCTCTAAAAATTCCGAAGGCTAATTTAGGAGTTTGACTAATGTTTGATTTGCCTCAAAATTTATCAAATAATTTAGAAAATTATGAAATAATTCGAGGTGTTAAACATCAACCCTAGACCCAAGAAAATTATTTCCAAAGGTTGGGCACAAGATTTTCACTGAGGGATTTGTGTTGGTGTCCAAATGGCAATTTGATTTTGATTTCACATAATTCCTTTACAACAATTATGGAACTCATTACAAAAATCAAGATCGGAGAAAAGTTTTAATTTCTCCTCATTTTTATTACATTTGAAACACAAACCAATTTTGGGATGTTACAAAACCTCCCCTTACAAAAATCTCGTCCCGAGATTTGGCTCGCTCTTTAAAGAAAGATGGATAGTTCGACGAGGCGATCTTCCCTTTCCCAAGTAGCCTCATCCTCGGAATGGTTCGACCATCGAACTTTAAGGAATCGATGGCTCTATTCCTTGTTCTTCGTTCGGTCTCTTCAAGGATGCGAACAGGTGCTCGCGATAGGTCAAATCTTCTTGGACATCGAGTTTCCAGCGGAGCTTCCTCTGTTGGAACACTGAGGCACTTCTTTAATTGGGACACGTGGAAAACATCATGTACCCCTTCAAGTGTGCGGTGGCAATTCCAACTTATAGGCGACGGCTCCTTCTTCTCGATAACACGGAAGGACCGACATATCGAGGAGCCAATTTGCCCTTAACGCTAAACGCCGATGGCCCTTCAAAGGAGAGACCTTGAGATACACAAAGTCATTGGGCTCAAAGCTCAACTCGCGACGGCGATCCGCATAGCTCTTTTGCTGGATTGAGCCAGGCGCAGCGATCACGAATAAGTTGGACTTGACTCTCGGCCTCATTGATCGAGTCGGGCCAAAGAATGGTCTTCGCGGTCTCGCACCAATTCAACGGGGTTCTGACTTTCTCCCGTATAAGGCCTCGAAGGTGCCATCCGAGGCCGGCTGAAAGTCGTTGTTATAAGAAAACTTCGTGAATGGCAAGCATTTTTCCCAATGCTTTCCATATGACGTAACACAAGCACGAGCATGTCTTCCAACACTTGGTTGACCTCTCGGTTTGACCATCGGTTTGAGGATGATATGCGGTGCTAAAGTTAAGATGGGTTCCCATAGCCACTTGCGAGACTATGCCAAAATCGAAGTGAGCAGGAACCACGATCGAAATGATCGTCTTGGGATCCCATGCAAACTCACATTACGGCGATATAGAGCTCATTTAGAGTCCCACGCAAGCTGCGTCTTGACGAGAATGAAATGAGCCACTTTCGTCAGCGATCGATGGCGACCCAAATGGCATCATTTCCCTTAGGCGACTGGGTAGACCGGTGATAAAATCCATCCGATCGAATCCCACTTCCATTCGGAATAGGCAATGGTCAAGCGATCTGGCTGGCGCCGATGCTCGGCCTTGACACGACGACACACGTCGC
Organism: Hsuehochloa calcarea; assembly: GCA_036346395.1. NCBI lineage: Eukaryota > Viridiplantae > Streptophyta > Magnoliopsida > Poales > Poaceae > Hsuehochloa > Hsuehochloa calcarea. Next base: position 10,239,059 of record CM070593.1, on the reverse strand, counting down.
GCTCGACAACGAACCGCAATTTCCTCTTCATTCGGGTCCACCAAAATCTCGACGGAGATCTTGATACATCTTTGTGGCACCGGATGAATAGACAAAAGCGAGTCATGGGCTTCGCGGAGAATCAAATTCGCAATTCCATGTCCTTTGGAACCACAAGGCGTTGTTCGAACCTTACAACACCATGCTCATCCTCGGAGAAGCACTTGGTCATTCCGTTCTTAACATTTTCCTTGATGCGCTTATTCCAAACATCCGATTCTTTGGCGACCTTAATCCGATCTACCAAGGTTGGTTGCACAACCAAGGCAATGAGGAACCACGCTCAACCAAACCTAAGTTGAGACGCCCAAATTCCTCGGGAGGGTGGGTTGACATCCCCGAGCAATAAGGCATTGCAATGCGCTTATGATTGAGCGCATCGGCATCGACATTAGCCTTGCCCGGATGGTAGTGAATTCCCATGTCATAGTCCTTGATCAACTCCAACCATCTCTTTTGCACGAGGTTGGATCCGGTTGGGTGAACAAATACCTTAGACTTTTATGATCCGAATACACTTCGCAGCGATTCCGATTAGGTAATGTCGCCAAATCTTAAGTGCATGAATCACTGCGGCTAATTCCAAGTCATGGGTAGGATAGTTGAGTTCATGAGTCCTCAATTGCCTTGATGCATAGGCCACTACCTTGCCTTCTTGCATAAGGACACAACCGAAGTCCTCGCCGAGAAGCATCGCAAAAGATATCGAAGCTTCGATGAATATCGGGAAGAACGAGCGGGAGCGGTGGTCAAGCGCTTCTTGAGTACTTGAAGCTTTCCTCACAAGCATCGGACCACAAGAACTTCTTGTCCTTCTTGAGCAACTCGTCATCGGCCGCGATCTTGGAGAAGTTCTCGATAAAGCGGCGATAATATCCGGCTAAACCGAGAAAACTCCGCGCCGGTTCATCAAGTAGGTGAACCCATGAAAGAACATCGTTGACCTTGCTAGGGTCAGCGGCCCGCCTCCCTTTGAAAGAACATGGCCCGGAAGGCCACTTCCTTCAACGAGCGCGACTTGTGAACTTTGCATCGGTGATGCTCACGAAGCTTGCCTAATACAAGCCTCGGATGCTCATCGTGTTCCTCATCGTCCTTGGAATAGATGAGAATATCATCGATGAAGACCACGACAAACTTATCCAAATACTCCATGAATACCGAATTCATGAGGTTCATGAACAAAGCGGGAGCATTGGTTAAGCCAAATGACATGACGGTGTACTCATACAAGCCGTGTAGCGAGTAGAAAGCCGTCTTTGGAATATCCTCGGGTCGTATCCGAACTTGATGATATCCCGTTCTCAAATCAATCTTGGAGAATACTCGAGCTCCGGTTAATTGATCAAAGAGATCATCAATGCGGGCAATGGATACTTGTTCTTTACCGTTACCTCATTAAGCGGACGGTAATCAACGACATGCGCAAAGTATTGTCCTTCTTCTTTACGAAGATTCTTTGGACAACCCCACGGAGATGAGCTAGGCGGATGAATCCTTTTTCTTGCGGCTCATTCAATTGCTTCTTCAACTCCACTAACTCGTTCGGTGGCATCCGATAATGCCTCTTTGAAATCGGGCGATCGGAGCCAACTCAATGACAAACTCGAGGTCTCGAATGGTGGCATTCTGGAAGAGCTTAGGAAAGACATCAATGAAGTCACGGACGGTTGGGACTTCACCAATATCTAGGCGGGCTTCGCTTCAAGCGCGAAGAGATCACGGGCCTAGCGACCGGTGGCGAACACTCGCCGCCTCAAGGACTAGATAGAAGAACACACTTCTTGGCGCAATCGATTTGTCCCTTATCTTTGAGACAACCAATCCATACCAAGAATTACATCTAGACTTCTTTGAATGGAGGAGGATAAGATTCGCAAGGAATCTTACTCCTCGATCTCAATTGGGACATCCCTACACTCGATTGACTCCTAACTCCGAACCGGGAGAGCGAATGAGCAACGGGACCAACAATGGAGTAAAGAGGAGCTCACTAAAAGCGAAAAGACTCGAAACAAAAGAATGAGATGCTCTGAATCAAACAAAGCGATGGTGAATGAGAGTTAACGTAAAGCGTACCCAACACAACATCGGTGCCTCTGTGCTTCCTCGGTGAGATGAGGTTGACGCGACCACTACCCACACCTTGGGTAGCGGGGACTATCTTGAGATCCCATGAAGAACCACCTCCTTGCCCGCGTCCTCCATTAGACGGCGGTCGCTCTGTCTTCTTGGGGCAATTGTTTGCATAATGCCCCTTGTCGTTCTGAGTAAAAGCGGTGACATCCGCAGTGATCGCGGAGGCCTCTGGCCGACTTCGCAGTGCGTGATTGGGGCACGGCGGCTGCGAAGGACGAGGCAGTCTTGGCGACCTCGAAGTCTTGAAGCGGAAGGCGGGCCCCGAGATCGCCCAACACGAGCGGAAGAGCGGCTGTCTTGACTTGTGGGCCTCCCACTTGCGCTGCGGGAATCCGAAGTGCTCTCCCGCGTGCTTTCGCCGACGATGGCCTTGTCCACCAAGGTCCGGAAATCGAAGTCAACGATAGATAGCTTGTCCTGAAGCTCCTCAGACAAACCATCCTTGAACTTCTCTTGCTTGGCCTCATCAGTGGCCACCTCTTCCGGAGCATAACGAGCCAAATGGTTAAACTCGTACAGGTACTCCGTGGTCGAGTGGCGCCCTTGCTCGGCGACAAGAATTCCTTCTTCTTGACTTCATCAAGCGGAAGGAATGTGAGAGCGGCGGAAGGCGATCTGGAACTCCTCCCAAGTGACGGTGTGGACCGTCAGTGCATGGCGAGAAAGCTCTCCCACCAAGACAAAGCCGCACCTCCGGTGGTGCGATGCGCGACAGCGCCTTCTCGTGCTCCAGCGCTGCGCTATCGCGAAGCTTTCGCTCGACAGGCACGGCCAATCGTCTGCGTCAAGCGGGTCCTCGACCGAGGACGAGCGGGTTGAGTGCGAAGAAACTCCGCGAGTCCCCACGCGGTGATGACCACTCCCTGCCCGGATCTCGAAGCACCGGTAGGCGGAAGTGTTGCGCGATGACGCGTCGGAAGAACTCTCCATCCTCTGCGGTTGCGCTCGATCTGAAGAAGGACCTCGGCCATGGTCGGAGGAGGAGGAAGATCCTCGTCCGGACCAGCTGACTGGCCTTGGCCGCTACGAGTGCGCCCGGCCATCCTGTTACAAGAAACTTTGGTTAAAACTAGACTCAAAGATTCACAGCCTAAAGAAAGCGAAAAGCTAACGACTAGGGGAATGGAATATCACCCTAACCGAAAGCCAAAAACAGTATGTGTATACATTTAAACCTGCTTAAAAAAAAAAACTCCAAAAACGGCAAGGAATCATAAAACCAAAACTCAACTTCCCAATGCAGCTAACCCGTATTGAATGAACGAGTAATTGATTGAGAAGATAAAAATTCAGAATAGTGTAAGATCTATTACCACTAAAGAGCAAGGTTGATCAACGAAAAATAGTGTTAGATACTTAGCTAACTAGTATCACATCTTACCCTTTTATTCCCACAAGTTTTAGTTGATTAAACTCTCATTTTCTACCCATTAGAAACCATCGAGCTTGCTGTCAGGAAATTGAAGTTGTTGTAGTGATTTTGCATCCAAGCTCGGTACCAAGTCTTCCATCCTAGAAACTTCAAAATCGCACACTTCAACTTGCCAAGCTCGGTGGTCCCATCGAAACCATTGAGCTCATTGTCTGAAATTGAAGCGTCTTGTCGATTCGCATCAAGCCTCTGGCCAAATCTTGATCCGAAACTTCAAAACCCTAAGCACTTCAATTTGCCAAACTCGGTGGTTCCCAAAACCCATTTAATCGATAACACCACCTTTGAAAAGGAGAGGTAAACAATTTTCAAAACTCAAATTAGAGTAAGATGAGAGGAGAAAGCTAAGATAGGTAAGGAATAAAATCTGAGAACTTACTTAAGCTTTCAAAATCATTTGATACTTTGAAATTAAGTTTTTCAAAATATCCTAAAGACGACCAACTTGGGTTACTACTTACCAAGATGGCTCGATACAAACCTTGTGAGACCCGGTTTATCGGCTTGTAATGCTTAACCATCCAGTCGGTCCTAGCATCACAAAACAGATAATCCGAGACTCGAGACATGTATACTTCCCAGAGTGCAGTATACACACCTCATCACAAAATTTATGTATCAATTCCATTCATCCACATAGAACCGAAACACAGAACAGAAAAGAAGTATTAATAATATTAAACCGAGTTATTACAAAAGAGAGGCCAACCGGCCAACAATAAAAGAGACAACAATAATTAAACAGCGGAAGCAAAAGTGCCATAAGATGGCTACAACAAAAGAGCCAATCAGTGTGCCTTTACCCCACAAGGCAACCGACCGGACCGCCAAGCTAGTCGCCAAACCCGAAGCACATCTCACAAAAGTGAGGCCCTTGGGGCTCACCTTCTTCCCCTGCAAACAAAAGCAGCCGGCAAAAGCCGGTGAGTACTTTGAATGTACTCGCAAGACTTACATGTGGAATAACAAATCTGTACATATACTACATGCAAGCTTAATCAAAAGTAGGCTGTAGGGTTCATTTTAGCATAAAGCAAGTTTTCATTTGCAATAATATAATAGATTGGAAGCAATTTTAACAAATCTGTTTTTAATGTTCAAATAACCGAAAGAACAATAATAATAACAGTAGATAGGAAACAACAACAACCTGGAAGTGACTAACCCAATAGCCACCACAACAATAGTATGAATTACCCATTCATACCAACCATGTCAAGTTTTAAATTTTAAAAACAAATGTTGTAGTCTAACTCTTGGAAGACCTCCCCAAGCGTGTCCATAACCTAGGACGAGGCTATTCGAATAGTTTTATCCTGCGCAGGTGTACCAACTTACCCACATGTCGGACCGCCTTTTTGCCACATGATTAAGCACACTGCCTTTGGTATGCCTAAGACACACTAAGTCCTACGAGGCGTTTCCAATATTATGTATTAACTCGAGTCGCCCATATGGATAGAAACCCATACGTTGTGTCGGGTCGTGGCCCGACCTCGGACAACTACGAAATCACGGGTAAAGCCTTGGACAAGCTGCGACGCCTCGAGGTGGAGAACCTTCCTAGCATCCCCACCACCGCACACCCAACACAAACACAAGAACACACACTGTTTCACAAAGCACACACACAAAACTTTTCCTCTGCGACTCGGAGATAACACACGCTAAAGTACTAAGTCAAGAGGGTCCCATATATCCTCATGTGGTTAGTCTTAATAGTGCTTGGTTTAGTGTAACAAGATGTTCGGTCCTTGATGACTTGGGCACCATTAGATCACACCCAAAACACCACACCAACATACCATTATGCCCAAGTCCAAATCGGTTTTCATTTTGGTTTTGATTTGCAAAATTAACAAAGCACAAAGTGCTAGACATAATGAAAGAATAATAATTTTTGTGTGATCAAGACCATCGACTAAGTCGATGATCGCCTAACGCTAGAACTAAGCATGGCTAAGCATAAAGACTCAGTATGCTACTAAGTGACAAGAGCTCATCCAACGAACTCTAATCACAAACAAATAACCTAGGCTCAAGTAGTAGAGAATAACAATATCCTCAGATTATGCAACTATAGGATCAACTAACCATAATTTAACACAAAGTAGCAATGCATACATACGATTGAATTCAAAATATTAAACTTTTAAAATAATAGGATTAACATGATCAAGCGCTTGCACGCTTCTTTGGGGTCAAGGTCTTCTTTGAGGATCAATAATATTATCAACGTGCTCTTGGATCCTAACGAGAAAGCAAAAGCAACCGATAAGAACGATTAAAATGCAAAGACTCAACGATAAACATTCTCCAAAAATTCCAAAACTTTACAAGTAGCAAGATCTCGATTTATAAAGAATTTAGCAACAAGAACCAATTGATTTGGATTCTTAATGCCAAAGATATGACCAAAACAATTTTGCTCACTTTTATAAATAAAAAAATGCTACTATTCATTAGCGAAATTTTCGGAGCTATCTTGAGTTTGGAAACATTTTTAAATCAAAGTCTAGTTAAAAACATAACCAACAAAATTTGAACCAAGCGAAAAGGATTTGAAATGAAATAGTTATGTATTTTACAAGTTATCACATTTTGATTGATAACTAAATCCTTTCGGGAAAATCGAATTTTTAAAAGCGTGGCGAGCGAGGAGGCGTCGATCTCGGATCCGACGGTCGCGTTCAGCGCTTGCTGCTGTGCGGATTTACAAACCCTAAGCGCTCACCGTTGGATGCGGATCCAACGGTTCACGTCAGATCGGGGCGTTGGGCGGTCCGAGCGTTCACACGCATAAGGCCGTTGATCTTGGATCCAGCGGTCCACACGGATCGAACCTTTCGGACGGTCGAACGCCCTCGAATCGGGACCGTTGATCTTGGATCCAACGGTCCACAATGACCTACGCTCAAACGTTCGCCTGTTCTCGTCAGGCAAAATGGCGGGAAAGAACGGCTCGCCGCCGGCGATTTCTGTCACGGCGGTGCGAGCAAAGGCCTAAAATGGGTTGCTAACAAACTCGCGCACCCAAAGGAACTAACAATTTCATTTGCGGCGTTTTAGAACGCCAAGCAAGTTTGAGATGATGAGATGACCGAAAGCGGTCAAAAGCGAAAATAGCAATTGAGCTCTGCTGCGGTCCAAGCAAGCGGGTGCCAATCAACTAGGGACTAAAGAGGGTTTACCGAGCCCAAAGAAGGCACAAAGATGGGTTGATTCACCCAACGACGAAGAATGGGGACTTGGTACCAAAAGGGAAATCCGAATTAACTGCTCTCTGCAAGCAAGCGAAAAATTGAGTGAGGGCTATTGCTCTCGAGAGGAGAGGAGCTAAAGCGTGAGGATTTGAGAAAGAAAGGCAGGAGCACCACTTTCAGAAGAACTCAAAAGCTCGGTAATGGCGGCAATGGCGTAGAAGGTGAAAATTCGAAATTGAGCTCTAGCAATACACTACAAAGTGGCTCTGGAGCTCAAGGGTGTTCAAAGAAAGATAAGGAAGCCAGCGGAGGAGTTTTATAGTAGAAGAAGCAAGAAGAGAGCAACGGCATGAAAATGGGAGCTCACGGGTGAGGCGGTGAGAGTGATGGGAGCAAGTGAAATCGGTGGGGACGACGACTATGGAGGTGGTGGAGCAGGAGCAATAAATCTTGAGCCGTTGGCCAAAAGTCGAGGTGACCCGACCGCTACGCTCTCGCAATTTTCACCGGCCTTTGTTGACTTGGTGGCCTTGCTTGCGAAGTGAGGCGACGATAGCCGCCACCGTTGGATTTCAATCGGACGGTTCAAAAGAAACACGGCGATTAGAACGGTTTGAGCGCTAACTTGATCTGGGCGTTGATTTGGATCCTATGGTCCACGTTGCGCGGCGTTCGGACGGTCCGAACGTTCACGCGATTGTGGACCCTTGATTTAGAATCCAATGGTTCAAATGGATCGGTAGCGTTCGACGGTCGAACGTTCACGCGATCGTGGGCGTTCGATGTCGATCCAACGACTCACAACCTCGCGCCCGAGCGATCGAGCCGGTGCGTTTAGTTGGTGAACTAAATCAAGTGGCTCGAGCGAGTCCGTCCGAACGAGGAACAAAGTGAAAACCGATTAGGGTTTGAATTTGAATAAGCGATTTTTGAGGAATTATTTGGGGTAGCAAACAAACTCCAAAATTTATGAAATTTTAATCGGAGATTGCTTCTGGGGAGGAACCTTATATAAAATTTTCAGAGATTTTTATGCCTTTGCATTTTCTCTAAAAATTCCGAAGGCTAATTTAGGAGTTTGACTAATGTTTGATTTGCCTCAAAATTTATCAAATAATTTACGAAAATTATGAAATAATTCGAGGTGTTAAACATCAACCCTAGACCCAAGAAAATTATTTCCAAAGGTTGGGCACAAGATTTTCACTGAGGGGATTTGTGTTGGTGTCCAAATGGCAATTTGATTTTTGATTTCACATAATTCCTTTACAACAATTATGGAACTCATTACAAAAATCAAGATCAGAGAAAAAGTTTTAATTTCTCCTCATTTTTATTACATTTGAAACACAAACCAATTTTGGGATGTTACAATGTTAAGAATGTTTTTCTTAATGGTGTTTTGCATGAGGAGGTCTACATGCAGCCACCACCTGGGTATTATGTTCCTGATGGGCACGTCTGCCGTCTTCGTCATGCTCTTTATGGCCTCAAACAGGCTCCTCGTGCCTGGTTTGCGTGTTTTACCCCAGTGATTGCTGCTGTCGGTTTCACTGTCAGTTCCCACGATCCTGCTCTTTTTGTCCAGCTCTTTTTGTCCATGTCTCACCTCGGGGTAGGACACTGCTTCTTCTGTATGTTGATGATGTGCTCATCACTGGTATGTTGATGATGTGCTCATCACTGGTGATGATTCCTTATTTATCACGTATGTGAAGAAGCATCTCAGTGAGCATTTTTTGATGACTGATCCGAGTTCTCTTACGTACTTCCTTGGGATTGAGGTCTTTTCCATGCCTGAGGGCTACTATCTCTCCCAGCAGAAGTATATCCAGGATCTTCTTGACCGATCTGGTCTGACTGGCACTCGCACTGCTGAGACTCCTATGGAGCTATCCTTCCAGCTTCGTGCCACTGATGGTGATCTTCTTGATGATCCTACTCGATATCGTCATCTTGTTGGGAGTTTGGTGTACCTTGTGAGCACTCGTCCTGATATTGCTTATGCTGTTCATATCTTGAGTCAGTTCATGGCTCGTCCTACCCATCTACACTATAGTCACCTTCTTCATGTTTTTCGCTACTTGCGTGAGACTATCTCTCGTCGTTTGTTTTTCCCTAGCTCCACCTCACTACAGCTTTAGGCGTACTCTGATGTGACTTGGGCTAGTGATCCTTCTGATCGTCGTTCTTTTCTGCTTATTGTTTTTTTCTTAGCTCCTCCCTGATTGCTTGGAAGACAAAGAAGCATATTGCAGTTTCCCGTTCGAGTGCAGAGGCTGAGTTGAGAGTTATGGCAACAGTGACAACAGAGGTTACTTGGCTGAGGTGGTTACTTGCAGATTTTGGAGTGCCTGTGATAGGATATACAACTCTTTTGTCTGACAGTATACGTGCTATCAGTATTGTTCGGGACCCTGTGAAGCATGAGCTCACCAAGCACATTGGTGTGGATGTTTCATACTCTTGCTCACAGGTACAAGAGGGAGTACTTGCTTTACAGTTTGTGCCCTCAGAGTTACAGGTTGCTGACTTCTTCACGAAGCCACAGACTAGGGTACAATATTTGTATTTTCTCTCCAAACTGTGATCACCATGAGTTTGAGAGGGGTGTTAGAATATGAGTTCTTATTTATATATGATACCCCCTTGTACTCCATATATATATTGCCCATTGGGTTCTCTTTAATACATACACAATATTCATAACAGTAGGGTTCACATCTCTTGATTTGCTTATAAACTTCACTTTTGCTCGCAATTCTTAGCTACCAATGGATCATACTTGACTGAATTACAAGTATTGACCTTGTATCCTAAAAACAGCCTGCTCTGAACTGTTAGAAGACTCGTGTAACACCATTATGACTAAAGTTGGTCAATATCTCTTTGCATATGCACTACTTGCTAAGGACGCAGGCATATGAGTTTATCAATTTGGTTCATAGTTATATCAGCCATTTAAAAGAGTGGTGTACAATGTGCATCCTGATTTGAACAGTAGAGTCAAATAAATTATGTGTTGTTACGCTAAAGCTAAACGAATTTATTTGCTGCTAGATAAGATGTCAGGTACAAGCATTGGATTATTGGAATGAGCTGTGTATGTTGTATGTTGTGTGCACGTGCTGTAGAGTATCAGTGGCATTAATAAAAGTTTGTCTGTTTCTGATGCGTGTAGGGGAAGCAAGAAGTGAGATATGGAAAAGTTGGTTTTCCAGATAATGAAATCACTGCCAGAAACATCATAATTGCAACAGGGTCGGTTCCTTTTGTTCCCAATGGCATTGAAATTGATGGTAACTACCGTTTTCTTTGCAACTCCGTGTCTCCAATATAGTTGACCTAGCGAAATAAAAAGAAATATTTACAAAGGAATTATCATTTAGGCATGCTTGAGTAACAGAAACTTGATGTAGGTGTTTCCCCTTCTGCTGTTGTTGCTATATGTTGGCACTCTAAGGTAGTTGAGCATATACAGCACAAGTGCTCATAATTTCTTTGAAGTTCCAATGCTCCACTGTGGACGTTGTGTATTGCAACCTCAATGTATTTCCGGTTACTATCTTAGTTTCCTCCTTGTACTATTCTTATAAAAGCTTTCTGGATGGTTTTACGCAGGTAAAACTGTATTTACTAGTGATCATGCACTAAAACTTGAGTCTGTCCCTGACTGGATAGCTATTGTTGGAAGTGGTTACATTGGGCTTGAGTTCAGTGATGTATACACAGCTCTGGGAAGCGAGGTACGTGAACAGTTCCTGCAATGCATGCTACCTAAACAAACATGTTTTGGTTGTGCGTAATAGTTTTCCAAGTGTAACTCTATGGCTTAGACTTAATTATGAAATAGATATGGTTTCATCTTTCATGCAATGTAGTAACTAGTAAAAACGACATGTGCTTGACTGATGAATAGGTACCAACAAGCGACTAATCGTTATGCGTGCAATCAAGGTTTAAGAAAGTGCTAGGCGCTAGTCGGGCGGTGGTCTGGCACCTAGCGCTTAGGCGGCCGATTAGGCTATGCAAAGCACAACACAACAGTAGGCAATAGCACTCGGCGCAGCACATCATCAGCAGAGAGAAGAACAGAGCAGGGGTGAGGGCAGAGTAGAGAGCAGAGCGGGGGCGAGACAGAGTTGAGAGTAGAGCGCAGGCGACTACAGAGCAGAGCGGGAGCAGCGCAGGGCGGCGACATACCTTGAGGACAGGGGGATTTGGTGGCGGCGACCTCGATTTGGTGGCTGCTGACGGGGGGAGGCGAGATCAACCGGTGGCGGGGTGGCCGGAACCTTGGTGGCGAGCTCGATTCGGCGGTGAGGGAGGCGGGATACGGGGTGCTCTCGGCGCCTGCCTCGTCGGTGCCTCAGGACGCCTCGCCGAGCGCCGCCCAAGCCGCATTGAACCGGCTTTGACTGTCTAGCCGGTCCTAGGCGGCTAGCCCGCCGGCTTCGTTGAAGTCGCGGCGGAAGGGCACCGTTGAGCGCCTAGGCCCAATTTCTTGAACCTTGCGTTCAATTAATCGGAATGTAATGGACAATTATATGTTAAAAATATATTCACATATATTTGAAAAGTATGAAAAACATTTTATTTCTTAAGATAATTCTACCACTGGATATATGAGTTGTACGCCATTTTAGCAACCTGATAAATATTGATCATTTTTTGTTGCTTCAATTTTCATGCTAAAAATATATTCTACGATAGTGCAAGAAATCTGAATTAGGTTGACATCTATATCATACATATTACATTGAGACTATGAAGTAGTGAATTGTAACATGTAAATAATGTGTCAAAAATAAAAATAAGATGTTATCATGGTTGAACAAGAAAACAGTCAACTAATCGTTTAGGCCCGCTAAAGCCTGTTTGGAACGCATAAATTTTGCAAGAATTTCACAGGAAATAGTTCAATTCACGCAGGAATTTGGAAAAATTCACGCGTTCCAAACGGGGCCTAAATGCCCTCCGAAATTCGAATACACTATAAGTGACGGTTTACCCCTAGCCAACGATTAGCCATACAACTAATTGGCCTTAACACCGGCTTGTACCGCACTGGTTTCATGATGTCTATAAAAATTAAGTCCGACTAATTGTTTGATTAAATTATCACTTAAGTGTATTCGGAGGGCAGTTAATGCCTTGAATGATTATTTGATTACTCGTCTGTTTTTCGTATTTAATCATTGTAACTGCGTATTTTGATTCTTAACTAGAATTCATTAGTTCATAGTGTTAGTGTAATAGTTTACATGATGTGTATTATGTAGACGTTGACCTGAGCATGGATCGAAATCTCGGTACGGATGAAATCCGGCCGCAGCGATAGCGATAGCAAACCCACGGTGATTCTGAAATTCGAAAAAGCGGGGTGAATTCAAATTTTGAATTTTGAATTGAATTTTTTCGGAATGTAGGACAGAGTCAATCGGTCAAACCGGGAAAAAACCGGAAAAACCGAAAATGGTGAAAATGGTAATTATGAAATTTAAATTTGGAATAATGCAAATATTAATGAGAAAATGTTTCAAGATGTACATAAAAAGTCATCCTTGGTTGCTTCACTCTCCAGAGCAGTCCTCTCGTCCAAGTGTTCTAAAGCATGTAACATAATAAAAAACATAAGTTAATGATAATGAACGATAGCTTGAGTAGCATACAAAAAACAATAATGAGAAGTAATTCATACCAATACATTGTCGAGAAACGCGAAGGTTGTGCAATGTAGTCGTTGTTATCATAGAGTATAAGTCCTTCAAATTGTGCTAGGTGAGCTTTGTATTGATCCCAAGTGTGTGTTTCGTGTGCATATTGTAACCAATGATTGTAAAGTTGTTGGTAATATGTGGGTTCGACCCAGCAGTAGCGTTTCGGCATTGGTATTGAAGGACACAAGACTGTAATGGAAACTAGGATCAGAAGAGATGTCCGACAAATGAGAATCATCTCCAGAAGGCAATATATTGACATCTCGACATCCATAAGTCCGAGTGGATCTTGAGCTAGCATGCGATTCATAGGAAGAAGAGTCATGTGGCTGAGATTGATCTTTTTGGCGACCTTTACCCCTCGTGTAGGTCTTATGAAATTGTTTTGAAGCATGACAACCATGGTCTTCATCACGAGTAGCATGCGTGAAGTTTTGCTCGCAGTGAATTCCAATGGTTGGTCTTGCCTGCATCATGGCGATCCACCATCAGCACCATCATCGGACGATGAAGAGCTACTATCACTAGACTCTTGGTACTGGACTTCATCAGATGGCGGATTTTCTGTTTCTTCGTCGCTTGCCACAATATCCTCCTCAATGGCCTTTTTCTTCTTCACATCGGGCACTTGTTTCCTGTTTGTGTAAGTGAGACAAAGTCTTGACCAATTTTGATTGGTTGGCTACAATATTTCCTTTTCCCAAGATGACTCTTGCCAATATTTTTCTTTGTCCACTGCTTCAATGGTTCATCATCTAGTGCTTTATTCAATTCCTTTCGAGGGATAGAATCAACTACAACTGTAGATGGCATGGGGGGCTCACCTTCCTCGTCTAGTAGGGGCTCTGATTGTATCATGGAGCTATCAAGCCACTCGTGGATTGGGTTCTCTCATCGTCATGCAGTGGCATTGATTAGATCGCCAAAAGGATCTACATCCCTATCTTCATTTCTAGTCTCATGCTCTTGCAATCGTAGCCTTAGATTGTAGTGGATATACACGAGTTTATATAGTTTCTTGTATCCAAGACGGTTCCTCAATTGTGTATGTACCAATGCAAATGTGCTCCAATTTCGTTCACATCCACTGGACGAAACACATTGCGAGACAATCCGCAAGGCATATTTTGTTAATGTCGGTGTCTGCGCTCCAAACGTCATCCACCATGTAGCTACAAGTAACATAAAATTTGTGTTAAACTAATAGTGATGGGTCATTTTCCATGTATATGTAAGTTCGTAATAACCTACCTGCAGAATGACGATTAGCACTCATGTGAGCCTCATTTGAAGCAAATAAACCTCGTCGATTACGGTATTGTTCTAGCTCGCATAGAGCCTGCACTGCGTCCTCGGGTGTATCGGCTATTTTTTGAATCGCCATTGTCAGGGAAGCGACGAGGGCTGGATTCTTCCCCACATTATAGAAGCGGCTCTGCGGGTTCAACAACGATCTTTGTGCAAACAAACACACTTAGAAAGTTAGAAAAAATACAACAAATATGTGATATTTATTTGGATTTAGGAAACTATGAACTTGCACGGAACTATATGCGTGCGGTCCTTCATCATTGCAATTCTCCTATTAACAATCTTTATGACACGACCATAAGTGGCATCATCTTCTTCGATGACGTCTTGAAGTTGAAATTGAGTTAAATGCGTCTTTCCAACCATTCACGCCCGCCATTGCGGGTTTCTGTTGGTCGACATATCTAAGTAGTCGGTAAATTGGTTCTACCAATTTTATGACCCAATCCATATTCGACCACCATTGTCTACTTGTGAAGCGAGGAATACATGTATTCTCCTTCCTCGTAGTGCTCAAATGGTTGGAGCCTCTACATCGACACCATCCACCGTGAACTTTGCTTTTCTATCCTAAAACTTTTCAAGAAAATGAATGTGGTTTCAAACCTTGTGGCGTTTGGACGAACTATCTCCTCCAATTTGTTGGCGCATTTCATTATGGAGGCGTCGTGGTTGTATAAGGCAAACAAATCCTCTTAGCGCCTTGACAACCTGCATCAACCTCCTCGAATCGACCAATATCCTTACACAAGAGGGTGACGGTGTGCGATGCACATGGCTGCCAGACTAAAGTTGGGTACTCTTCAATTACCAGTTGGCATGCTTTCTTATAGTTCGCACCATTGTCAGTCACAATCTGCATGACATGTTTAACTCCAACTTCTTCCACAACTCTACAAATCTCACGATACAAAAAGTCAGCATTTTGTATGTCACCAGTTGCATTCACTGACTTATGGAAAAATATTCTTCCATTGCAGTACAACATGAAGTTAATAATACTCATTTGTGTAGGCCCAGTCCAAGAATCACACATAATAGAGACTCCATATATATCCCAGTCTTCTTTGAACTGTGATATGTACTTCTTGACCTCTTGTTTGTTGGCATCAAGATATGTCCCATCGATTTCATGCCTTCTTGGTGACGGAACCCCTTGGCCAAGTTCTTGTGTCTCTTTGATGGCGGCACAAAAATAAGGACACTCTGCCTTAACTCCAGCAATGTCATTACTATGGAACCACTTTGACCAAAATTTTTCAAGTTTTGACTTTGCTTCTCCGCGAAGTGTTGTATCAATGCGGGGTTGGACGGGTCCCACTGCGCAAAATATCAGGATCAACTCTCATGGACTGTGACCTGCCAAACATCCTCGAAAAAGCATTGCTTCCTGTACCACTACCTCTGCCACTTCCACTTCCCTTTCCACTCCCACTTCCGTACCACTTCCACTACCACCACCATGTTCAAACGTCGCACCCCTGGCTCTAGCTCTTTGTTGCATCTGATGTAACTCTAACGACTCCCGACGAGCCCATTCCATTTGCATTTCCTCGTTATCATCAAATGCATCTTCATATGATGGACCACGAGCTACAGGCTCTCTTGCGGCTTCCTCCATTCGCAGTCGTTCATTTTTAAGAGATTTCTTTCTTGCCTTCGCTTCTTCAAGACTTCCCAGCATGAGCCTTCGGACTTCCGCTGGAACCCCATTGCAAGCAACAACATCTCCGTGTCTCCCGGCAAGATGTTGTTTTAGGCGGGTGACACCTCCGCCTGATTTTGTTAGATTGCAATATCTGCACTTCCAACCAGCACCTCCTAGTCTCTCTCCATGGTCCCAAACATTGATGGATTTAGAAGTCATCACCTACAATAATCCAGACAGGATGAAAATTGTTAGTCATGGATCATATTGACAAGTGATTTCATCTTCCGTATATGGATATATGCTATACAGGTTACTGAAGGCATATATGTTGTTTTGTGAATGGATAGCATTATGTAGTCTTGCATACACTGATACACAACATGCATGGACTTACACATTGATTCACAATTTCACACAGCATGCAAGGATAGCATTATGTGGTCTTGCATACACTGATACACACAGCATGCTATAGCCTTTCACATGACCACTAGTAATCCAAATGTGCAACCCTCCACAAATGCTAACCACTAGTAATCCAAATGTGCAACCCTCCACAAATGCATTCAAGATGGTTTCCTACACTACAATCTCTACTTAGTCCTTACTCCCTACAAACAATGAACTCAAAAACTCCACAAGTAGAAAAACTTTCGGACTGCTTTGCTTGTGCTTGTCTTCTTGCTCACTGCTTCCTTGTGCTTGCGCTTGTGCTTGCTTGTGCTGCAGCTAATGTTGCTTGCTTGTGATGTGCTGCCTTGGTGCTTGCTTAAGCTAATGGAAATGGAGAATGAGAGGGAGGGAAGAGGCCAAGAGGGAGGCAATCAGTGAGCAAAGAAACAAATGCTAGTGGGTGGGGAACATGCAGCAGCAAAAAGGGATGAGGGGGCTGCTGCCCACATGGGAGAAAGCAAGGGAATCCAAAGCAACAAAAAATAAATAAATTTCGGCCGGTTTTTTCGATCCTGCTCGGGACCGGTAAACCGGTAACCGCCGGTAACTGCCGGTTACCGGCCGGGTTTTTGACCTCTGGACCTGAGTAACACTTTCTTGTACTACTGTTGTACTTTATTTATAGCATGGAAATTGATGTAGCAACAAGCATGCTTGGTATTGAAGATGTTGGTAAATTAAAAATGACTTAAAACTTATATACTAGTGGTGACAGTAACATCATCATTATCTTAACAGTTAAGTATTATTTTATGAACTTCAAATACTTGTAATATAATTATGAGCACTAATTGCCCTTTAAATTCCGATTAGTCATCGTCATAACAATTAGTCGCTTGAAGGTACCCTGTCCGGTAGTTAAGCGTATAATTTTTTTTTTACTGCAGTGTAGTAATTGCAAGGCCTAGAACATCAGCCAAGGGCAAACTGAATAGTAGCATACTTCTCTTGCAGTTGTATATTTTTATATTATTTGATTATGCGGATCTGCTCTTCTTTGCATATAGTGGGCCTCTTCCATATTATCTGAATCTGATGCTAAAGTCAAAGGTGTGATGATCAGTTGACATGTATAGCAGAATGTGAGGATGGACTGCATTATGCATTGTTGTATGATTGAATTTTGTTGTCATCAGATGAAGTTTTGCCTGCACTTACACAAATTTTGTTTGGATAGGTTACTTTTGTTGAAGCTCTTGATCAATTAATGCCTGGTTTTGATCCTGAGATTGCAAAATTGGCCCAGAGGATTCTTATCAATCCTCGTAAAATCGACTATCACACTGGTGTCTTTGCAAGCAAGGTTAACTTCAGCTTCTACTCAAGCTTTCTCAATAATGTAGAATCTTCAGACATTATTGAATAATTTACACCTTGAATTATTCATGTCTCTAGATTACCCCAGCAAAGGATGGTAAGCCTGTGTTGATAGAGTTGATTGATGCTAAGACGAAGGAACACAAGGAAACACTTGAGGTAAAAGACAGTAGAAATCGTCCTTTTCCTCTTCAGTTTTTATGGTAGATGGTTTCTGCAAATTTTTTTTGAAGATATGATTTTTGGGATAGGAAACACAAAAGATTTTGGGATAGGAAACACAAAAACCTTGACTATCTTGTATCAGTATATTGTCTTGAACTGGATGACTTATGGAACACTAGCTGTGCATTCCATGCCCTATCAAATATATCATTGTCAATCTGTCAGCCTAGATCAAACTGTTTTACCGGCATTGCTGGTTATGAATTGTTCAAACTGGTGGTTCCACAATATTTGAGACATTTCTGGGAATAATATGAGCACTATGTACTAGTTAATTTGATGGTTGATATGACTCGGCTTTAGATGGTGGTGTAGAGGTGACAAAAGATGGAAACAAGAAATTAGGGTTAGAGCGAAAAGGGTATGGAGAGCGATGGAGTTCGCTCTCGTGCGTCAGACGGGACTGATTCCCGGCCAGCGCAACGAGGCTCTGAACCGACCGGATAGGGGGAAGACTAATCTGTTATTTCTTGATTCATTGAGTACAATTGAGTGTCCTTTATATTGAGGACTGTCGGGATCGGATTTCTGAATCCGAATCCTCTGTGTATTTCTGCATCAGTCCTTGATCAGTAGCTAGTGGATACAACGTTGATAACAAGTTCGAATCACGATTAACATAAAAGTAATAACAAACTACCGGCCTTAAGTCCACTTATTACAATAAAAGTCACATGACCACAAGGCTTACATAAGTGGAAACAACAAAAGAGTAAACTCCGAGATGGCCCATCGAATCGCCCACCGGCTTTTGACTAAGGAGCGCAGCCTAGTACTCCGGATGTCCTTCGTCGAACCCGCAAGCGTAGAAGTTGTAGTCGTCCTCGGCATCATTGAAGACTTCTGAGATTTGTTTTGAGTGTAGCATGTGAGTACATAAAGTACTCCGCGAGTATAGGGAGAATATAGATATGCATAGCTTTAACAATTGGGCTTATAGGGTTCTTTGGCATAAAACAATATTTTATGTTTAAACATTTTTCATAAGGAACATTTGACAAACGTAGTTTCAATAATTAAGTTAAATTGATTGTCTAGTGAAGGTTCTAGCTACCAGTCACTAGGAATGTGGCTATAACCGCCAAGTTTTCATGAGTAGGGCTCTAGTAGCCCAACTGGCTCTAGTTACCAGAACAACAATCCAAGAGTTCCAACAACTCCTGGATTCCCAAAATAATTCTTTAAAAACAACACTAAAATCTATCATGTAAAAACACACATTGCACGCCCTTGACTGTGGCTACGACTATTCGAATAGTTTTACACTATGTAAAGGTTGTACAGCTTGACCCATACGAGATAATCGACTTAATGTCGGTCATGACATGCTTCCTTGGGCATGCGACTAAGCGATTATCACAAAGCTTTTACAATACTTTATCCTTACATTAGCCCGCCCGATGAGCTTAACCCCAAGTCATGAACGTCATTTACCATCGACCCAGAGCTCACGTATCACAAAGTTTTTACAATACTTTATCCTTACATTAACCCCAAGTTATGAACGTCATTTACCATCGACCCAGAGCTCACGTATCACAAAGTTTTTACAATACTTTATCCTTACATTAGCCCGCCCGATGAGCTTAACCCCAAGTCATGAACGTCATTTACCATCGACCCAGAGCTCACTGTTGTGGTGGTAACCTGCTCGGACATGGGCGTCAATTACCATCGCCTGACGCAAGCCCCGACAGACATAGATGTCAATTACCATCCAGGTAACTCCTACCATCAACACCCGTGGGCTAAAAGTCTGGGCTTAGTAAATTAATTAATCAGCCAGGTCCTTTCCATTTAGGACATGTGGTTGTACCGGTATTGCTCTGTTTGAATAGACACAAGTGTCGACCCTTAATCGACCAGGGCGAGATAGTTAAAACTCATGCCACTCGCCCTAGTCTAAACAATTTTCTACAATTTTATTTCATTTTCCAATTACTGACATTACCTAATGCTACCATTTTCCAAACCATAGCATAAAGGGTAATAATGATTCCCTCCCATCCCAAAGGTTGATCAAAACCAAAAAGTATGTCTAAGCAATTATACCGTGTTTAACCATTCCATAATGTTGTAATCAGTATTGCGGAGTTACTATGCTAGGGTTACAAAGGTATACAGATAACAATTATCAAAGAAAGACATTAACAATTTTAGGTTTAACTAACAATCTACAGTTTGAACTCATCATTTTATGTGAAATAGCAATACGTAATACTTTAAAACTGAAAACATAATTTAAAAATCATAAGTACGGAATGTTCAAAGGAGATGAACCTTCGTCGAAGTTGGAGGTTAACACGTTCGGTTAGTCCAAGCTGGTGTCGCGGCGCCAGACTCTACACGCGTGAATCGAGACAAAATAAATAATAGAAAAAATTAAATCTAAAAATTATAAAATTAGTACCAATAGAGTGTCACGAAACTTGGTTCATAACGAGGTAAACACTGCTGAGAAGGTCGGGCGGCGGCTTGGTGGGATAAGAGATTAGACTATATACTGGGATGATAGAATCTTAGAAGAGAGACTAGATTAATTCATCTTTCTTGCTTGATTGATAATAGATACATGTTACCCTTTTTATAGGGATGACCCGACTTGACCCATAATAAATAATCTATAAGGAAACCTATCTCTAACAATTCAATCCAATAATAACTTGACGAACTAATAGATAATACCAAACACCTAATAGATAGATTCATAAATAATCAATCTTTCCTAATAATTGCGAGCGGACGGCGGCCTATGACAACTACTCCCCACCTTTCGCGACAACTCGTCCTCGAGCTGTGGTGGCGGCCATAGCTGAAGCCCTAGGAGACACCATGTTGACGAGAGGTTGCGATGGCTACATGAGTCCTTGGAGATCGTTGCCTTCACGTGTGGTTGCGGCGAACTCACCGGTCGTTGTGGCAGGCATGGCAGCAGTTGAGAATCCGAGCGATTTAACTTGTAATGCTTAACCCTTCAATTGGTCTTAACATCACAAATTAAATTTCCCGCTCTTGATGTATTATGTACCTTCTAGGAGCGGTACACATACACCATCACAAACATCAATATCAATCTATATACAAGTTCTTACAACATCGAAACTCCATACTTTACAACATATTGAACTCATAAGGTTAAATTTCATACAAAAGGGCCGACCGGCCAAATAACAAGATAAATATCAAGCACGCAGCGGAAAACAATAAATAAACTGAAATAAAAACATGAATTAATCATAAATAAAGTCCCAATGGCTTGCCATAACCCGTAGGGCAACCGACTGGGTTCAAACCATAGGAAATCGACGTTCCTGCGCAATCTTTCTTACCCGATTCGATCTCGATACCTGCTATCCAGATTAGTAAACAAAAGCAAACAGTGAGTACACGAATGTACTCCGTAAGACTTTACTAAGCCTATACATAGTTACATGCAAGCTCTATTCAAAGGAGAAGGCTATATGGTTCAATTTCAGCACAAAACAATATTTCAATTTAAATACAATCTAGTAGATTCAAATAGCAAATGAGCAAACATTTTTAATACATCAAATAACAACGAGTAATTAACTTTAAATATCAACTAAACATCAACAGGCGGCTGCCTCTGCAGCACACAACAATAGCATGAGAACCACTCGATATCACCGATCAAGTTTTAAGTTTAAATTCCAAAAAGTAGTCTAATTCTTGCACGATCTAGTCAAGCATTGTCATAACCAAGAACGTGGCTACTCGAGTAGATTAAACCCTGCAGGGGTGTACCAATGTACCCACACGCCAGACCGCCTCTTTTGCCTCCGGATAAAGCACACTTCCTAAGGTATGCTGGCAAGGCTAAGTCCTACGAGACGTTTCCAATATAATGTATTAACTACGAGCCGCTCGTATGGATGGAAACCCATACATTGTGCCGGAGTCATCGGCAACCCGATAACTTACCGATGCTCCTCGGTGTGGAGAACCTATCGGGAACTCCACCCCCGCATACCCAACACGCACAGTCCCCTGCGACTTAGAGCTAACACACGCCAAAGTACTAAGTCAAGAGGTCCCATGTCTCTCTCATGTGGTTAGCATGCAAAAGTGCTTGGATGAGTGACACAAGTAATTCGGTCCTTGTTGACTTGGGCACAAACCATTCACACCTGACATTCACACCATACATACCATTTGCCCGAGTCCAGATCATTTTATTTTCATTTTTAGTTTTTCAAATATAATAGCACAGGGTGATGGATATAACATAATAAAAATGATTTATGTGATCAAGGTCATCAACAAAGTCGACAACCGCCCAATCTACTGGAAACTAAGCATTGTTAAGCATGACATTGCATAAGCATAATTAGACCATATAACATCCATCGGGCTCTAATTCACAAGTGGAAATATTAACTTAGGCTAGTGGCAGTGAATGAACAATTTTAGGGAATTCGTGCAAAATGATTAACTACCTCTAATCGCAAATATAATTTGACAAATAAAGCATGCATACATACAGTTGCAAAACAAGATAATAGTTTTTGAATGTAATAGGATCAACATGCATCAACGGAATGAGTGCTTGCCTTTGCTTGATGGTACCCTGGACATTCACATGATCATCTCCGTTGCACTCCCGAATCATCGTCATCTAGTGATAAGTACCGACAAAACGAAAACACCGAAAAACACCAAAATTCTGAAAGTCTCCACAAATTATGAAATAATACAGAAGGTAGATTATGATTTAATATGAATTTAGAAACAAAAATTATTCGATTTGGAGTTAGTATACGATAGCCTAAATTGTTCCTGTCAGAATGGAAAATCCAATAAAAAGGTTTTGGGTACCGATGGCTTCGAGTACGGTTCTTTTCGAGTATTGTTCTCTTCGAGTACTGAACAAAGGAGTTTCGACTACAACCTGGTCGGAAGAAGGTTTCGACTACCTGGTCGGAAGGAGGCATCGACTACAGGTGGTCGGAAGGAGGCTTTGACTACCTGGTCGGAATGAGGCTTCGACTACAGGTGGTCGGAAGGAGGTTTCGACTACCTGGCCAGAAGGGGGTTTCGACTGCAGGTGATCGACAGGGGGTTTCGACTACAGGTGGTCGGAAGGAGGTTTCGACTATCTGGTCAGAAGAGGGTTTCGACTGCAGGACTACCTGGTCGTAGACATGTGGTGCAGTTACTGCTGTGGGACCTGCCCGTCGGTGACTCTAAAGAAACCCCGGGTATTAACTCTAGGCCTTACTATTTATCGGACCCGCACGACAGTGAAACAAAGGGGTATTTAAAACCGGATTTCCACGCTAATTAATGCCAAGATAGAGATTTGGTGTGTTAATCCTGTTGCTACAGTGCGGTTTGCGTTCGGCAAAACAGGGCAGCTCGGGCCGTGAGGTTCTCTGGCATGCTGCCGGTGAAGGAGGCTATGGCGGTGCCGGACAAGTGATAAAAAGGGATCCCTACTCTATTGCGCACCCGAAGGTGGACAGAGCTCCGCCGGAGGTGGACGGGAGTGGCGGCGCGATGGAGCAGGGTGGAGAACTTATGGCAAAAACGGCAATGTCGATCCGGCAATGCTTTCAGTAAAAATGGCGAGCGCACAAGCAGCTACTAGGTCCTAGGAACATACCGGAAGGAAGAGGGGAGCACGAGCTAGCCGGAGAAGGTCCGGCGACGAAGACCCGATGCGGTGGCGGCGACGCTTCAACGAGGAGGCGACGACCTGAGGAATGAGGGGAAATGGGAGGTAGGAGAAGCTTAAGCAATGTCAGTAGAAGGTGATATCGCGAAGAATCGATGGGAATCTTACCGGAGAGAGGGTGGCGGTGAAAAGGGGCAGATCGGCTGGAGACGGGGAAGAAACCCAATTGCGGTGGCTCCTGTGAACCAAAACCAAATCAAGTTAGAGGATAGGGTCCTTGTGCTTAGGAACATAAGATGTCGCGAAGAGAATGGAGAGAGCTCCACGGGAATGGCGGCGATGAAGAGGTGTTGCCTCGACCGACAATGGCGGCTTGCTCTCCTCGGTTGTTTAGCTCTGTAAGAGTGGACAAGGACGGAGAGAATGGCTCTGGGTGTCGGAAGGAAAGAAATGAACGAGCTCTAGGGTTCTTATAGTGTCCAAGGCGGAGAAACGCGAGGAGAGGCCAGAGAGGGTGAGCTCGGTCTATGGGTGAGCCGAGGTGATGGTGAAGCGACGGAGGCATGGGCGACCGCGGATGATGCGGCCAAACCACTAGCGCTTGTCGCAAACCGGGTGTGGGGCAGTTGGCGCTAACGCGGGCGATGATGACGCCATGGCGTGCGCGGCGAGTTGGCGAGGCCGCGGCTGCGACGAGGAGACGAAAAACAGGCAGGTGGACCCCACGCGTTGGCGAGGGAAAGAGAAGCGGCTCGGTTGGTTATGGTCGAATGGGTGGGGTCGACCAAGTCGGGTGGGTTGGGCTCGGTCGTTTTTGATCGAAACAGGTGAGGTTGGACCGAGACGAGATTGGGCTCGGTCGTTTCTGGTCAAATGGGTCCGGTGTGGCCGGGACGGGGTTGGGCTCGGTCGTTTCTGGTTGAACGGGTTAGACCGAGTCAAGTGATCCGGGTCGGTGGAACAGTGGTCGAAGGAGTAGTGCAAAGACTAGGTTTTGAAAAATAGGCTGAATCTTTGAGGAATTTTTAGATAGAGTTGCATAATTCCAAAAATTCTAAAATTTTTACAGGAGGCCATTAACTCTATGGTTTTCAGAGTTCTTCATGAAGTGAATTTGTATGTAAAATTCTTTCAATTCTCTTACTTGGGAGTTTGACTTGGTATAGACAGGTTTGACTGGACAATCTAAAATAGTAAATAAATTCTAAAAATTGTGAAATTTTTAGGGTGAATCTATAATATGTTCCAAAACCTAGGAAAAATAATTCCAGGCACTGTTCACTTGATTTGTTTGTAATTTAAATTCCAATTCAAATTGAGCATGCAAATAAAATGGAAACCAAATAACCTCCAAAAATTCCAGAAAAATTTCAAACAAGCAACAGGGCATATAAAATCCAATCACAAAATTGCCAGCTATGGGTATTACTATACTTTCAAAATAACATACAGTTTGTATTTCAGAGATAGAAAAACTATATTTGCAAATTGAATTTTGGAATTTCTTTTGAAAGTACCTCAAGCATCCTAGGAGCATATGAGGTTTTACTATTTGTAATTTGGATCCCAAAATAAACATTCCTATATTTGAAATCTTTTTCGTTTTACTCCAAGTTCAATTTGAGCTTTTGAATTAGAGGAGTATTGGATTACTAGGTTTCAATTCTAGTTTTCAAAATCAAAGGATTTTTAACATAGGGTTTATACCCCACTCTTAATCAAGTTTCAATTTCTTGACAAACTTTTACTTTGTTTTAGAAATTTCATTTCTAGAGTTTGGAAAACCAGGTTGTAACCTATTGACTTTGCAACCAAAAGTTTTAAAAATGTCCAAAATTTCACAAATACACAGTAAATGCTTAGCTAATCCAACTTAAGGATTTTGGGCTATTACAGCAACCCTGGCAGCGCCGCGGTGGCCATGACGAACTTTGGTAGGGCCGCGGCGAGCTCCGGCAGCGTCACGGTAAGATGTGGAAGTGCGGCAGCTGCCGCAGCAGACTTCAGCAGCATCGCTAAAGGTTTTGGCACGGCTGCGGTAGGCTTCGGTGACGCCACGGTAGGTCTCGGTAGGGCTGTGGCTACCACAACAGGATGCGACAACGCCGCGATAGGTTCTGACAGCGTCGCTGTGGCTGCTGGAAACAACGCTATCGTCGCCTCTTGTTGCGCCTTCTTCTCCTTCTGATCCACAATCATCTTCTTTAAAGTAGCATGCATGTCAAGGAAGATGACCGTCATCTTCTTGTCGTTGTCATTGAAACTTATGGCCATCTTGTTGGTGTTAGCCTTTATCGTAGTCAACAACTCGACGACAGGTTTGATGGTCTGATCTGTCGCCATAACCATAGTAGCAGAAGTTGTGGGAAGGGATCGACTGCTCTGATACCAAATGTCACGAATCGTGGTTCATAACGGGGTAAACACCACTGAGAAGAAGGCCGGACGGCGTCGGCTTGGTGGGATGAGAGATTATACTATAGACTGGGATGATAGAACCTTAGAAGAGAGACTAGATTAATTCATATTTCTTGCTTGATTGATAATGGATACATGTTACCCTTTTTATAGGGATAACCCGACTTGACCCTTAATAAATAATCTATAAGGAAATATATCTCTAACAATCTAATCTAATAATAACTTGCCTAACTAATAGATTGATTCATAAATAATAAATCTTTCCTCACTAAAGCAAGGAAGAAAGAAAGGAAGGAAGGAAGGAGAAAGAGGGAAAAAGGAAAAGGAAAAAAAATGGCCAAGTGGTTTTGTGGGAAAATTCTTATTACAAAATTTGAATTTGGACTTAGGCGACGAGTTTTGAATTGAGATGATGGAAAAAGGATTTGAATTTCGAATTTGGAATTTAAATGAGTGCAAAAAATATATCCAAAAGAAGTCCAACACTTTGAATTAATTAATTTAAAATAATTTTTTAGAAAGGGCAAAATTTGGAATGTTACAAGGACTAACCAACTAAACACATCCTAAAGGGATAGCTTACAATATCAATTATCCATAGCGGATACTACCTAAATTTCCTAAAGGGATAGGCATTCACATTATTTATTTCAGTCTCTTTTATTAGTTAAAATATTGTTTAGCTCGTGGATGTTACTCAACATTCTGCTGTTTTCTTACAATGACTTGATTTCATCTGAAAAAGTGGGATTTTATGTTCACAGGTGGACGCAGCCCTTATAGCTACCGGAAGGGCACCATTCACGAAAGGACTTGGCTTGGAAAACGTGCGTACATGAAAATGTTTGCTGCCAGAATATACAAAGTTTAAATATAATAATGTATAAATAATACACTTTTTCTTCAGATCAATGTTGTTACACAACGTGGTTTTGTTCCTGTTGACGAGCGGATGCAAGTTATGGATGCAGATGGCAATGTGGTATGCTAAATTACATAGTACCTCCATTCTTCTTTTACTCGCCGTTCCATACATCGACAAGGTCACCAATACACACCTTTGACTCTTAATTTTTTTCCTAATTATATGTCAATAAAAGCCACTAAAACATCTAATGATATGGCAAACCAGAACACGTTTGTGTATATTACTGGACAAAATTTTAAAAGTTTGACTGCTCAGACTTTTAAACGAATCTATTCGAGTAGGTAAATATGAAAAGCACACCCTATACAATGTACATATCTAACACCTGACAGGAGGGAGTATCATGTATCATTATTACTGTTGTCTTCCTTTGTATCAAAAATATCTCCAGAGCATGACTCATTGCGACATAAACATCTATTACTATGTAGGTTCCGAATTTGTATTGCATTGGAGATGCCAATGGTAAACTCATGCTTGCTCATGCGGCCAGCGCACAAGGAATCTCAGGTAGATAATTTTGTTCAGTTTACTTCTATGAATGTTTTGCTGCAAATTAATGTAGTTGTTTGATAAGTAATTGCTCATCTGAATATAGTTGTTGAGCAAATCTCTGGGAAGGACAACATCCTAAATCATCTAAGTATCCCGGCTGCCTGTTTCACTCATCCTGAGATCAGTATGGTTGGGCTGACAGAGGTTAGTCAAATTTCTTACTCCCATATTAACCTCTGCTCAACATAATGGTAACCTGCTCAGTAAAGTGAAATGATCTTGCAACCTTTTCATAAATAAAGTAGCACATGTGTCGTAGAGAAGTTGATCGTTTGTTTCAGTTGTGTTTGAGCGAACAATTAAGGTCACAATTCTTAATCAATCCTGTGCTTTTGGGAATTGGGACAGTACAAATTCTTTATAATTCCCTAATGAAGTTCCTCTTATAATTTTGCAGCCACAAGCGAGAGAAACGGCTGATAAGGAAGGATTTGAAATAAGTGTTGTTAAGACCAGCTTTAAGGCAAACACAAAGGCTCTGGCAGAGAATGAAGGAGATGGACTTGCTAAGGTAATCCTATTTTGCTACCGTATTCTATTCTAAAATTAAGTTGTTTCTTATAATTGCATTGGGGGCTTTTGATGGATATAACAGTCAGGCTAATGCTAAGGAGTTTGCATCAGTAGCATGAACTTACTTGAAAGTGACATGTGCTCTCTTTTCGGTGCAGATGATTTACCGACCTGACACTGGAGAAATTCTTGGAGTTCACATATTGGGTTTGCATGCTGCTGACCTCATCCATGAGGCATCAAATGCCATTGCCATAGGAACTCGTGTACAGGTAAGTGTGGCAGGCTGCAGGCATTTTGTTATTTATGTAGTGTATTTAACTTTTATATAGTGATAAAGATTATTTGCTCATAACTGTCTGCTCCTTGCAGGACATCAAGTTTGCTGTTCATGCGCACCCAACTTTGTCTGAAGTTCTGGATGAGCTCTTCAAAGCTGCCAAGGTATATATGCCTTATTTATTATTGTTATGTTTAGAGTTATTTGGGCCAAAAATCTGGAAAACTGTATGTTATGATCTTTTTTTCAACAGGTTAATACAGGTGTTTCTCATTCCGTAAACGAGCCAGTTGCAGCCTAGAGAGGAACAGGAGTGGAAGCCAAATCATCTGCCATAGCCTCTCTTAGATGTCCTTAGTTACTTCACGAGCCTGCTATTTAACCGGAAATGATGTAGTTATTTGACGACCATAATTCATAATGAGCTCCACTGTTTAGTGCCAAGCTATCTATTTATTGAGGAAAAGAGAAGATCTACTGCTTCGCTCTATGTATCAAACACTTATAAATTTTGTAGCCCATGTAGAGTTCATCCGTACAGTGCCTTTGCATGCTGCCATCTTCTCTATTGTGTCATTGTGTGGTTACTGGATCAATTTGTTCATCGGACAAGAACAGTGGAATACTCTTTCCTGCTTTGGAGCAGCATCTAGAACCAAGACATGATCAAAATCAACTTATTTGGTTAAATTGATGGCCATGGCCGACCAGGCAAATTCAAGAAACAGTTTACAGTGAATTGAAGTCTGGAAGCCATTCCTGGAGCAGTCGTTTATGGTCTATTTGGAACGTGATACGGGGTCGCTTGATCTTCTCGACGTAGGATTAAGATACTCACGTGTAGCCTTTTGAATTGTAGTGATCCTCTGTTGCTAATGCAAGAACGAACACTCTTTAATTTGAGAGAACATACGCGCTTTAATTTGAGAGAACATACGCGCTGGACTTCACGACCATCAAGTGAAGTCCTATCGCGCTCCTAATTCCCAGTGGAAAAGTTGAACGATCTCGATTAGAAAAGTTGAACGATCTCGATTAGCATCAATTTTCCCCATTGATGCCATCGGCAATCAAGAAGAAAAGCAATCTATTTCTTATGTTTAATCTCTTCTCCCCCAAAAACTCCCCCAAACAAAGGTTACAGCCAAGTATATATGGCGTCGTTGGGTATCACGCCCGCGTTCGGCCCCACATGGAAACCAAATCCTATTCGGCCGGATAGCAATGTAATAACTGCGTAATTTACTCTCTTACGCGTTCAGACTCAACGAACAAATAGGGCATGAGTTTGGCGAGGTATTGAAACGGTCAAGTCACGTGACTAGATAACATGACTAGTGAATCTTGTACATGACGTGACTTGATAATTTGTGGCTCTTTTCCTTTATTTCCTTAATCAACAGACTGAAGATTCCTTCCTTGATTATTGGTCAAAGTAGTAGCTCCATCTAGTACTCTTCTATGGCTTTGACCTTGGTTCTCTCCTCATACCAAATTATACACAAAACACTAGAATTAGGTAGTAGCAAATTCTCATCAGAGTGATGCTCTTTAAAGAACAAGTTCACCTGTTGTTGTAGTTTCTTTGCTCGTGCTCTTGTAATTGGCCCTGGCCCTGTTAGTTCAATGAGAGGAGATGAAGGAGCAGGTTCAGCAGGGATGTCCTCATCAGAACGACTTTGGATTTTCGCTCAGAAAAGCTGGAAGCTGTTCCAAATGTCCTGTTTTTCTTTGAAGCCAGAAGTTTTTATAACACACGAAAGCCGAAAGTTGCCTACGGGGGGTTTCCCGTGGCTTCTCGCAACCCTCATTCGAAAGTTTAGATGAAATTACTTGCTTTTGCCACGGAACAAAACCCCCCTCCCACCTCCTGCGTTTGAACCCTAGCCTTAGCGTCGTTCTAGCCGCCAGCTTGCCTGCATCCTCCTCCCTCCTCTTCCTCGTGCCGCCGCCCTGTCCCTTCTCTCTCATGCCCCGCTCTCCTCCCCCGGGATGTCGCCATCCCCTCCTCCCTCGAGCCGTCGCGAAGCTGCCTCCGATCAGATCCGCAGTGCTTGGCCTCCTCGTTGCCGCTCCTCCCCACGCCCAAGTCGTGCCGTTTCCACCCGAAGCCCTCCTTCCAAGGTACATCTCCCCTCTGTCGCTCGAAGCCCCCTCTCCGACGCTCTCAACCCGAGTCGCTGCCACTTGAAGCTTCATCCCCGACGCCCCCAACTCGCGCTAGGCTGCGCACGCTACGGGACGAGGGTAAGCTGTCTGATGTTTTGCTGGAGCGAGCCCCAGGCTTGGAGACGGTGTCTGAGCCTCGAGAGGACGAGGCCGTCGTGTTCGTGGCTTTCCTTGACGCCGGTCTCCGCTTCCCATGTGTGGAGATGGTGGCCTACGTGCTCTAGTTGTACCGGGTAGAGCTGGCGCAGCTAACGCCCAACTCCATTGTGAAGCTTTTTACCTCGTTCTTGCTTGCTTCTTCGATGTATGCAGGAATTGATCTTCGTGATCAGGTCATCTGGGTATTCGTGCACGGTTGATAACGACTTATCGAGCAGTTCAGCGATTGCGCGATTTCGGGCCTTGCGAGTTCATAGCCAGGATCGCGAGAGTTGGGCAAGATGATGAGGACATGACCCCTATGGATACAACCACATTTGCTATACTTACTATTCCAATTACAAGAGCTCGTACGCTTCACTTAAATTATCAGGTGAGCTCGTTTTTAGGAGTGTATTTATATTATATGAACTATATGATGCTACCTAATGATGAAAATGTATATTTGTGCAGCATCGCATCACTTTTTGTCTAAGCTAAGCAAGAGTTCGAGCTGGACACGTTTTGGAATCCAATTCGGCCTCCGGAGACAGCACAAACTTTAAACGCACATAACTTTTGCAAATAGAGTCCGATTTGGGTGTTCTTAGGCTTAGTGGAAATCTAACGACGTGATCCTTCTAATGGATCCAGCCTCACCTCCAAATTATTTCTGTGGACTTCAGAATCATCAAAAGAAGGTGTTATATCACCAATTTGGGCCTTGTAATCGTACCGGAATTGACCCATACGCTAGCCGGGCACCTAATGGGGCCTATACTGTTCATGTGAACAGTAACACCACTATAAATAGTGTATGAATAGTATCACCCCCTATTTTTTTAGCTATATACGGCTTCCACTTCCCTATATAAGGAGGTCGCACCCCTCTAGTTTCGTTGGATTTTGTTTGATTAGTTTCTCCATTGTGAAAACTCTCGTTCTTCACTTGTGTCGACTAGACCAACCGTAAAAGACCTCTGTGAAATCCCACCTTTTGAATTCAATCATATATTTGCAATTCAGATTGTGTTTTACCTTGTTCTTGTGTGCTTCTTCGGTGTATGCAGGAATTGATCTTCGTGATCAGGTCATCCGGGTATTCATGCACGGTTGATAATGACTTGATGAGCAGTTCAGCGATTGCGTGATTTTGGGCCTTGCGAGTTCGTAGCAAGGATCGTGAGAGTTGAGCGACTTCTACTGAATTTATCTTCTCATCGAAAGATCGGGCCAAATCAGGACCTCCGAGGTTCATCAAGTGGTATCAGTGGTACAATTCATCGGTGAGAGTTTCCAGTTTTCTAGTAGTAGATTCGTTTTTCATACCTAGAGTCCAGAAAATTGCCAAAAGAAAAAAATTAGCATCTATCATCCATACCGAGCCCTTTGAGCCTTTGCAATTTTTTCTTTTCAGTTTGCTTGTTGAATCTTTGGTTGCATTGTCGTTTCTAGTTGCTGATATTTAGTTCTAGTTATTATCTAGTTGGTTGTTGTCTAGATTGCTTCTCGTGTTTTTCCTTTGTGTCGCTTAATCGTTATTTTAGGGTTCTTAGTTTTTGCATCTAAAACAGAAAATTTATGGGTTAGAACTACTCTAATCTGCACCAAAAAAGGGAGAACACTTTGCTGTTATTCACGACTTGTGGAAAACCCTAGGGCTGGCAAATAATAGAAGGAGAAAGAGACCGCCACACAGAACAAAAGCCGTGGTAGAAAAAAGAAGAAAAAAATCTTAAGCCAAAAACCAGCGAAAATTGGTGGAGTCCTTCTACATATAGCCACAAGCTTGCACAAAAAATTTCAGCATGTTTGGCTCACGGAATCAAAAGATATAGCAGTTTCAAGATTGAACCTGAGTCGGTTTCGAGTCCGAGTACAATTCCGTTTTCGAGACACGTTCAGTAAAACAGACATAACTTTTGCATACGGTGTCCGTTTTGGACGTTCTGGTGCTCGTTGGAAAGCCAACGACGAGGCGCATCCCTTCCACTTAAGCCTAACATCACCCTCTGGGACCCCCAAAATTGGCCATCTTCAGCCCCGAATTCACGTCACAAGTTTTCTATTTCGGTTTTTGCCGTTTCTTTCGGTCTCCCCTTCGAAATTTGGGGTTTGCCTCAACTGCAAAGTTATAGATCTCATCAAAACCTTTCAAACGAGTATATATAAGCCATATAATATTTTGCTCTTTCATCTCTCGAGACTAACTGTTTTTTTCTGCTTGAACTAAAGGGTTGTTTACGCTGCACGTTATTCTGTTTTTGTTATCTACATCGTGTGAACAATCTTGTGCCATACAAAGAAGTTTGAGTAGTTGGTTAGCGTCTCTCCTAGCACTTATTGTGAGGTTTTCCATTGCTTGCATCAAGTCACATTTATCTTTGCGTGTGCGTACATACACATCTCTTAGTGAGGCTTTGATTAGCTAACTTTGATTAGGCTAGGATCGGTAACATTGGCTAGTACTTTGAACAATCTTTCAA
This sequence comes from Hsuehochloa calcarea, assembly GCA_036346395.1. NCBI lineage: Eukaryota > Viridiplantae > Streptophyta > Magnoliopsida > Poales > Poaceae > Hsuehochloa > Hsuehochloa calcarea. Next base: position 10,206,444 of record CM070593.1, on the reverse strand, counting down.
CTTGCATTAACTGATTTGATTATTGCTAATCCTTGCTACCATATTGAAGTCTTCCGAGCTCCACTTCTTACTAACTCAGCAGGTTCCGTTCATTGCAATCGTTGGGCTAATTGCAAGTGAGAGTATCACGAACCAGCCACCGGTTGTACCACTTCCTTGCTACATTGGTAAGAACAAGTAAGAACTTGGTAAGGCGTTGTGAGAGAGCAACTGTTGAAATGCCTGAACCTAGTAGTTGATAGGAGCATATACTTGTGATTTGTTTTCTTGTTTTCTACTAACCATGGCAGGTTCACGGGATGATTACGAGTTAGATCCACATCTTCTTCGATCCATTGAATGGGAGCACAAGAAAGTTCGCGAGGAAGATGCACGTTTGAGACAAACTTCTTCACTACGGGAGGTATATGATCGTGATAGTACGTCCAGTAAAACTAAAATCACGTTGTCATCATTTGCTGGTAAATTTGATCCTGATGCCTACGTTGACTGGGAGATAGCTTTAGATAAAAATTTGAATACTATGAATGGTCTGATAGGCAAAAGATTAGAGCTGCCACTAGTGTTTTTGTTGAGGATGCAACGCTTTAGTGGCGGTATTTTCGTAGACATCGAAGAGTGCCTCAAACTTGACATGCATTAAAGAAACTTTTGAGATATGAATTTGTTCCTAAATATCATGCTGGTTATTTGCTAGCTAAATTGCAACATTTAAAACAACGTAGTAGAACTGTAAGGGAATACTATGTAGGACCGGAAAGACGACTAGAGGGGGGTGAATAGACACTTTCTGGATTTTTGACTTTAATCAAATTCAACACGCGCTTTTCTTCAATAGCTATGAAAGCTAAGAAGATCAGTAAATGCACAGAGGAAGCCTTGTGCTGAATCCGATTACCCCCTTAACCACAAGATTCAAGAATGGAGATTTGATCTCACTGGACCGGTCTGATTGATGGCCAATTGGCGGTCGAGCATTGGTGTCGACCGACGGTCAATGGCGGTCGAATAGTCAAGTGATCGACCGCCGTTGTAGAATCGATCGGACCGATTTGGTCCAGAACCACTGCAGACTACCCGAAACCAAAATAAAAATTGGTCCAACTTTTGATTCAACCGATGAAACTTGACCAAAATTGGAACACACCTCCCTAAGGATATCTGGAACCTATTCCTAGCGACGATCGTCCAGATCCACGTCAAAGAATTGATCTTTTTTGGTTTTACCAAAGGAGTGTTCAAAACCTAGCAAAATGAAAAACTTAATCCAAATCTTGCTAGTGAGGGATTGATGATTTAGATGGTCGTAGGAGTATTCCCACACATCATAGCAAGGTAAAAGAGGTCAAGAGACCAACAAAAAACAACCGGATCAAGGAAGCACCAAAATCACCAAAAGAGAGAGGAAAACACATGAGACCTCATCTTAGAACAAGCATCCATTGATTGATTCAAGATGTTGCTTGCAAAGCCACTCCCTCAAGGAGGACAAGAGCTCAATCCAAGAGCACACACACAAATATCCTCTCTAGAGCCTAGTCTCTCCTCTCCAAACCCTAACCCTAACTAGGTTTTTTACAAATGAAGTGCTTGGGGGGTTTTTCAACTCCCCCTTTCTATTTATAGGGAGGCCTAGGGTTTAGAGAGAGTTCACTTAATGGGCTCCCGTTAAGACCCAAAACACACGGGACACACACACACATTTCAGTTGAAGCAATCGCCTGCTTCACCACGTGTAGGTTGATCAGCGGCTCTCATCATGTCGGCAAGTCTCTCCCGTCCGAATCCCACCGGAACCTCCAAGGCACTTGCACCGACCCCCGCGCCGCTTGATCCAACCAGCTGCAACAAACTGCCCGTTCGATCCATCTTGTCAATTCTGTGCCATGCTTGAGTCACACGACCTCACCCGGCATCCATGATCGTCTTGGACCTCAGCTCTCCAAGCTTAGTCCCGATCCTCCTCGCCGTTGACGTCGTTGACCTGCAAGCCACCTGCACAGCAATAAACAAAGAAATCATTTCCGGGAACAAGTTCCTCACAACTTGACCCACGTTAGCTCAACCATGCAATATGCAACATTAAAGCATTGAAACTCATACACTAGACACAATCGAAACACAACGTCGCCAAAAAGGCCGACGAACAAGTGGAATCCGGTCTGACCGCCGTACCTGGCCGGTCGGATCGATTTCCAACCGGTCTGACTGATTTTATAACGCCGGTCAGACCGCCCAAAATGACTTAGCCAAAATTCCATCGTGAAAATCCGAAACTCTCTGGAAATTTCAACTCAATAGAACTTTTGACTGGAAGCTCCAAAAATATGAGACCAAGTGCAGGAGACTCCCCTCTCTTGCCTACACACTCTATTTTTGGCCTAGCCCCAAACTCCACCTAAGGTTTTGGCCGGTTGGACCGCTGCACATAGCCGGTCGGACTGCCCCACGGCCGGTTGGACCGGCAATACTGCCGGTCGAACCGATCCACGAGCGGTCTGACCGCCGGTGCCTGCCGGTCGGACCGCCTGAGGTCTGAACAACACATGAGCATTTCCGAAAACGCGAGATTCGGCAAACCAACAACGTCATTGCCAATTGACTCATCATCCTAAGATCAAGCACATATCCCCATGATATCCACAATCCCCCCTTGATGAACACATTGGCAATCTCCCAGAAAATGTAGGTTTGTGGTTTGAAAAGTAAAAACTCGTAGTTTTCGCGCAAAGCCACAACTTGGTCCATAAGCAAAAGAAAGCCTAGGAAATGACCAAGCTGGCTTCAGAATAGCAAGGGCAAGTGAGATAAGGCAAAGAGAGCACAAAAAGCTTTAATTTCCAGAGAATAGCCAAAAATCTCACTTAGGTCCATATGAAAGAACAATTGTTCTATGTGACCTTTGATCATTGTGAGTCTTCCAGATTAGCAAATAAAATCAGAAAAGGCAGTAAAACCAAAAGAACACACTCACTATGATCACCAATTTCCAGAAATCCATTTCCCCCTATGGCTCCAACAAGCTCTAAAACAACATTTTTACCAATCTTTCTCCCCCTTTGACAATGAATTCATCAAGGTGCATTGAATAAGATAGAGCATGAAGGAATATCTTTATTTTTGAACTTTAGCAAAAGGAGCCATGAAGATTATCCATGAATACAGTACAAGTATTACACCACGCCATATTATGTGAAGAAGCTATATTGAATCATGGCAAAACCTGTACAGCCAAGCTAAGACCAAAATAGCAATAATCTGAGATTGAATGAACTACTAGCATGACATGTTACTCAAAATCATAGTTTCACTAAAGGTATCCAGAAATGAGTCAAGTCATGTCTATAAGCTATACTGAGTCAATGTAGAGCATTATGATTTCAATTAAGAAGCAAAACGTTCAAGCATTTAGCACTTTGAGCATTTTGAAGAAATAGATTAATTTTATCTTAGAATTGTGCTAGATCTCAAGCCTTGCCGCGACCATCTCAAACAAGAAGCTTAAAAGAGTGATCTAGGTCATCCAAAACTCCCCCTGAGTTCATGCCTAGTGTAATGGTAAGCCGTCTCATGAGAAAGAATTGGTGAGATCAGTTTTTTCACACAGAAAAGCTCATTTTTCATTTGCTTGACTTAAGAATTAACAAAGCTCAATTTTCAGCTCAAAGTAAGTTCAAGACTCAGTTTACCTTGTATGACATGACATGAATCATGAAAGGATCACTAAAGCAAAACTGATCACAAGATCCAACAAGTCATGTTTTTTATTCAATTAGCTCACAGATAATAAAACTAGCATGGCAAAGGCTAAGCTAAACACAAAGATCCATCAAAGAACTCTAGCAGACTAGCACAAGACATGACATGGTATAAAGTATGAAAACATGTCATACAAGGATAATAATCAAAGCTCCACAGGATTATATCACAGTGCAAGATGTTTGAAATTTTAAAATGCATTATGATACAATGAATGCAAAAAGAGAAAATTCCCCCTCAAAACAGGCCAAGAGGACTAATAACTCCTAACTCTCCCCGCAAGAAAGCAAAACGAGAAGAATCAAGAGTTTTAGTGAAAATATCCGCAACCTGTTGCTCAGACTCAACAAAGTGAAGCACAACATTACCCTTCTCAACATGGTCTCTAAGAAAATGATATCAAATGTCAATGTGCTTAGTCCTAGAATATTGCACTGGGTTTTTGGCAATGTTTATGGCGGAAGTGTTATCACAGAAAAGAGGAACACTGCCCAAGGATAACCCATAGTCCCGAAGAGTATATAAGATCCAGAGAACCTAGAGCGACTACTGGCTGCAGCTACATACTCGGCCTCGGCTGTGGACTGTGCAACATAATACTATTTTCTAGAAGACCAAGAGATAGGAGATGTGCCTAAGAAATGACACGTCCAGAAGTACTATTCCTATCCACTCTACACCCCGCAAAATAGCATCAGAAAAAGCTCGAATAGAGAGAGCAGAAGAAGAAGAATACCAGAGTCCAAAGTCAAGAGTATCTTGGAGGTACCTGAAGATGTGACGTACTGCTTGACGATGAGAAGCACGAGGAAGCTCGAAGCGAGCGCACGGACATCCGCAAATTGTATGTCGGCCTCGCATGATGAGGTAGAGGAGGGCCTATCATACTGCGGTACTCCTTCTGGTCCACAAGCTCCCCATCCTCATCAGGGTCCAGCACGGTGGTTGTGGTTATGGGAGTAGACATTGGCCTACTACTTCTCATGTCGAAGCGCCGAAGAAAGTCCTTGGTGTACTTACTTTGGTGAATGAAGGTGCCTACTTTCAGTTGCTTGACTTGAAGACCAAGGAAGAATGTCAATTCTCCTATCTTGCTCATCTCGAACTCCCTGCTCATAGAATCTGAAAATCTAGACACTAAAGCATGAGAGGAACCACCGAATATGATATCATCCATATAAATCTGAACCAATAAGAAATCACTGCCATGCCTGAGAGTGAACAAAGTTTTATCAACTATTCCTATTTTCAAATCATTTTTAAGCAAGAAACTCTTAAGCCTATCATACCAAGCTCTAGGAGCTTGCTTCAATCCATACAAAGCTTTGGAGAGTTTAAAAACATGGTTTGAGAACTTATGATTTTCAAAACCAGGAGGTTGCTTGACAAAGACCTCTTCTTCTATGAAACCATTTAAGAAAGTACTTTTAACATCCATTTGAAAAAGTTTGAAACCCTTAGAAGATGCAAATGCTAGTAAAATGCGAATGGCTTCTAATCTGGCTACATGAGCAAAGGTCACTTCAAAGTCTAAGCCTTCTACCTCGGAATAACCTTGAGCTACAAGTCTAGCCTTATTGCGAACAACCAACCCATCCTCACTTTGCTTATTTTTAAAAATCCATTTTGTCCCAATAACATGAGAATCAGAAGGAAGCTCAACTAAGGTCCAGACTTTGTTTCTTTCAAAATTTTCAAGCTCTTCATGCATGGCATTGATCCAAGAGGCATCAGATAAAGTATGGGTGATATCTCGGGGTTCAAAAGAAGCGACAAAAGCAGAATGTGCATGAGAATCAGGAGAAATAAACATGGAGCGAGTGACTCGCTCTTGAAGATCCCCAATCATCTACTCAGGTGGATGCCGTCGCTGAATGTGAAGAGGAGCTCCTGGTGCAGAAGTGGCCTCTACCCCATGAGTTGTGGAGGTAGGAACAGAGCCACTCAGATCGTCGGTGAATATAGGAGGAGGCTGCTCAGCTGAAGCTGGAGTAGTGGGAGCATAATAATGCTGAAGTATGGAAGAACTTTCAAATCTTTTCACCCTTGCTAGATGAATTTGCTAACACTCAATTGAAATATGATTATATGCATAAACTTTATTTGATTCCAAAGGTTGTAGATTTGCCCATATGTACTACCACTACAAGTTTACAACTTTAGATATTTGAATTGTATAAATGCTTATCTTACATTTGCAAAACTAGTTGCAATAATTGTTGTGTGAGAAATTTTGTTTTGCTCATTAACATATATGATTATTCTTGGGCTAATAATACAAATAACAATGAGTTACCCTATTTTTATGATGGATACAACCATATTTGCTATGCTTACTATTCCAATTGCTAAAGACGCTTATCTTTTATAACATTAATTGTGCTACCTAATGATGAAAATATATATTTGTGCAGCATCACATCACTTTGTTTTCAAGAAGGGGAGGATGATGAGGACATGACCCTTATGGATACAACCACATTTGCTATGCTTACTATTCCAATTACAAGAGCTCGTACGCTTTACTTAAATTATCAGGGGAGCTCGTTTTTAGGAGTGTATTTATATTATATGAACTATATGATGCTACCTAATGATGAAAATGTATATTTGTGCAGCATCACATCACTTTTTGTCCAAGCTAAGCACGAGTTCGAGCTGGACACGTTTTGGAATCCAATTCGCCCTCCGGAGACAGCTCCGACTTTAAACGCACATAACTTTTGCAAACAGAGTCCGATTAGGGTGTTCTTAGGCTTGTTGGAAAGCTAACGACGAGATACTTTCAACGGATCCAGCCTCACCTCCAAATTTTTTCCGTGGACTTCGGAATCGTCAAAAGAAAGTGCTATATCAGCAATTTGAGCCTTGTAATCGTACCAGAATTGGCCCATGCGCTAGCCGGGCACCTAATGGGGCCTATATTGTTCACATGAATAGTAACACCACTATGAATAGTGTACAAATAGTACCACCCCTATTTTGTTAGCTATATGCGGCTTCCACTTCCCTATATAAGGAGGTCGCACCCCTCTAGTTTCGTTGGATTTCGTTTGATTAGTTTCTCCATTGTGAAAACTCTCTTTCTTTGCTTGTGTCGACTAGACCAACCCTAAAGGATCTCTGTGGAATTCCACCTTTTGAACTCAATCATATATTTGCAATTCAGATTGCGTTTTACCTTGTTCTTGCGTGTTTCTTTGGTGTATGCAGGATTTGATCTTCGTGATCAGGTCATCCGGGTATTCGTGCATGGTTGATAACGACTTGTTGAGCAGTTCAGCGATTGCATGGTTTCGGGCCTTGCGAGTTCGTAGCCAGGATCGTGAGAGTTGAGCGACTTCTACCGAATTTATCTTCTCATCGAAAGATCGGGCCAAATCAGGACCTCCTAGATTCATCAGAGAGGGTGGCCGGCTCATTTCGTGTGGTGAGCTTGGTCCTCGGAGAGTCTTCCGTCGTGATTCCCTCACACGTTTATGGTCAAGGGTCCAAAGATACCGTGGTGGGGGAACCCGCCACTGTCCAGGATGTGCTTGGTGAGTTCCTTGTACCTTTCTTTTTTGTTTTAACCACTGTGCTGACTTTTGTGTTGCAGTGGTGGGGGGGGGGGATACCAAGGGTAGTGGCTCTGGTGCCGGGGGTGTCTGAAGGTGACCTTGGTGCCGGTGGGGCCGAGGAAGGTTCTGGCATCACGTGGTCCGGGGAGGCGTCCCCGGTTGCTGGCGCTTGCGGTACCGCGGGTAGCGCTGATCTTGGTCCGTTATGTACCAACGATTTCAAGATCAGTCCTGGGGCGGCCATTGTTTGCGAGCAGGTGGCTTGCTTTGCTGCTCCGTCGTGTGTGGAGCAGCTCTTCGAAACCATGCCCACGCATCGGATGTTCAGGTCGATCGAGGCGAACGACGTGAGGGTAAGCTTAGCCGAATGTTTATTTTTTGTTTGACCCAGGTGTGCTTCGCGTAGACCCTGATGCTATCTCACACGCTCGAGGGGGATATCCGTCGCGGCTATGCGGAGATCCAAGAGCGGGTCAACTCGGAGCATGTGCGAAATGAGTCGCTTTGCTCCGAGCGCCTGGCTCTTATTGAAAGGACGAAGGAGTTGGAGGCGCGGGTAGCTGGGCTGGACGGAGAGTGCCGCGACCTTCACGAGGAGGTGCAGACGCTTCAGGGCATTCGCAAGGACCTCGAGGCGGAGATCGAGGCGGAGCATCAATATTTCGAGACAGTGTCACGCGTTACATGGGAATCCATGGAATCGTTGGAAGGCACTGTGACCGAGCTTGAGCAGTGCCGCCGCCTCAGCAGCATACTGTTGCGTAGGTGAATCTTACCTTTGACCGTGTTCGGTGCGCCGAAGGTCTGCCTGCAAACCACGCGAGCCTACGACGACCATTGCGTGAAGGCGGATTGGACGACAGCCTTTGTGTCGTTGCAGAGGGCTGGTGTGGGCACGTCGATGCCCTCGGCTGCGCACTTTGCCCATGGCCTCCATGGCAGAGATTGATGCCGATCATCGGCACGCGCGGAGGCCGGCCAAGGCCTTCGCCCAAGACTTCTGGGTGCTACATGGCCGTGAGGCCGTGATGGACTCCCTGTGCCTAGTGCTGTGGCAGCCGCCGAGGGGCAAGGCCCCAATCGCGGACGGAGGTGCAGGCGGGCGGGGGGCCACCGAGGACAAGGTGTAACCCTCCGTCCTTTTCCAGCAATTCCAGGCGTAGACATTTTGTAGGCCTTTTTTGCCCATTCCAGCCTTTGTGGCCGAGCGGAGGTGGGTGGTTGGGGTTGTCGTTTTTTGTAATGATCATTGATTTTGAACGAAATGACAGTTACAAGCCTTATTGCACTGGAGTCTCTGGATGCGTTGTGTTTATGTGCTTGCTTGTTGGTTTGCTTAGGCCAGGCCGATTCTGTCCCGACGCGCCGCTCAGCGGGGGCCTCGCCCTCCCGGATGGCAAATGATGAAAGTCACCGTGCCCCCGCGAGGTACGAAGGATGAGCGAGCTCTGCTCTCCATCCGACCTCTGAAACTGTGCTATCACTGAAGTTTTTTATCACGGCGCGAAGTGGCAGCGATGGAAAATGGCAAACCCGAAGGGGTCGATGGAGCATTTTTGGCTCTTCCACGAGCGCAAGGCGGCAAAGGCGTGCGATGAGATTCACGCTTTCTGGGAGCAACAGGGTGTTATTTTCGCAATCGGGGCATCGGTGGCTTCATCCGCTGGCTCGACCAACTCGCCGCCGGGAGCTACTACTGAGGAGTCCTTGGGATCCCAATGTGATGTGAAGAGGGAGTATCTGCATCTTGTGGGTACTAGGGCATCCGATGAGGAGCTTCTTGCGTAGGCGGTCAGGATGGAGGAGTGGGACTTTTTGTCCTAGTGCCGCAGAGCTGCCTTGTGTACTGTTTGTGTAAAGTTGTAACGTGTGTTGTTGATTGGTGATATTTTATTGCACTGGTTGAGGGGCTTTCGTGTAACGTGTAGGAGTCGTCTCGCCGTTATCCTCTGGCGGTGGCTATGTATGTCTGTTATGTACTTCGGATTTGTTATCAATAAAGCTCGTGGCAATACCGCGCTCATACTTTCTTTATATAGGGCTCCGGGGGAGCCTGTTAACTATTGCGAGGGGGAGGTGAAGCCGATGCCGTACCCCATTCTTTTTTAGATAGGACTCCGGGGGGAGCCCTACTTGTTAACTGCGACGAGAGGGAGGCGAAGCCGGCGCCATCCCCCATACTTTTTTAGATAGGGCTCCGGGGGGAGCCCTATCTATTACTTGTTGTGCGGAGGAGGCGGAGACGGTGCAGTCCCCTATACTTTTTTAGGTAGGGCTCCAGGGGAGCCCTACTTGTTAATTGCCGGGGGGGGGGGCGGCAAGGCCGGCGTCGCCCCCCATACTTTTTTTACATAGGGGAACCCTACCTGGTACTTGTTGCGAGGGGGAGGCGGAGCCAGCGCTGTCCCCATACTTTTTCAAGTAGGAGCCCGCTCTTGTGCTTCGAGTGATGATGTATGATCTTTCCCATTTGGACTCTAGCTTTCCTAGAGCTGTGGTGTTTGCCGCTCGCTTCAGTACCATATCGCCTGGTGCTAGTGTACGGGTCTTGACTTTCATGTTGTATACCTTCGCGACTCCTTCGGCGTAGTTTGTCATGGTTGAGATGGCCTGGACGTGGTGCTCCTCTTGGAGGTCCAGCGACGTGTTGCGGTGTGCGGGGTCTCTGTTCTCCATTGCCCGGAGGGATATTGTTGCAAACTCGCCCAGGGTCATTGCTTCGTCTTCGAACAGGAGTTTGAACGGGGAGAACCTTGTTGCTCTTGTTAGTGATGTTCAGAGTGCCCACAGTGCCTTCTGGAGCTCGTCGGGCCAGAGCCCCTTTGGCAAATTGACGAGATGCTTTGTGAGCCCTGCCAGTAGGCTGTCGTTGGCTTGTTCGACTAATCCGTTCAACTCAGGGTGTCCAACATATGCGAAGCATACGGTGGTGCCGATGTTCTGATAGAATGTATGAAACGGAGCAGAATCAAACTGAGTGCCGTTGTTGGTGGCGATGTCGCGGGGTTCTTCGTACATGCATACGATGTTTTTCCACGTGAAGCACTGCGCCGCCACGGCAGTGATCTTCACAACTGGTTTGGTCTGCACCCATCTGGAGAAGTACTCGATAGCGACCAAGGCGAAGAGGAAGTTGGCCTTGGCCGCCGGGAACAGGCTGATGATATCGAGCCCCAGCGGATGAATTGCCACACCAGGGCCAGGGGCTACAATGCTTTGGAGTGGTGGCTGGCCCACTAGCATCCCCGGCAGCACTGGACCAGGTCTTGCGCGTCCCGTAGCGCGGTGGGCCAATAAAAGCCTTAGCGGAAGGTTTTTGCCACGAGGCCAAGAGGCGCTTGATGTGCTCCACATAGGCCCTCATGTATTTCCTGTAGGAGGGCCTGACCCTCTTCTTGGGAAACACATCACAAGAAGGGGGTGCACACGCCCCCTTTGTACAGTTGCCCGTTGATGATGTGGTAGTTCCGGGCTCAGCTGCTTTAGGCGGTTTGCTTCGGTAGCGTCTTCGGGCTCTTCCCCTTGCAGGTACGACGTCGCACCAATCCACCTCGTCGACTAGGAGCACGAGGCGAGCGTTATGATATGCTGGGTGGGCAACCTCTAGTGCTTCTAGGGCAGCCCCTAGTACTTCTAGGGTGGCCCTTGGTGCCTCCAGGGCGGCCCCGGTGCTTCTAGGGGGGGGGGTTGATGGGGCGCGCAGTACTTCATAAAGCACCTCTGGCAGGGAGCGCTCGCCTGAGCTGGCTAACTTGGCTAGCTTGTCTGCCGTTTCGTTGCTGCTTCGGGGGATGTTTTGGACCATGATACCGTGGAAGTATTTAGCTTCGGCCCGAACCGCCGCTAAGTATTTGGACATTTTCGGATCCTGTGTCATGAACAATCTGTCGAAGTGGTCCGCGACTAGGCAGGAGTCGCTTTTGATGACTATGCATTTTGCGCCCAATGCTCTTGTCTTTCGCAAGCCTAGCAGCAGTGCCTCGTACTCGGAGGCATTGTTGGTTGTTGGGAAGTCGAGGCGTGCAGCGTGGGAGACACTTTGGCCATCCGGCGTGGCCATAATGGCTGCAGCGCTGGCCCCTATTGCGCACCATGACCCGTCTGTGTGTATTGTCCATGGTGCTTCGATCTTGTTTGGCGGTTGCCCTTGTGCTTGTGGCGTCCACCCAATGATGAAATCGGCTAGGGCCTGCGACTTAATTGTCGTGCATGCGGCAAAGGTGATGTCGAAGGGTGCTAGCTCGGTCGCCCATTTGCCTATACGACCCGAGGCATCCTTGTTCCATAGCATTAGTGCTAGCGGATAGGATGTGTGAATTATGATAGCGTGTGCGAGGAAGTAGTGCCTGAGCTTGCGAGAGGGCATTGAAGGAACCGCGGTAAGGCTACGACAGCACAAACAAAAATTTTACTGCGCAACCAAGGAACCGCTGCAAGTAATAGATCACGAGATTACCGCTAGACGCGCTGAGTCTTAGCGGAAGTAGAGTCGTTGTAGCGAGTTGATGCAGTCGTAGTCGTACTCGCGACGCGCCTCCTCCTTCGAGTGGTCGTACTCGTCGCGCGTCTGCTCCTCCGAGTGGTCGTACTCATCGCGTGACTTCTACTCCGACTCAAGTGAACGTCACGAGTTGCAGATCGTCCCAGTGGTGATGCTTCGCAACAACACCTTCGAGGTATCCACACGTACAGGGTAGGATCACCACGCGCTGGAATGCTAGCACCGGCAGCGTAGTTGAGAAGGCGTGGCTATTAGGGTTTCGGAGTTCTTCCAAAGATCATCCTCTTCCTCACCCTATGCCACGCCCCTCTTTATATATGCATCCATGATGGGTGTCGAACTTGGGGCCCATTAGGAACTCGTGGTCTATACGAATTCGGATCACCATCCAAAACAGATCCTAGCCCTTTAAGTGTGTGACCCTACAGGTTCATGTGTAATCGGTTATGACTCAAAAACTCTTTTCCGAACACCAGTCGTTAGCGGTACCTAGTAGCACATAACGATTCCCGAACACACATAGAAAAGCAGATGAACCTTGATGTAATATGATCTATGACCAGGTCCTCATCACTTACGATTAGTTCGTATCTCCATACGGCCATATCGTATTTGGTCCCGACCAGTTCATAACTCTTTACGATCAGGTCCTTACCATTCTGTGATTATGTTCGATCAATCTACGACCAAATCGTATCTCCATACGACCAGTCCGTAACTGATCGAACTAAGCGACCTAGTCATGTATTCTCCCTTCACCACACGATGTCTGGTTGAACTCCAGGTGAGATGATGTGTCATCCGTGGACTGTTCAATACTTTCTCGATCGAGTGTCGGATAACTTCATATGGTCGACACTTCGACCACTAGTGGCATGGCCAAGCACTTTCTTTATCCGATCACCATGAGGGGCCCAGAGACATCTCTCCTGTTATGTAAGGAGGGGCAAATCCCATCTTGACCAGTCACATCCCTCCGCATGTTTCATAGCATACCCGAAAGCTACCTTTATAGCATACCCGAAAGCTACCTTTATAACTACCCAGTTACGAGTAGCGTTTGGCAACCCCTAAGAGTGCTATTACACATCTAGGGAACCATGCTGATCTCAGGTCTAAGGATTATACATCATCATTACTTGAGACCAACTAATGACACAAATATTCGTAACAATCTCAATAGTGTCTCAATGATGGGTCTATCCAACCCCGTGTTCTATAACATGTGCTCACATTATTGATTCGATATCCCCATATCCATGACCGGTGAAATATAGTCATCAATCAATACATGCGCTGGTCGTAGAGTCACTGGTGTTCCGACCAGTGGCATCCGACCAGGGATACATTTAGAATGACACCATAAAAGTTAAAGAGTTCCACCAACAAGTCACATACTTATTGATCTATAAATGATGATTCATTCAAGGAACACGATAACATATTATCAAAATCATGAACATAATGAAATATCATCATCTCTATGATTGCCTCTAGGGCATATTTCCAACAATCTCCCACTTGCACTAGAGTCAATCATTTAAGTATCTAATACCGATAGCTCTTGTGTGCGCCTCATGCTTTGGCTATGGGAGAGGCTTAGTCAACGGATCTGCAACATTTAAATACGTATGAACTTTGCATATCTTAACATCTCCTCTATCGACCAGTTCGCGAGTGAGATGATAACGCCTTTGTATATGTTTGGACTTCTGATGGGATCTCGGCTCCTTAGCCCGCACAATGGCTCCATTGTCACAATAGAGATCCAATGGGCACAAGGCACTCGGAACCACACCCAACTCAGCAATGAAATTCCTTATCCAAATATCTTCTTTCGCAGCTTCAGAAGCTGCAATGTGCTCGGCCTCCGTCGTAGAATCAGCAACCGTTTCTTGCTTGAAACTTTTCCAGCTCACTTCTCCTCCATTGAAAATGAATACAAAGCCAGATTGCGAACGATAATCATCTTTGTAGTTTGGAAGCTTGCATCGGTGTAACCCTTTACAATGAGCTCTTCATCACCGCCATAAACTAGGAATACATCCTTACTCCTTCTTAAGTACTTAAGAATATTTTTCACAGCTGTCCAGTGACCTTCACTGGGATCAGCCTGGTATCTGCTCATAACACTTAGAGCATACGATACATCTAGTCGGGTACAAACCATGGCATACATAATATATCCAATGGCCGAAGCATATGGAATACTATTCATACAGTCTCGCTCATCAGTGGTCGAAGGACACTGATTCTTGTTAAGATTTATGCCATGTGACATAGGCAAGAACCCTTTCTTGGCATCATGCATGTTGAACCTATTCAACACCTTGTCAATGTAAGTACTTTGGCATAATCCAATTAGCCTTCTTGATATATCTCTATAGATATTTATTCCCAAGATATATGTTGCCTCTCCTAGATCTTTCATAGAAAAGCTATTTTTCAATGATACCTTAGCGAATTCCAGTATAGGAATGTCATTCCCAATCAATAATATATCATCCACATATAATATTAAAATTACAAGTGCGCTCTCACTAACCTTCATGTAAATACAAGGTTCTTCTTTGTTTTTGACGAAACCAAACCTTTTGATTTCCTCATCAAAACGCAAATTCCAACTCCGAGATGCTTGCTTCAGCCCATAAATGGATTTCTGAAGTTTGGACACTTTACTAGCATTCTTTGGATCGACAAAACCTTCTGGTTGTGTCATGTACACATCCTCACATAGGTTTCCATTAAGGAAAGCCGTTTTGATATACATATGCCATATCTCATAGTCGAAATATGCAACAATAGCTAGAATGATCCGAATAGACTTAAGCATCGCTACTGGTGAGAAAGTCTCACGTAGTCAACTCCTTGAACTTGTCGAAACCTTTTTGCGAAAAGTTGAGCTTTATGAATGTGAACATTTCCATCCATATCAATCTATTTCTTATAGATCCCTTTGCACTCAATGGTTTTAACACCATCAAGTGGATCGACCAGGTTCCAAACCTGATTGACACTCATGGAGTCTATTTCGGACTTCATGGCTCCAAGCCATTTCTCAGAGTCTGGGTCCATCATTGCTTCCTTACAAGTTTTAGGCTCATCATTATTCAACAATAACACGTCATGCCCATAACTTATAGGCAATTGACATGGCCTTTTAGATCTACATGGGGTTGATGCCTCATCTACAGGTTCAACAACACTTTGTTCGTCCTGTAGGGGTTCGGTAGGAGTTGAAACACTTTCAGCTGTTTCCCGAACTTCTTCGAGTTGCATCTTTCTTCTACTAACTCCTATTGAAAGAAACTCTTTCTCCAAAAAGACAATATTTTGGGCAACAAACACTTTGCCCTCCTCTTGATTGTAGAAATAATATCCTTTGGTTTCCCTAGGATATCCTATGAAGAAGCATTTAACTGACTTGGGTGTGAGTTTGTCAGATGTCAAATGTTTAACATAGACATCACATGGCCAAATATTTAGAAAAGACAAACTAGGACTCTTCCCATTCCATTTCTCATATGCCGTCTTATCTACTGATTTAGATGGTACCCTGTTCAAAGTGAAAGCAAGCAGTTTCTAGAGCGTAACCCCAAAAATACTATGACAGATACGATTGGCTCATCATTGACCGAACCATGTCCAACAAGGTCCGATTACGCCGCTCGGACACCCCATTCCACTGTGGAGTACCCGGTGGTGTAAGCTGTGGAACAATTCCCCATTGTTTCAAATGATCACCAAACTCATGGCTCAAAAATTATCCTCCACGATCAGATCGTAAGGACTTGATTGTCTTGCCTAGTTGATTATGTACCTCATTCTAGAACTCCTTGAACTTTTCAAAGAATTCCGACTGGTGCCTCATTAAATAGATATATCCATATCTATTAAAGTCATCGGTAAAAGTAATGAAGTACTGAAAACCACCTCTAACTGCCGTGCTCATTGGTCCACACACATCAGTATGTATGAGTGCCAATAAGTCGGACGCCATTTCGTTCCGACCAGTGAAAGGTGTCTTGGTCATCTTTTTATCAGGAAAGATTCGCATGTTTCAAATGATTCCAAATCAAATGAGTTTAGAATTCCATCAACATGGAGCCTCTTCATGCGTTTCTCACTTATGTGACCCAAATGACAATGACAAATAAAAGTGGAATTCACGTCATTAGGCCGAAGCCTCTTTGCATTAACAATATAGATGGGTGCACCATCAAAATTCAAAATAAACAACCCGTTCAAAACGGGAGCATAGACTTCTGCCTTTTGGGTGATGCGTCGCTTCGCAGGGCGAGGCGATGTTCGATAGTTTCTCTCACAACGTCAGGGATGTCCTTTGGGCCCGAGGCGAATACATCTCTGTTGTTGCGGTGGTCTTGGAGGATGGCGTCGCATGTTGTGGCTGGGAGGCCAGCTTTGAGGGCAACCATCTTCTCTGGGGCGGCTTCCATGTGGGGACTCGCAGGAGCTGTCCTTCTGGCTTGGCCTTGGGTGCCCATTTTATCGAGGAGCCGTCGACCCGAGAGCCGTCCTCCGCTTCCACTGTGTGGACGTGGCGAGCCAGTGACAGTGCCTCGAGCTCTTTTTGCCTTACTAGGTCATGATTCCCGCACTGTGACTATGCCCTCGGGTGCGGGTATCTTCATGTACAGGTAGTTGTGGTGTGCTATAGCGTCGAAGGAGTTTAGTGTGGCTCGGCCAAGAATAGCGTTGTACTAGTAAGGCATTTGGACGACGTCGAATGTGATGATTTCGGTCCAGGAAGCGAAGTCGTCGCTAAATGTGACGACCAGGTTGATCTGACCTAGGGCGATGACCAGTCTACCCCTGAAGCCTACCAAGGGGATGCCCGAGGGTGATAGGTGGTCCCTAGGGATCATCATCTTGTCAAAGGCCTTCGCGAACAATAGGTCCGTGGAACTTCCTCCATCTACGAGGACGCGTCGGACATCACAATCCACGATGCTGGCCGAGATGACGAGGGGTCCTGATGTGGGAAGTAGACACCTCGAGCATCCTCGGGGCGAAGGTGATGGGTATTTCGGTGTAGCGAGGTGGGCTGGAAACTGGGTATATCGTGACATGGTGAATTTGCCAGGTGTAGGTGCGCCGTTGTCTTTTTGATGATATGCCCGATGATGAGCCTCTAACGATCATGTTTATGATCCTTTGACGGTGCTCGGTTGGGCTCCTTCTATGTGGGGTCTTGGTGGTAGGCCGGGTAGCTGGTTGCCGCGACCCCTCCTGTCTTCACCTCTAGCTGGATGCTGGCTACAACTCATGTAATCCTTCATGGCCGCGATTGTGCGGCACTGCTAGGTCGTGTGAGTCCCTTCCCTGTGCAAGTCGCAAAATAGTAGGGCACCCCTGACGCCGCCTTGGGCGGTGCGGCACTATTGGGTTGTGTGGGACCCTTCGCCGTATAGGTCGCAAAATAGCGGGACTCCTCTGAGACCGCACCGGGCGTCCTGTTGCCTCCTGCTATTCGGTCCGCGGCCGCGGCCGCGTCCGCGGCCACGACCTGTTCGGCCTCCTCGCTTCGTTTCTTCCAGGAGCTGCCCTTCGTCCATATGGTAGACATTCCGCCCTTTCTGGCAGTAATCGTTGGCCTGTGGCACGGCTGGTGCCTCCACCGTGGTCGTCTTGTGTCCTTCCGTGGGTGGCCTGTCGAGTGTTGCTTCCAGGGTGGTGTAAGATTGAGGTGGCGACTAGAGGGGGTGAATAGGCGGCTTTAAAAATTCTTTCGGGCTAAAACCAATATATAATGCGGAAGCTAGTTGAATTGGTTTTGCACAATTAAAACCTAAATCAACTAGGCTCAACTAAGTGCACCAACAATATGACTATAAAACAATATGAGCAATCATACAATGATATATAAGCAATTAAAGCAAGAATGTAAAATGCTCAAAGTAAAGCACAAGTAAAAACAAGATGACACGATTATGTTTTACCATGGTGTTTGGAGACTTGCCGGTCTCCCCTAATCCACGTTGAGGTAAGCCCAACCACGTTGGACTGGCTCCACTAATTAAGCCAACACCTCCGAGGTAAGTCCAACCACTTGGACCGGTTCCAACACGAACCAACACCTCGCTCCACTATGGTTGCTCTTCCTCCACTCCGGAGATGGCGAGCACCAAACCACTAACAACCAGCCGGGCCTTCTCATAAGCTTCTTGAGAAGATCACCGGGCACGACGCCTCCACGCCGTCTAGGTGTCGGCAAACACCAAGAGTAACAAGACTCAACTTTCTCTTGAACTAATCAAGTGTCAAACCTCAAGTGGATACACAATCCACTACCTAAGGCAACACATGCACTTAGGGTTTGCTCTCAAATCCCACTAAGTGCAACACATGCATATAAGAGAGGAAAGACTTGCTCTTAGCTCAAAGAATGAGTATAGCACTCAACAACAATGTCAGCAACCATCTCCAACCGGCCAAGGTGGCTATTTATAGCCCACACTGATAAGGGCATGACCCCTATGGATACAACCACAATTGCTATGCTTGCTATTCCAATTACAAAAGTCTGTCCAATTACTCGGGAACGTGTTCGTCAACTTACTTATCAGGTAAATTCGTTTCTAGGGCTGAGTGTATTATTTGAGAACTCTATGATGCTGCCTAATGGAGATGATTTACTTGTACTTAGGAATCTAGGAACGACCAAACCATCTCCGAATTGCGAGGTGGCGATCCATTGGTGGAAGCCTCAAAGCGTCAACGTCCCACGGCGAACCAAATCGAACCTATCGGAAGATCGGACGCCGTGCCAAGGTGGCTAGTGCGTAATCTAGTTTCTAGTCGAGTTCTTTTGATCATCTAGACACCCCCAATATTTATAGCCCACACACAAAAACTAGCACCGATTGGGGAAGATTCCTCGAATAACCATGCACGCAAGAGTGTATTTTGAGGAAGAGCTCATCTATTGGATACGACCGCCAACTAATGGCGTTCAATCGTATTGCGGCGACCGCCGTGTGGAACCTCATGGTGCCTGACCAACGGCGCTTTTATAAAACTAGTCGTTGGGCCTTTTGGCGGTCGGACCGCCAACTAATGGCGGATCGTGAGTTACTGTTGACTTAGTGCACCATGTGATAACATAATTGAATTGCCTACTGTGTTGAGTGATTCATGTGATGAGTCCATCACATATCGTGATACTGTAGAATTGGTTAGACATAAAGAAGTTTTGACTAGAATTTATCCTGCTGATTCTTTATGTTACATTATGTTGGAGCTACCTATGAAATTGTCACATGCTATGGAAAAAGTTTCTGAAATTGCAAGTACAATCTCCTTGTCTAGTGCGTATACCCCTGGATATAAGATTAATTTGATTGGAGATTATGGTGTAAACAATCAATTTCTTGTATATCGAATATGCATAACTTGTGATCACATAGATGAATTGAAGCTTACTGTTTTGAACCACAATTCTTGTGTGCCCGATCTTGTTTATTATGAGAGGAAAATAAACTTTAGTGATCATCCAATGGCTATGTGTTCATCTCTTATTGTACCATCTAGTATTGATAATCTGCATAATGATGTTGAAGTATGGAAAAACTTTCAAATCTTTTCACCCTTACTAGATGAATTTGCTAACGCTCAATTGAAATATGTTTATATGGATGAACTTTGTATAAACCCGAAGGATGTAGATTTGCTCTATATACTACCACCGCAAGTTTACAACGGATATTTGAATTGTATAAATGCTTCACTTACATTTGCAAAACTAGTTGCAATAATTACTGTGTGAGAAATTTTGTTTTGCTCATTAATATATATGATTATTCTTGGCCTAATAATACAATGAGCTTTTATGAATACTACTATTTTAAAACATTAATTGTGCAACAACGAAGAACCGTTAAAACGGATGACATATACATATACCATGCATACACCTTGTTTTCTTTGTTATCCTATTTTTAGCTTATCAAAAGCCGAGGACGGCTTTGTTTTCAAGAAGGGGAGGATGATAAGGGCATGACCCCTATGGATACAACCACAATTGCTATGCTTGCTATTCCAATTACAAAAGTCTGTCCAATTACTCGGGAACGTGTTCGTCAACTTACTTATCAGGTAAATTCGTTTCTAGGGCTAAGTGTATTATTTGAGAACTCTATGATGCTGCCTAATGGAGATGATTTACTTGTACTTAGGAATCTAGGACTACGACCAATTCAAGAAGGTCTCACGACATCCGGCCGCGCAGTTCACGACCACTTCAAGAAGGCCTACGACCGTTGGACTCGTTGGACACAATTTACGACCGATTCAAGAAGACCTCGACCAGTTGGACTCGTTGGACACAATTTACGACCAAACATAGCACGTATTCCTCAAGATCCCCATAGGGCGATCCTCGACCAAGTCTTGACCGAGATACACGACATTAGGTGTTGCGTCACCGTCTTGGAAACTAATAGGACTTTGTAAGCGTGGCGAGGTCGAGTCCGGGTTGTGTCGCCTCACCCACGGCCGCACAACCCTAGGTCGACCTCCTCACGTCCCCTATATATATACATGATCGCCATAGTTTAGAGGCGGTTTTTCTTAGATTATTACGCCAATTGCGGTTTAAATCGATTATCGGTTTGAGAACCCCACTTGTAAACTTCATCCATATCCGCAATAGAATTGATTGCATCTACCTTGTTCTTGTGAGTTGCTTCGATTGCTTGCAGAACCATAACAGCCGTGGTAAGGTCGATCGCGTGCAAGTGTGGTCGATAACGACAGCGCGTGCGGTGTAGCGAAGTGCGGTGGCGATCCGCTGGTGGAAGCCTCAAAGCGTCAACGTCCTCACGGCGAACCAAATCGAACCTATCGGAAGATCGGGCCGCCGTGACTCATCACACACACAAAAACTAGCAGTTGGGGAAGATTCCTCGAATACGCAGGTCGGGTCTGACCGCCAACTAATGCGTGCCTCAACGATTATAAAACTAGCCGCATCGGACCGCCAACTAATGGCCGGTCTGACCGCCGCCAAATCGGTCAGACCGCCAAGGTTGGCCGGTCCGACCGCCCGAGGCAAAATCGGCTAAGTCACAAAAAGGGAGCTCTCTGGAATAAACGTTCCGCACGAACCCCGGAACTTCCGCGCACCGGTAGTTCCATTTTCTCAACTGCGGAACTTCCGGACAGAGAATCCAAGTCAAAGGAAATCGGTCGGACCGCCAATAGCACAGCGGTCGGACCGATATGCCTGATCCGATCAGACCATCGCGGATCGACCGCTGCACCACGTGAGCCAAACACATTGGCTTCACATCAAATGGCAAAACACATTCGCCCATTTGCGTGCAATTCCAACAAGGTTTCAAAGATGATATTCTCAGTAGGTTATAAAACACATTTGCCAACCTTTAGAATACTCATGACAAGGAATAAGGTACATGGACTTACACCATTTGCAAAATACATTTGCAAACTTAAGTCACATGCTACAAGAAATCAAACATGAGCTTCGACTATTTGCAAAACACATTCGCAAATAACAACATCATGCCACAAGGCTAAGGTGCATGGACTTCAACCATTTACAAACTACAGTCCCATGCTACAAAGATTAAATGCATGAACATCAATTATCCGGAAAACACATTCGCAAATAATCCCATGCTACAAAGATTAAATGCATGAACATCAATTATCCGGAAAACACATGATGATTTCTTAATTCCGAGTTTTTGACATGCATCAACACATGATGCATTCTTCCACTTGACCTCCATCAACACATGATGGGTCTTCTCTTGATTTGATGTGCATCAACCCATGATGCAACCTTTACTTCAAGTCTTCATATGCATCAACACATGATGCATCCTTCACTTGAATCTTGACTTGATGATCAACTCATGATCATCCCAAGTCTTCATCACGCTGGAACATAACCTATATATCCAACTCATGGAAAATGTTAGTTCCACAATATGATTATTATTAATTACCACCTAATACCATTAACACATAATGGTGGGACAAGATACCTCTATCTTTCCCTCTTTGGTAATTGATGATAACCATTTCAATCACACATAAATTGATTTAGATAAAAGTAACACGTTATTAGTATATATAAACTACACAAGTCATATATATATATTCACAACATGAGTATGCGAGAACTACACAAGTTCTACATACTCAAAACATGAGTATATGAGCACTACATAAGTTCTATATACTCAAATCATGAATATACAAAACTACATAGGTTTTGTATACTCAAAACAAGAGTATACAAGAACTACACAAGTTCTATATACTCAAAACATAAGTATACAAAAACTACACAAGTTTTGTATACTCAAACGGATGTGTTTCAAAGTAAAGATCCCAATTATATGTGGTAAAGGGAATATGGATCAATACTAGTGAAACCACAAAATATAGAATGAGCTCCCCCTAAATGTGTGCATACACATATGTGTAAAGAAAACATATGCACATATGCAAGTTATACTTATGGTGGAGTTCAACCTATATTTTGGATCCAAGGAATACAACTTTATGTAAGAGTATAAGTCGAATGCATACCTCGTTGAATTTCACCTTTATATCCAAATGAGACTACACATGATAATACTAAACAAGAGAGTTAGTCTCACAATTAGATTTGTCATTAATCACCAAAACACTCCATTAACTCATAATGACAGGTCTAGATATTTCAGGTGGGGGGGGGGGAACCCTCGCCTGTCGGATGCTGTCTTCTTCTGCCCAGGCGTACTCCTCCATCTTGTCAAAGAGTTCCGCCACCGAACCGATGGGCTTGCGGGCTAGACTTTCCGACATGTGGCCTCGCTGGAGTCCGCAGGTGGCTGCATTTATGATGGTTGTTTTGTTAACCCCCTTCACTTAACATTTTACCTTCCTAAACTTTTTGAAAAAGTTGTGGAAGGACTCACCTGGGGCTTGCATTATTGTAAACAGGTGTCCCACATCCTTCGGCTCTTCGTAGTTCCCCTGGAAGTTATTACGCACCAGGTCCCACAGTTGTTCCCACGCGTACAACGAGTGTGGCGGGATGGTGAAGAACCACGTCAGTGCTACGCCTTGAGTGCCAGTGTGATGCTTTTTGCTTTCGTGGTGTCGTCTCGCCAGCGGCCTCGATGGCCATTTCGTATACGCGAAGGAACTCCGAGGGGTCTGTGCACTCCTCCAAGGGTCTGACCTCTGGCATCTTGAAGCCTTGGGGCCAGCGGGCTATCTCTAGCCCAGCGCTCAAGGGGGAGTTGGGATCCCCCTGAAGCACTGGCGCTAGGCAAGTGGCGGCTGGTGCCCGATGGGCGGCTTCCTCGACCTCGGGTTGCGCAAGTCGGAGAGGAGCTGCGAGGGGCCCAGCTGCCGGAGGTCGAGCATCTTCTGGCAGAGATTCGCTAGCTCCCACTGGTGGGCTTCATACACTTCCCGTGTTATGCCTGCCGCTCCGTGCGATTGGTCCGTAGGGCGTTGTGCTGGGCGTCGCCCCGATGATGTTTCCTTGTGTGGAGTTGTTTGCTTCTTCCTCTAGGGCTCGGGCTGTGGCGGCCGCTGCCCCGGTAGTCTTGCTTCGCTTAGCCCTCGGGGCGCTGGGCGGAGTAGTCGCCGCGGCGATCTCGGCCGTAGTGGCTTTGGGCGCAGCTTTCCAAGGGGCTATGCTGTTACGCCAGAGCTGTGCTTGACTTTCTTGTCGATCCCCACGGTCTATGCCAACTATCGTAGCAAAAGAAAGCTAGACAATAAGAGAGTGGGGGGGGTACACTCGGAGTGGCCAAAGAATCCTCAGGAGACCAGCTGTCGGAAAAAGGTGTGCATGTTTGTTCCAAAAAACTGGATCTACTATTTACATGGGGGGTGCCTATTTATAGCCCCCTAAAACATGGTGCTCACCTTACCATTCTAACCCTAAAAAGGTGTTGTACGCGTAGGGACCTTTTCCTGTCTACGCGTAGGCTTCGGCTCACGATGGGGCTCCCTGGGCCCGGTCTATCCGGCTGGTGCACCTGGTTCACCAGCCCCCGTAGCGGTCCACCCCCGGGCCCCGTGGGACCCCGAAGACCATTCTGAGGGGCTCCGGGGCTCTCCCGAGGTGGCCCTGTAGGACCCACTGCTTCGGACCTCGCGGGGCTCCGGAGGCCCTTCGGAGGGGTTCTGGGCCTTCTTCGAGGTGGCCCTGAAGGACCCAATGCTTCGGGCCTTACAGGGCTCCAGAGAACCTTCGAAGGGGCTCTGGGCCTTCTCCGAGGTGGCCCCAGAGGACCCACTGCTTCGGGTCTTGTGGGGCTCTTGAGACCCTTCGGGAAGCTCTGGGTTATCTCTGGAGCATCCCTGAAGGGACACCTGACGCCCCCCTAGGGAGGGGTCCTTCGTGCTCGTGGGTTGCGGCCCTACGACAATATACGAATGACATTTTGAGGGTAATTTTAACGAAGTTCAATGGCAAAGGGATATTTCATTCGCAAAAGTCAAAGAACACATCTCTCTCCTGACTTATAGCTTTTAGGCTTAAAACGATTTATGCTTTTTATAAGTTGTATAAAAAAGACACCCCTTTATTTAGACTAAGGCTTTTTTGCTTTTAAGCTAGATAGAAAGCCTAAACAAACAGGGCTAGTATCGGCACTCACATGTGTGAGCTTGGTTAGGGCAGCTGATATACGACGATAATGTTCTCTCGAATGAACTTAGGCAGCACATGCTCAAATCCGCCGGTAAATGCATGGTGCTCGCTGCACGCTATAGCTTGGTGAGACCATTGGTGGCCCTCGTTGGTGGCTACACCTAGTGCTCAATCAGTTAACGCGAATTTTTGGATAAAATGACATAGTTTACGGCTGTAATAACTAATTTAGCCCTCTCCCGGCAAATATGCCAAAAATAGCACCACAGAGCTGCCAGCGCTCGACACCTCGCCAAGCCCGATTCTTAGGGGGGCCGGACTCCCCTCTACCGTGCCCAGGGGGCTGGACTGCTCCCCAACACACCACATGTCTAGTCCGTGCCCCTGGTGAAAGATCTAGACCCGCCATTATGAGTTAATGGAGTGTTTTGGTGATTAATGACAAATCCAAATATGAGACTAACTCTTTTATCAAGTATTATCTTTGTGTAGTCTCATTTGGATATAAAGATGAAACACAACGAGGTATGCAATCAACATCTCAATCATATATATTGTTGCATTTCTCGGATCCAAAATATAGGATTGAACTCAACCATAAGTTAAACTTGAATATGTGCATATGACCTTATTACACATTTGTGTATGCACACATTTAGAGGGAGTTTTATCCTATACTTTGTGGTTTCATTAGTATTGATTCATATTCCATTCTCCACATATATTTGGGATCTTTACTTTGAAACAAATCCGTTTGAGTATACAAAACTTGTGTAGTTCTTGTATACTCATGTTAGAGTATATATAACTTGTGTAGTTTATATATACTCATTTGTTCTCTCATTTATCATCATTAAATTTATGAGAAATTAAGTGGTTATCATCAATTACCAAAGAGGGAAAGATTGAGGTATCTTGTCCCACCATTATGAGTTAATGGTATGGTGTGGTAATTAATGATGATCACATTGTGGAACTAACATTTTCCATGAGTTGGATATATATGTTATGTTCGGGATGATGAAGACTTGGGATGATCATGAGTTGATCATCAAGTCAAGAACTTAGTGTAAATGATGCATCATGAGTTGATGCTTATCAAGAAGAGATGATCATGAGTTGATCATCAAGACAAGAGAAGACCCATCATGTGTTGATGGAGGTCAAGTGAAGGAATGCATCATGCGTTGATGCATGTGAAGAATCGGGATGAAGAAATCATCATGTGTTGATGATGTTCAAGACAAGATCCCGAAGAGAAGAAATCATCATGAGTTGATGATTGTCAAAGTCAAGGACCCGGACTTGAAGTGTTGATGTGCGTCATCTAGCTTCAAGAAGATGCAAGACAAAGGTATGACTAGTTAGGGCTAAGGATGTGTTCCTAGTCTTTTACCGGTCTCGGTGTTTGGTTGATAGACCGGATTGCTAGCATAGGATTGCCGTACTATTAAGAGGGGTCTTGACTTGAAGCATGAGTTAGTCATGTGTTGATAGCTCATTGTGTTTGCTCTAGCTCATCTATGCATGGAGCTATTATTTGCAAATGTGTTTTGCAAATAGCCGAGGCTCATGCATTCAATCTTTGTAGCATGGGACTATACTTTGCAAATATATTTTACAAATGGTTGAAGTCCATGCACTTTAGTCTTATGGCATGATGCTGTTATTTGCGAATGTGTTTTGCAAATAGTTGATGCTCATGTTTGATTTCTTGTAGCATGTGACTTAAGTTTGCAAATGTGTTTTGCAAATGGTGTAAGTCCATGTACCTTTTTCCTTGTGGTATGATTCTAAAAGTTGGTAAATGTGTTACGCAACTTGTTGGGAATCTTGCTTGTGATCCTTGTTGGGGTGGTTTATCAATTGGCAAATGTGTTTTGCAATTGAAGTTGTTGAAAAAGGCATTGCTGTTTTCTATCAGGATAATCGGAAGTTCCGGCTGCATAACTGCGGAAGTTCCGCAGGCCGGACGGTCCGATTTCCAGCGGCTTATTTTTTTCAGAGAGCATCCGGTTTTGGGACTTAGCCGATTCTTGAAGTGCGGAAGTTCCGCCATAATACGAGCGGAACTTCCGATTATCGGTTGCTCTGAAATTCCGGAGGTTCGTTTTTTTCCAGAGAAGCACCATTTTGGAACTTAGCCAAAATTTGGAAGTGCGGTAGTTCCGCTATGTGTTGTGCGGAACTTCCGAAGATAGGAACTTCCGCAACTTGGTTGGCGGTAGTTCCGCACTAAAAATCAAACGGCTAGTTTCTCGTCTGACATAGCCGTTCTTTGTGCTTTTTCTCTCATGCGGTAGTTAGGCCTTTACATGGCGGAGCTTCCGATTTCCACGATTTTTTGGGGTTTGTCTCCCAGCGGCTAGTTTTTGTGTGTGGGCTATATATAGCCACCTTGGCCTAGGATTGGGAGAGGTTCTTTGGTGCTATTGTTAAGTGATATACTCATTCTTTGAGCTAAGAGCAAGCCTCTATTCTCTTTTGTGCATGTGTTGCACTTGGTGAGATTAGAGAGCAAACCCTAAGTGCATGTGTTGCCTTAGGTAGTGGATTGTGTATCCACGTGAGCATTGACACTTGGTTAGTTCAAGTGAAAGTTTGGATTCGTTACTCTTGGTGTTTGCCGACACCTAGACGGCGTGGAGGCGTCGTGCGCGGTGATCTTCTCAAGAAGCTTGTGAGAAGACCCGGCGGTTTGTGAGTGGTTTGGTGCTCACCATCTCTGGAGTGGAGGAAGAGCAACCATAGTTGAGTGAGGTGTTGGTTCGGTTAGGAACCGGTCCAAGTGTTTGGACTTACCTCGGAGGTGTTGG
The DNA here is from genome assembly GCA_036346395.1 of Hsuehochloa calcarea. Lineage (NCBI taxonomy): Eukaryota > Viridiplantae > Streptophyta > Magnoliopsida > Poales > Poaceae > Hsuehochloa > Hsuehochloa calcarea. Next base: position 10,179,162 of record CM070593.1, on the reverse strand, counting down.
CTTAATTAGTGGAGCCGGTCCAATTTGTTTGGGCTAACCTCAACGTGGATTAGGGGAGACCGGCAAGTCTCCGAACACCATGGTAAAACATAATCGTGTCATCTTGTGTTTACTTTGAGAAATTTACATTCTTGCTTTAATTGCTTATATATCTTGTATGATTGCTCATATTGTATTGTGTTCATATTGTCGGTGCACTTAGTTGAGCCTAGTTGATTTAGGTTTTAATTGTGCAAAACCAATTCGCTATTAGCTTCCGCATTTATATATTGGTTTAGCGCGAAAGATTTTTAAAACCGCATATTCACCCCCCTCTAGTCGGCCACCTCGATCTTACACCTGGGGCCAGACCTAGCTCGTCCGTGCCCCTGGGGGCCCAAAGCTAGCTAGTTCGTGCCCTAGGGGCATGGAGCCACCGAGGTCAGTGCCCCTGGGACACAACACTGTCCTCTCCGCCGCGTCAGCACCCGCGTGGGAGGGAATCGATTCTCTCCCGCCGCTTCCCTCTATCCCATCCGTCACACCGATGTTCCCCATGCATGCAAAGCCTTCCCTCGCATGCAACAAACAACCCGTGGGAGGGAGTCTGATTCCCTTCCGTCGCTTCGCTGTTGGCGGAAATTATGTTTGCATGGCTATTAAAATCGGCGATGCTCTCGCTGTCAATCTTGCTCAGAGAGAGAGAGAGAGAGAGAGAGAGAGAGAGAGAGAGAGAGAGAGCGAGCGAGCGAGTTTCGATTTCATTATCGATTAAGTAGTGTTTAGAGCAGTGTTTATTGGTCGTATTAGTACAGAAAGTTTGACATCAAGAGGAGGTAATTTCTCCCCTATGCATTATGTTTATTAACTGTGTAATTAGTGCTAAATTAATAATCAAAATTATTTGGTGAAAATAATTTAGTCATAATTAATTACTCGGAGTTAATTGGTCATGATTAATTAATAGTAATCAATTAGCCGTAATTAATGAGGCATGATTAATTTAGTCATAGTTAATTAGTCATAATTAATTTAGTCATAGTTAATTAGTTGTAATTAGTTAGTCATAGTTAATTAGTTGTACTTAATTAATCATAATTAATTTAGTTATAATTAATTAGATGTACTTAATTAATTGTAGTTAATTAGTCATAATTAATTTAGTCATAATTAATTTAGTCATATTTAATTAGTCATATTTAATTTAGTCAAAGTTAAGTAGTTGTAATTAATTAGACATAGTTAATTAGTCATAATAAATATAGTCATTATTGTGTAGTCATAATTAATTTAGTTAAAATTAATTTATTCATAGTTAATTAGTCATAATTAATTTATTTATAGTTAATTAGTTATAATTAGCTAGTCATAATTAATTTATTCATAGTTAATTAGTAGTAATTAATTAGACATAGTTAATTAGTTATAATTAATTTATTCTTAATTAACTTAGTCGTACTTAATTTTACCCCCATCTTATGTATTTTGACATTCTATTTGTTCCGAACTCACTCAACAATTCATCTTTTGTAAGCCATGCCTCTACCGGAGCTACTCGAACAATTTAACAACGAATATCACCGGAGTAAGTTGTGGATCACCAGGGATGTGGATAGTCTTTTTACCGGTCTTGGTGTTTGGTTGAAAAACCGGATTGCTAGCAGAGGTCACCGCACTATTAAGAGGGGTATTGTCTAGTAGCTTGAGTCTCATCATGTGTTGATAGCTCAATCGCGCTTGCTCTAGCTCACTGTGGCATGATGTTATTAATTACGAATGTGTTTTGCAAATAGTAGAGGCTCATGCATCTAATCCTTGTAGCATGTGACTATACTTTGCAAATGTGATTTGCAATTAGTTGAAGTTCATGTACCAATTCCTTGTTGCATGATCTAAGTTTGCAAATGTGTTTTGCAAATGGTTAGGGTTCATGTATTGCATTTGTGCTGGCCTTTGGAAAAATATTCAGAAAATCTGGTAGAATCGCAAGTATTGCGCGGTATTACCGCAGGTCGGTAATACCGAAGTTTACATGGCAGTATGAATTTTCCAGAGAGCATGTTTTTGGAAGGGTTTCTCGAAAAACGGTCTGACCGCAAGTGATGAGCGGTATTACCGCAAGTCGGTAATACCGAGTTGGCAGTATATTTTTAACAGAAAGGTTGTCTTTCGAAGTTTTTTTGAAACCTGATAATCGGTACGACCACATTTGAACGGCGGTACTACCGCAAGTAGGTTGTACCGAAGTATAGATGGCGATACGTAAATTAAAGAGAATATATTTTTTGGGAGTTTTGATCTCCCTTGAGAATCGGTATGTCCGCATGATCTAAGTGTTACTACCGGTGTGTGGTTGTAATGATATTCTCTTGGCGGTACGACTTTTCCAGAGAGGTTGTTTTTATGGTGATTTTTGATCCTCTGGAAATTGGTAATAGCGATATAGCTGAAGTGTGGTAATACCGATCTATAGTTGGCGGTAGTACCACAACTTTTCAAATGGCTATATCAAATGCATTAAATGCACAACAGTCAACCGTTGTTCTCAACTGCGGTAGTACCGGTCTTGAACGGCGGTATTACCTGAAATCATGATTTTTCAGGATGTTTGCTCCAACGGCTAGTTTTTTTTTATGGTGGGGGCTATAAAAACCCGCTTGACCGGTTGTGAAACAACCATTGGCACTCCATTTCATTCTCTTGAGTTAGTGTGAGCTTCTCCTCTCAATTGTGTATGTTTTGCACCTTGTGAGCAAGGAGAGAGGTCTCTAGTTGCATGTGTTGCATCTAGAGTTGGATTTCGTATCCACTTGAATTTGTGCATCGTTGCATGTGGTGAGAGTCAAGTAAGGGGCTTCACTTATTACTCTTGGAGTTTGCCGACTCCTAGACGGCTTGAAGGAGTTGCGTCGATGATCTTTTCAAAGAAGGTTGTGAGAAGACCTGGGCGGTTGTGAGTGATTTGGTGCTCGCCATCTTCAGAGTCGAGGAAGAGCAACCCCGAGTCGATCGAGGTGTTGGCTCGTGTTGGAGCCGGTCCAAGTGGGTTGACTTACGTCTGAGGTGTTTGGCTTAATTCGTGGAGCCGGTCCAATTAGTTTGGGCTTACCTCAACGTGGAATAGGGGAGAACGGCAAGTCTCCGAACACCACGGTAAAATATCATTGTGTCATTGTGGTTTGTTGTTTAGTGTTTTACTTTGTGCAATTTACTTTCCTAGAATTAAATTGCTTACATGCCTTTGTATATTTGCTATCGTTAACATGGTCTTATATTATTGGTGCAATTAGTGAGACTAGTTGTTTTAGGCGTTAATTGTTCAAAATTTATTTGACTTACTCTTCCGCATTAGAAATCAGTTTTAGCCAAAAGATTTTTAAAATCGCCTATTCACCCCCCTCTAGTCGGCCTCCTCGATCTTACACCCGTGCTACGTCCCAATCCTTCGGGACACGGGCTTGTTGCCCTCTACGAGGATGCTCCACATTGACCACTACTTTACCCTACACGGGAGTCTCATGTCGGTACTTGTTAACAGATAGAGACCCGAGACGCACACGTTCCACTTTTGGTGGGGAGAGCTAACAATACTCTCCAGGATATCTCCTTCTTGATCGGTCTGCCGATCACAAGAGATGCACCTGTTCCATCCCGTCTGCCAGCGGTTTGGAAGACCCGCTTGGCGCAACGGTTTGGGCTACCTGAGCCAGACAGGTCCCGTGGTGTCCCTCGGACATGGCCTAGGTATTTCAGTCGATGCCCTGCAGATGCACCCGACGAGGTTGTTAGGACACACCTCGACGCGTACCTTTTGCATCTTTTCAGTTGGGCCTTGTTTCCCACCACACAGGGTGATTGGGTGTACCCCAACTATTTGCATTGTTGAGTCTTTGGCTGAGGCTGGGCCTGGGGAGATGTCCCATTACACATTCGGATCAGTTGTCCTTTGAGCCACATACATGGGATTGTGTGACGCTGCTACGTGCTGCTGCAGCTGGGGAGTTGGGAGCACTTCCCGGTTTGGTGGCCCACCTTCCAAAATGTAGCACACCCATACGCCAGGTTCCACAACCCCATAGACAGGCCCACCATGGGCACCCGATTGACTGCTTCCATGTTACACTGGGCCAGACACGGACTGGAGAGTGGCTACCCCGTGTTCCACAACGAGTTTGAGAGGTTGCACGATGACAAGATCATATGGTCTCCATATCACCAACATTTCATGAACACAACAACACCGTGCGGACTGCTCGTGCAATGCACGCATGACGCCGGATTGTTCGCAACGACCTATCACCTTGTGTTTTCCCATATGGTGGAGCATTATGCGCTGCAACATGTAATATGACAGTTCAACCCCTACCAGGTTGTGCCCCCTCCCGCCCCTCCTGACAGGGGGGGGGGTGCTCGAGTGAGTTGTTCACTTGTGAGTGCAACTCCATCTGAGTAATATTTACAGTTCATACCTATATCCGCTCTTCTAACATAAATCCTTCTCGAATGCAGCCAATCGAGGATGGGCCGACATTCTGAGGACTGGTAGGTAGTCCAGCATCAATGGACTACAGCTTGGACAGAGATGACACACATTGAGGTTCTACAGGAGTAGCGATATTTCGACATTCAGACTTACAGTGAACACATCGAGTGGTACGTACCACAGTCGCGCACCAGACCACACATCCTCTGCCAGAGTGTCCGGAGTAGGTTACACATGAGGAGAGACTTCATCACCCGTTCGATCAACACAACGCTTCATTCATGATATTTTTACAGTTTGGTACTGAACAACTGTTCTCTGTCACTTCTAGTTCGACCGAATCCAGTGGACCTCATGCACATTCGGGTCCGTCATCCGCAGCCCAGATCACATCGTTCTGGGGCATATCAGTACTCTCAAGTCCATCTTCACGGTGTCCAAGTAAATCATCAAGAACATGAGCTGTGGTCGGTCGGGAGATGATGTGCTTCAGGGTGCGCATCGAGTAGGCCGATCGTGGCTAGTGAGACTGGCGGGCATCTTAGCGCTCCCTGTCGATCATCCATACTGCAGATCAGGGAGGTAAGTTATGTTCAATTTATGTCCTAATTATTTTCATCCTCTAGTCGCACGTTCGTCGGGATGTATCACTTCTGCGATCAACGTCCGCACGACCTACTCAAAATGGTAGGTATCCAAGCGCCCCCTGTAGGTCATCCGCACTGCACATCGAGGAGTTAAGCGATGTTTACCTTAGGTCCTAATTATTTATTTCGCCTAACATCATTCCCTCTTGCAGCATTCAATTGAGCATGAGGGCAACGATGAATCAACCGATGAGGAAATGGTAATCCAAGCTACTGCTAGGGGGGACTACACGGTGCTAGGATTTGGAGCGTACCACCCAGGGCGCCCATCCTTGGTCCACGTTCAGCAGAACCTTGAAACATAGATGTCGGGGTCCCGAGTATGCAACCCCGGGACCTTCTGTGTATTCTGAACTAGTCCCATGATTATTGGTTTTGATCATCTGACGCGAGTTAGCAACCTTGAGCTCATGAGAGGATTGCCCAAACTCAAAGCCGTTAAGGATGCTATATGTGCGCCCTGTAGGCATGGCAAGCAAGTTGCCGCCTCACACCCTTCAGTGACAATGGTCATGACTAACGGACCGAGACAGTTGCTTCATTTGGATACTGTTGGTCCCGCTAGGGTTCGGTCAGTTGGTGGAAAATGCTACATTCTTGTCATAGTCGAAGATTTTTCTAGATACACTTGGGTGTTCTTTCTTGTTTCGAAGGATGAAGCTTTTGATCATTATCATGATCTTGTTCTTCGTTTGGCTTCTGAACTTCCGAGTGCCTTGAGAGCGATCCGCAGTGACAATGGCACGGAGTTCAAGAATGCCACTTTTGCTTCCTTTTGTATTGAGCGTGGAATTGAGCATCAGTTTTCCTCTCCACACGTCCCTCAAAAAAATGGCGTTGTGGAAAGGAAAAACAGGACCCTAGTCGAGATGGCTAGGACGATGCTAGATGAGTATAGCACTCCGATGAGGTTTTGGGCCGAAGCTATTTCTACTGCTTGCCATACTGCAAATCGTGTCTTTTTGAGACCGTCTTTGGGCAAGACTCCTTATGAGCTTCAGTTTTGTAGAAAACCCTCTGTGTCGCACTTTCGAGTCTTTGGATCCAAGTGTTTTATTCTCAAGACAGGAAACCTATATAAATTTGAGTCAAGAACTTTTGATGGTTTATTTCTGGGTTATCCTGCGCACTCAAGGGGTTTTCGAGTTTTTAATGCTGAAACCAATCTTGTTCAGGAGACATGCAATGTCACTTTTGATGAGACTAACCCTGGAGCTAGATCAGATATTTTAGGTGATACACAGGTGACAGAGAGTATATTTGTAGATGAAGATGACGATGGACTCGATGATGCTCTTCCACCTGCTGCTGTTGACGCTCCTATTAGAGCACAAGAACATGCTGTGACTACTTCGCCTTCAGTTGAGGCACCTGTTGCATCTTCATCATCAGCAGTACATGCGGAGGTCGAAGAGGTATTTTCCTCTCTGGCTGCGCCTCAAGACCGGACATCCACTTCAAGGTATGCCTCTGCGCGAGGTTTCAGGCATCTCCGAGAGCTTCCCATCGCCAAGCTGTTAAGCGCATATTCAGGTATTTACACTCTACCCTCCAGTATGGCATTTGGTACTCCTGTTCTTCTTCTTTGTCCATTCGGGGTTTTCGATTCGATTTTGCGGTTGTTTATTGATAGGAAGAGTACCTCGGGCACTTTTCACTTCCTAGGCACTTCTCTTGTTTCTTGGTCTTCTAGGAAGCAGTCCTTTGTTGCACAATCTACTGCTGAAGCTGAATATGTAGCTGCTGCTAGTTGCTGTAGTCAGATTTTGTGGATGGTATCCACTCTTAAGGACTATGGGTTAAATTTTGCTAGTGTTCCTCTTTTCTGTGATAACACTTCTGCTATTAACATTTCTAAGAACCCTGTGCAACACTCTAGGACCAAGCACATAGACATTCGCTATCACTTCCTTAGAGACCATGTCGAGAAGGGTGATATTGTCGCACTCGTGAGTCCGAGGCTCAACTGGCTGATATCCTCACCAAGCCTTTAGACCCAACTAGGTTTGCCACATTGAGAAGCGAGTTAGGGGTAATTTATCCCTATGGGTTGGTTTGAGGGGGAGTTCGATCTTTTCTGATCTTACCTTGTTCTTTTGATCGTTTATTGTTCTTTTTCTGAACTTATTGATCTTTTTGAACTTTTTAGGTTTTTAGGCTTTTTATTGCATCTCATTGTCTCATATTGCATTCATATGAAAAATACATCAAGTGGTATGAAAAATCCAAAAAGATGCATTGTAATGCAAGATTTTCTGCTTATCTTTTAAAATTGATGAAGCTTTGCCTATTACCCTTAGGAGCTTTAGTATTTCTATTCTTGCTCAACGCCTTGTCTAGTTCCTTGACTTGCTAGAATTATCATTTTTCACATATACAGATAAGTCTTTACTGTATGAGCTAGAACTATAAAACAATTCGAACTAAAAATTACAATTTGTGGATATTTTAGCTAGTTGCGCAATTAGTGCTCCTTTTGTGACATTAGCCCTGTCATAATTGCTTTATTAGCTCTTGAATCTAAAATTGACCATTACTTGAGCTTTTTGTGTTCTTGAGATTCTAAAACTGCTCCCGTGAAAAATAAAAAATCAAGATTGTCTTATGCTTAAAATGTGCCAAACTACTCTTACGAGACTGCTTGTCAAAGACATGAACTTGGAGATAGTTTGATGATCCAGACGATCTCATGGGGACTGTGTCGAGACCCGAAATTACGATTCAGGACCCTCTGTGTTTAATGCACTAGCCCAGGATCACGCCAGTGCACACAGTGTTAACAAAGATGGAAATCGATCCATTCAAGCGAATAGTAACATAAACGAATAAATTTGATTAATAAATAATGGTTTTGACTTTAAGGTCGAGTTACAATTTACGAGCCACGCAGGCTACGAGAGAAAATAAGCAGCGTGAAGCGGAAAAGGTAGTGGCACCCATCGATTCACCACAGGCAACCGACTGGGATCAAGACCTCACGATTAAACACCTTCGATGTACTCGTCCTCGAATGTTTGGTGAAGACTCCTCCTCGCTTGATTCGTCAAAACAAGCGTGAGTACACACGTACTATAAGCCACACCACATAGATGCAAAATGTATATATCTTTGGCTTTTTACAAGGGAAGACATTTTGTGGCTCTTTTGCATAAATGCAACCTTTGCAATTTAATACAATTAATAGATTGAAAACAGGTAAAACCAATAGACAATAATAATCTTAACAAGTTATTTCACAAAGACACACTTGACTGACAAAGTTATTCACATAGCTAGATGATTTAATCACATAGCTCCCTTCCCACACAGTTTTATGAAAACATCTACCCCTAGTGTGAAATCCCCGAGCATTGTCCATGACCGCGGACGCGGCTATTCGAATAGATTAAGTTACACTCTGCAGAGGTTTGTACACTTTACCCACAAGATACACTTAGTGTAGCTAACACTAAGCATAACAAAGCAATTCAGATACCTTATCTTACTATGCTAGGTCTGTCTTAAAACAGGCATGTGGTCGTACAGGAAGCTCAGTTCAATGACGCACATGGTGAGGTCCTTAATTGACCAAGGCAAGACTTCCAGCTAACCAAACCACATAGACACACAGATTAATATTATTCACACAGTCCACACAGTCCACCCTTTCACACAGTATCCACCCCTTGCCTCAGTCCAAATCCTTTTACCACCCTGGTTGATTTAAGTGCAACATATGCCACAAAGACACATAGTACACACAGTTTGTTCACACAGTCTCATATTCACTTAGTCAATTTATAACAGCAGTATACATGACAAGTGATTCGTGGCATGGCTAAGCAATCTAATACGCATCTAACCAACCCACGTTGGTGCTACCATATTTACCAACTAAATACCAACTAAGGTGACAAGGAATCAGGACATAGCAATTAACAAGGATGGCATAACAATGTAGGATTAACTACTGCACCCAAAAGCTTTTAAATAAATACTTGAATTAAGATGCAGTAATTTGAATTAAAATACTTTTATAAAACTGGGGAGCAAAATGGTCAAGGGTATAGCTTGCCTTGGAATAGGTTCAAGTGCTGGTCTTGGTCTTGGAAAGCTCCTTCTTCCTCAAACCTTCCAGAAGTATCGTCGAAGTCTACCCGTAACAAAGCAAACAACAAGAAAAATAAATAACAGAAGTAAATAACTCTGATAAAAATAATTAAAAATCTCCAATAAATAGATCTTGATTTTATACAAATTTAGAAATTTGAATGGATGGATTTGGAGTTAGGATGCAAAAGTTATAAGGTTTCAAAGTTTGAATCAAAAGAAAACCCTAAAAATAGGATTTACTGGAATTCCGAATTATTTTTCAATAGAAAAATCGGATTATTGCGCAAGCATGACGTCAGCGGAGGATTTTCCCGGAATTAAAATAATTAAAGAAATAACTGACATGTGGGACCCACATGTCAGTGACCCGGCTCACGGTGGACTAAGTCCACCGAGCCACTGGACCAGGGATTGGGGCTGAGGTGGCGCACTCGCGCGTGGCGGCGCGGACGCGCGCCACCAGGGATGACACGCGGCGCACGCGGTGCCGAGGTGGCAGTGACATGGACGGCCGGCGAGGCGGCGCGATCTGACCCGAGGGTCCCGTGAACAGCGGCGAGTTAACGGCGATGAGTGGTACAGGAGGTAGAGGAACACGGGGTCTCGAGGGTGTGCTCACCGGTGCTCAAGGACGAGCGAAGGCGGCCGTGGCGAGACTTTGGCGGAGGAGGTGGTGCGGGCTCGACGGCGGCGGCGTTAGAGGGCTCCTCCGGTGGCGAGGTGAGCACCGGCCAGCGGCGTTCTGGCGAATCCAACGGTGGCGGCTACGACAACGCAGAGCGACGGAGGCGGCGCAATCAAGCTCCAAGTCCTCGGTGTCGGCGGCGGGAATTCGCGATTCCGCGAGCACAGGCGAGAGAGGGAGTGGGTGGCGGCCGGGATGGGTGACGCGAGCGCGCCGGCTCCCCTTTATAGGGCCGGGAGGTCCGGCGGCGTGGCGGCGTGGAGGTCGTGGGCGAGATCGTGGCGGCGGTTGCGGCTTGGGCGCCCGCGGCGCGAGGAGAGGGAGAAGACGTGGAGGTCGTGCGGAGGAGGCGCGAGTCTCGCGCAGCGCGCCGCGAAGTCGTGGGTGGTTGGAGCGGTCCGTTGGCGAGCTCGCCCGCGGCTTCAATGGCGGTCGTGCGCGACGAACGCGTGGAGAAGAAAGCGGCGAAGACGACGACGCCAGAAGGGCCCACATGTCGATGAGAAAGGGCGGCGCTCGCGCGCCAAGATCTGATCGTCCGCCGCGATCCAACGACCGAGGATCACGAGCGCGTTGAGAGAGAGAGCAGCAGCGGAGATCCAAGCGTCCAAATCGGATCGGACGGCCGCGACGAATCGGGCTGAGGTGAACAGGACTGGGCCGAGGGAATTCGGCCCAAACACTATTTGGAGATTTAAAATAGCTTTTCTTTTTAAGAAAATAGCAGAAATTCAAATAAGCAATGGAAAATAGCAAATGATCTTGGAAAAATTCTAGAAAATTCTGTAAAATATACCCAAGCATATGGAATCTAAATAAAATAATTTTGGCAATTGTTAATGTTGGGATTAAGCACATTAAATCGGTTTGTCCTTAAAGTCCATATTAAGCTTTTTAAATTAATATTCAATTAAATCCAAATGGTAAATTTTCTTACTACCATTATTTAAAAGATTTTTAAAGCTCTGAAAATTGGGATGTTACAGACTGCTTGTCAGAAATGACATGAACCTCAAGATTTGTCGCCCTGGTAGAAGCTTAGAAAGAGTTTGTGGATGTCTCCTAGTCCAGGATCTTCTTTACTAAGATATACCTTTAATCAACTTCTGGTCGAAGCTTAGGATGAGTTTGTGGATGGCTCCTAGTCCAGGATCTTGTCACTAAGTTAGATCATTAGTCAACTTCAATATTCAGTGCATGTGAGAAAACTGTTGACAAATGGGCTTTTGAGAAATCTGAGCAAAATGATTCAATACAGGACATGATTGACATTTTGACATGGTCAGTTTCACTTTAGGATCCCTGTTAACAAACTTGCTGAATTTGAAGCTTTGCTTAAATTGATCATATTTATTGCTTTATATTTGAGCCTTCGCGCTTAGTTTTGATATATATATGTCTTATCATGATCTTGCTAGTGCTGTTAGGCTTGATATGTTGTTTGTGCAATATTAGAAATGCTGGCCTGTTCTTTTGGGTAATCTCCAAAGCTTCTTATAATCAAAAATTGAAAAATACAAAAATGAAGCCACTCCATTGCGCTTCATGCATATTTTTTTTATGCTTCTTTCTTCATTCTGCATTTGTTATCTCTGGATGAGTGGAAGGCGTGAGTCCTTGATGACTCCATTATCAAAGGGGGAGAAGATGTGTTAAAAAAATGTTAATACTGAACAAAGGGGGAGAAATTGAAAATTTAACATTTTCTGAAATCTGTGGATCTTAGTGAGGGGGAGTTTTTGAATTGTATTCTTATTGTCTTATTGACTCTTCTGAACTTGAATTGCATTTATTAATCCTCACGATGATCCAAGGTCAATTGAACAATTGTTCTTTCATAGGGACCTTAAGTGAGATTTTTGACATTTTTCTGGAAATCAAAGTTTTTATGCTTTCTTTTGCCTTATCTCACATGCCTATGCTATTCTGATGCCAGCTTGGTCATTTCCATTGCTTTCTCTTGCTTATGGACCAAGTTGTGCCTTTGTGCGAAAACGAAAGTATTTTACTTTTCAAACCTCCAAATTACATTTTCTGGATTATTGCCAATGTGTTCATCAAGTGGGAGATTATGGATATCATGATGATATACTCCAGATCTTAGGATGATGTGACAATTGGCAATGACGTTAACGGTTTGTCGTTTCACGAGTTTTGGGCAAGAAACGATTCATCGAGCCGTAACCGGTCGGCCGACCGCCCATAGGGGCGGTCGGGCGACAAGTTATCACAGGTGATATTTTGAGCTGGGCCAGAAATAGAGGGTGCAGGCAAGAGAGGGAAGTCTATTGCACTTGGTCTCATGATTTTTGGAGTCTCCAGTCCAAAGTTATTCGTGATATAAAATTCCAGTAGGGTCTGGGATTTCAGGGGCCAAAATTTGGCTAAGTCCCATCCGGTGGTCTGACCGGCCAACTGGTGGCGGTCAGACCATGTAACATCCCAATTTTCAGAGCTTTAAAAATCTTTTAAATATTAGTAGCAAGAAAATTCATCATTTGGATTTATTCGAATATTAATTTAAAAAGCTTAATATGGACTTTAAGGACAAATTGATTTAATGTGCTTAATCCCAACATCAACAATTGTCAAAACTATTTTATTTAGATTTTATATGCTTGGATATATTTTATAGAATTTTACGAATTTTTCCAAAGTCATTTGCTATTTTCTAATTGCTATTTGCATTTTCTGGATTTATTTAAAAGAAAAACCTATTTTAAATCCTTGAAAGATCGGGCGAAGCTCAAGACTATTCCGGCCGCACAACCCATCTCGCCTCGGCCGCCTCGTCAGTTGGATGCTCGACGCGCGCCCTCGTCTCCGTCGGACGACGCGCCAACCCCGCCTTGACCGTTGGATTGTCGCCGCGTGGCTTTGCTCACGATCTCGCCGCTTCGCTCGTCGCGTTCGCTTCTAGCCGTTGGATTTATCGCGACGGCGCTGCACCCACTCGCCCTCGCTCTCGCCGGTGGGACCGCTTCAGTGGTCGCTGCTCGCGGCTTTTTCTTCCTCGCGCCAAGGCTCTCGCGCCATTCTTTGGAGCTCAAGCCGCGTCCGACAAACGCGTATCCATTGCCGATTCTTCGCACGACCCCGCCAAATCATATCTCGGCTATTCCTTACCCGCTTCAAACCAAATCAAACCCGAATCGGTTTCAATCTCCGAGAATCATGGAATTCAAAAACCGGCCGTTTCGGACCCGATTTGGGGTTTCAAATCTCGGATCTCCGTCTATATAATACTCCCTTAGCTCGCCCGGCCTCCGTAACCCTAATCCGCCACTCCCATCGCCCGATCGCTCTAGCGCGCCGCATTCCAAGCTTTAGGTTTTCGCCGAATTTCTTCTCCGGTGGATTGCGCCGCCGTCGCCGTCGCTCTTGCTCCACCGACCGCACCATTGTGATCGCAAGTCACGAGCTACCTCGTGCGCACCTTTCGCCGCCGAGCATCGCCGAGCGCCCGTCCGACAAAACCCGAGCCTCTCGCCGCTTTTCCTCGCCACGGCCATCTCCGTCAACCCTGTGTGCTCAAACCGGTGCCCATGTGTGCGATTAGCCTCCTCTACACGATGGTATCACTCATCGCCGGCGAAGTCGCCGCTGTTCGCCATTGACCATCGGGTCCCGAGCGCCACCGTTATCGCCACTTTCGGCGCCAATCGGCCCGATCTTTGGTGTGGCGGCCGCGTGGCGCGGTCAGCGCCAAAGACACGCGCGTGCGGGTCGGCCCATCGCGCAGACCTCCCCGGTTGGTGCACTCGGTCCACCGTGAACTCCGAGACCGACGATGGGTCCCACATGTCAGAATTCTTTTTAAATTTAATTCTTTTTTTCGGAAATTCTCGGCTGACGCAAGCATTGCGCAATAATTCGATTTTCCTTTATAAAATTAATTCGGGAAATTCGAGAAAATCCAATTTAGGGTTTTATTGATTTTTCCAATCTTCCAAAGCCCATATCTTTTGCATCCGAAGTCCAATTGAGCCCATTCAAATTTGTAAATTCATATAAAATTCAGATCTATTTATTTATGAATTTTATTTAATTTTTGGAGTTTATTTTGCCTCTGTTATTTATTTGTTTTGTTTTCTTTTGTCTCGTTTGCGAGTAGACGTCGATACTTCGGGGAATTTTGCAGAAGAAGGAGCACCTCAAGACCAAGACCAATATCTAGATCTATTCCAAGGCAAGTTATACCTTTGATCATTTTGAACCCAGTTTTCAAAATACTTTGTTTCAATGTATTGCATTCTATTTTCAAGTATTTATTTAAATGCTTTTGGGTGTAGTTATTAATCCAAATTGTTATGCCACCTTGTCTATTGTATACCATGATCTTTTGTCACCCTAGGTTGGTTAATAATTAGTTGGTATTATCGTAGCACCAACGTGGGTTGGTTAGATACGATTAGACTGCTTAGCCATGCCACGAGTCATCATTCCATGTGAGAGTTGCAATTATAAACTTGACTAAGTGATTATGGAACTGTGTGATGAATCTGTGTGTCTGTGTGTGCTATTACTCGTTGATGGCATGTGTTGCACTTAATCAACAGGTGGGAAAAGATTTAGACCGAGGCAAGTGGTGGATTCTGTGTGAATGGTGGAGTGTGTGCTTATTAAACTTTGTGATTTGGGTTAAAGCGGAAGTCTTGCCTTAGTCAATTAAGGACTTAACTTTGTGCGCCATTGAACTGGGCCTTCTGCATGCGACCACATGCCTAGTATGGGTGGGCCTAACTTAGTAAGTTATGGAGTCTTGACATTGACAACTCAGTTGTATTTAAGGCATGTGATGGGTTGGAGGTGTGATATGTCACATCGCGGGACGTTCATTGCGATCCCCGCCCAATGGTGTGTGTCGCTCCAAGGGCCGTGTGTACAAATTGACTACGATAAAGCACACCAGAGTGTCATTGTTTGAGATGAAGTTTCAAAGGTTTTGTTGTGATCAACTCGATCCGTTGGTTTCATCGTGTGGGTAAAGTGTACAACCTCTCGCAGAGTGTTTAAATCAATCTATTCGAATAGCCGCGTCCTCGGATATGGACATGCTCGGAATTTCACACGAGGGTAGATTTTCATAAAACAATTGGGAAGGGTCATTTGTGTGAGATAACTTGTTCAATTGTGTGAAAGAACTTGATTAGACTGTGTGTCCTTTGTGAAATCAATTGTTAACTTATTATTGTCTATTTGTTTTGAATTACGCTTTCAATCTATTATTTGTATTCAATTGCAAATTTTGCATTTACGCAAAATAACCACGAAGCCATTCCTTTGGAATAAGCCATCATGTATAAATGCATTACGTGGTATGACTTATGTAGTACGTGTGTACTCACTCTTGCTAAACAAATCAGCGTAGTGGAGGAGTCGTCACCGCTTTTGAAGAAGAGTTCTACGAAGGTTGAGCGTTAGGGTCTTGATCCCATCGGTTGCTCGTGGTAAATTGATGGGAGCCACCGGAGTTTATTTCGCTTCACGCAGCTTATTTCTTTATTGTCACTTTGCATGGCTTAATAAATGTAAACTCGACCGTAAGGTCCCAACAGATTATTTGTTACTTAAATGTACTCGCTTATTATTATATTCGTTGTATGGATGTGATATTTCATCAATGTTGACACTGTGTGCACTAGCGTGATCCTCGACTAGTGCGTAATACACGAGGGTCCAGATTTGCATATTTGGGTCCCGGCAGAGGTGGTATCGAGCCATATTGGTGTTGGTCTTGACCCTAGTTAGATTGGCCGCTCTTAGTGAGTCCAAAACTATTTTCTAAAGCAAATATTAACTTGCAAGATTAATTGAACTCTTTAACTCATCTCATGTCTCTCTTGACTCAACTATTCTTTGAAATTCTTTCTCTCCCATTGTTTTAAAGTTGTTTTCATATCCTTGTCCATCTTGACAGATGCCTCGCCTTGAGTTATGGAGAGCGCAAGGGAGGACTTGCCGAGCTTTGGAAGTTGCTACAAGTACTTGGAGGGTTCGATCGTCCATTGTACCGTGGCGGTGCTTGGATTGTGAACGGCCGAGATCGTGGAGTGATCTCGCCATTTGACCATCTACGCCAGCAAAGACACCAAGGCAAGCAAACCACCGCACATCTCACTCGAAGGAGTATTTGGATTGAAGCAATCCAGAGTCTTCACGCCTTGCCATCCCGAGGATCCGCAACATCTACTCGAGAGCTTCGCGGACACGCTTTTCGTTATCATCCCGCACATCGACGTGGATCTCGCCGCACGTTTTCCGTCTCTGAGAGGAGAAGACAACGCCACCGTCGTGCATCTCGCCCTTCGCCACTTGCCGTCAGAGGAATCGTTGGAGTTAGCCGCTACAGAGTGGAGGTACCTATGAGACTCTTCGAGAGTCAAGAAAGGATCGCCATATTAGAAGAAACTCTTTATGGACGACACGAAGAAGACACTGAAGAGGAAGACCCAGAAGAAGCTAATGGACCGGCTGAGCCAGAAGAGCCAGCAGAGGTCAGAGCCGAAGCACCAAGAAGACTGCACTGAGGACACTGCTCCTATTGCACCATCCGGGACATCAGATCGGTTCGCGAGGATGCCACCACTTTCGTGTCTACAAGAAAGCGGAGCACCGCCAAGGGCATGAGGCTATTTGATTGAGTAGTCTGCATTCGCGTTGTTTGAGCTTAGCCGCTTTGTGTCTTGAGTCGCCTTTAGGCGGTAGTTTTGTGTGCTTAAGTTCGTCCTTATTTTTGTGTGCAAGTATGAGCTGCAAAGGCCCTTAGGCATTTGTTGCAAGCCATACTATTATCTTAATCAATATAAGAGTTTCAGTTGAGCCTTCTTAAAATATGTTGTTGGGTTTTACCTACCCCGCTTAGTTCTACAACTTATCTCGTGCTTGCTACCTTATCTAACCCTTGAGATTCACCAGATGGTTCGGACTCGTCAAGTCTGCGCAAGTGGTTACGATACTCGAAGATCGTAAGGACGGAGCAAATCCCATGACAGTTCCACCACAAGCACCTTCATCGATCTGCGAATTTTGGAGCATTCATGACAACTGACCACCGATGTACACCATGATGAATCGATGCAAGCTATGAATAACCGAGCAACAACAATCAAGATCACAATGGAACCCCGCTTGCTCATGGTCACAATGGATCATCCAAGTTGGCGGAGTTTATGAGAACCCGCCCACCAACCTTTTCTCGACATGTCTCACCAAGAGAAGGCGATGATTGGCTACGTGTTATTGAGAGGAAAGCGCGATCACTCAATGCGCGATCATGAAAAAGTTACACGCCTCTCACCGGATGGAAGGCATTGCCGCCGAATGGTGGGAAAACTTTGTGCAACGCGCATGGAACGCCACAAGATATTACTTGGGAAGAGTTCACAATCGCCGCCGATATCATGTACCGAAGGAATTATGGATCGAAGAAGGATGAATTCGTGCTCTCAAGCAAGGAGGAATGTCGCTGATCGATTACCTCAACAAGTTCTCTCAACTTGCTCGATATGTCGCAGAAGATGTCGCCACCGACAAGGCTCGCCGTAGTCGTCAACGAAAGGATTGAACATCGACTTCAAGTCAACTTGATCGCCCACACCTTTCCCGATTTTCAAGAGTTGATCAACAAGGCTTTGATTTTAGAGGATAAGCGTAAGGAATTGGAAGATCATCGTAAGCGCAGAATGGCTCAAAGAAGGAAGTCACCAACCCCACTAAGGGCAAGAATGATTCCACCGCAGCTTTAGCCGCTTTCCACCACGCACTCGCGGACCACCGCACCAACTTCAAGACTCGCCAGCTTGCTCGTAACTTTCGCAACCGCACTACCAACCCCAATCCAAGAAGCAACCCCGAATACAACGAGTTTGCTTTACTCGCCGTCGCCCGTGGCATTTCGCCAACCGATGTCCGCAGAATGGGACTATCACCCGAAGACGCTTCAACCTTGGGAATACACCACCAAGACACCAAGACAAGGCAACCATCAAGGAACTTCTCAAGCTACCGGTCAATCCGGAGGAGCACCGCCATCGCTGGTCGAGGCGTGGTCAACCACGCCACTCTAGAGGAGCCCAAGAAGCACCGACGTTGTCTCGGGTAAGTTCTCGTAAATTCGATTACTGTGATCGATTCTGTTTGATTCGAGCTTCAGATTCGCTTGTTTCGGAATTTTGCAACTAAGAACAAATTGGAAGTTATGCATCTTAAGCATACTGTTAGTCCAATACCGAGCAGAGCTAAGTTCTAAAGTTGGATGTTTAGGAGCTAGGCTACTCATAGTCGGAGTTGAGTTTCTAGCCAACCTAATAGTTCTAGACACTGCACCATAGATGTCATCCTTGGTATGGATTGGTTATCCAAACATAAAGCAATGCTAGATTGTGGTCAAGAGCCGTGACAATAGAGGATACCACAGAAAGAAAGTTGAATTTCTAGCCACCTCGAAGACGTGATGGACATTTGGTAGTCAACGACCAAGACAGCTTTGGAAGATGTACTGTAGTAAAAGATTATCCGACGTATTTCGGAAGAATTACCAGAATGCCACCGACCGTGACATTGAATTTGTCATCGATCTAGTGCCGAGCGGCACCAATTTCCAAGAGACCCTATCGGATGCCGGTCGATGAACTTGTGGAAATGAAGAAGCGGATAGAAGAACTCTTTGGAAAAAGGTTTTGTAAGACCTAGTTAAATCGCCATGGGGAGCACCGTTTTGTTCGTCAAGAAGAAAGATGGAAGTATGAGAATGTGTATCGATTATCGTTCTCTCAACGAAGTCACCATCAAGAACAAGTACCCATTGCCCGTAATAGATGATTTGTTCGACCGGATGAAAGGAGCCGAGTATTCTCTAAGATCGATCTGCGATCGAGTTATCATCGATTGAAAATTTGTCCTAAGGATGTACCAAGACCGCTTTCAACCCGGTATGGACATTATGAATTTCTAGTCATGTCTTTTGGATTGACTAATGCCCCCGCCTATTTCATGAACATGATGAACAAAGTATTCATGGAATATTTGGATAAGTTCGTGGTAGTGTTTATTGATGATATTTTGGTATACTCAAAGTCGGAAGAAGAACATACGTAACATTTGAGATTAATCCTAGAGAAGCTCAGAGGACATCGGTTGTATGCCAAGTTCAAGAAGTGTGATTTTTGGAAGAAGAAAGTTGATTTTCTCGGTCATGTGATGACACCAAGGAGTAGCAATTGACCGGAAATGTTAAAGTCAGAATGAATTGGGAGCGGACCAAGACGGTTACTCAAATTCGTAGTTTCTTGGGAATGGCAGGATACTATCGTCGTTTCATTGAAGGGTTCTCAACGATTGCTAAGCCTCTTACGCAATTATTGAAGAAAGAGAAGAAGTACATTTGGACCTGACTTGTGAAGAAAGTTTTCAAGAATTGAAGAAACGTCGACTTGATGATGCTAGTTTTGCTTGGGATATTAGTATGGATTTTGATATTCTTGTGATGCTTCGCGTCAAGGACTAGGATGTGTCCTTATGCAAGAAGGAAGAGCTGTCGCTTATGCGTCAAGGCAATTAAGACCTCATGAAGAGAACTATCCTACCCATGATTTGGAACTAGCTGCTGTAGTGCATGCCTTGAAGATTTGGCGTCATTATCTCATCAGAATCGCGTGAAGTCTACACAGATCATAAGAGCCTGAAGTACATTTTCACTCAGTCTGATTTGAACATGAGACAGAGAAGATGGTTGGAATTAATAAAGGATTATAATCTTGGAATCCATTACCATCCTGGTAAGGCCAATGTAGTTGCAGATGCACTGAGCCGTAAGAGCTACTGCAATGCTCTGGAAGTAAAGGAGTTGTGTTCAGAACTTCAGGAGGAATTCCAGAAGCTACAGTTAGAAGTTGTTCCGGAAGGATTTGTGGCCAGTCTGGAAGTGCAGTCTACTCTGGAGAAACAGATTCGTGAAGCGCAACCCAAGGATTCTGAGTTTGCTGATCTCAAGAAGAAGATGTCAGAAGGAAAATTTAAAGACTTCACCACAGATGATCAGGATATACTGTGGATCAATGGACGATCGTGTACGGATATGGATGGATTAAGACAGCTGATTCTGAAGGAAGCCCATGACTCTAAGTATTCGATTCACCCTGGAAGTACTAAGATGTATCAGGATGTTAAGAATAAATTTTGGTGGCCAAACTTAAAGCGAGACGTTGCAGAGTTCGTTGCTTTATGCGACGTGTGTCAGAAAGTAAAGGCAGAGCATCAGAGACCAGCAGGTTTGCTACAAACCGAAGATACCGAATGGAAGTGGGAAGAAATCGGTATGGATTTTATTACCGGATTACCCAAGACTCAATCAGTTATGATTCGATTTGGGTAATAGTGGATCGCTTGACTAAGGTTGCCCATTTCTTACCAGTTAAGACCACTTACTCAGGAGACCGCTTGGCGGAATTGTATATGTCAAAAATCGTCAGTCTGCACGGTGTGCCTAAGAAGATAGTGTCAGATCGAGGATCTCAATTCACCTCTCGTTTTTGGCAGAGTCTACATGAAGCCCCGAACTCATCCAATTTCAAGATCGCTTATCATCCACGACATATGGATGATCAAAGAGTCAACCAGATATTAGAAGATATGTTGAGAGCCTGTGCCTTAGCTAATGCTACCGGTTGGGATAAAAGTTTGCCGTATGCGAATTCTCGTACAACAACAGATTATCGCCGCTTGCGAGATGTCACCATTTGAAGCTCAGACGGTCGTGCTGCAGAACTCCGCTGAATTGGTCGAGACAAATGAACGTGTAGTGTTCGGGCCGATATTATTCAGAAGTCAAGAACAAGTTGCTATGATCGAGAGAGGTTAAAGATAGCCCATCCAGCAAAAGAGTTATGCCGATAATCGTCGCCGTGACCTCGACTTTGAACCGAGAGGATTTTGTGTATCTTCGAGTTACTCCGCTCGGAGGTGTTAAGAGATTCCACACCAAAGGGAAGCTTGCTCCAAGGTATGTGGGTCCATTCAAGGTTTTGGAACGCCGTGGAGAAGTTGCGTGCGATTAGAGCTACCACGATCGTTAGCAGGAGTGCATGATGTCTTTCATGTCTCTCACCAAGAAGTGTCTTCGTGTTCAAGAGCGAGACTCGTTGGAGTCAATTGAATCAAGGAAGATCTCACATACAAAGAGCGACTGTCAAGATTTTGATGTCGCATGCGCCGCACTGTAAGCAAGACATTCGTTTACGCAAAGTCCGGTGGAGTAACCACTGAAGGAGAAGCAACGTGTGAACGTGAAGAAGAGTTAAAAGCCGAGTTCCTAGCCTTTTCTCTAGCTAGCGTAATCTCGGGACGAGATTCGTTTAAGGGGGAGGTTTGTAACATCCCAATTTTGAGCTTTAAAATCTTTTAAATATTAGTAGCAAGAAAATTCATCATTTGGATTTATTCGAATATTAATTTAAAAGCTTAATATGGACTTTAAGGACAAATTGATTTAATGTGCTTAATCCCAACATCAACAATTGTCAAAACTATTTTATTTAGATTTTATATGCTTGGATATATTTTATAGAATTTTCTCGAATTTTTCCAAAGTCATTTGCTATTTTCTAATTGCTATTTACATTTTCGGATTTATTTAAAAGAAAACCTATTTTAAATCCTTCGAACAAGATCGGGCGAAGCCCAAGACTATTCCACCGCGCCAACCCATCTCGCCCCGCCGCGCGCTCGTCTGTTGGATGCTCGACGTGCCCTCGTCTCCGTCGGACGCGCGCGCAACCCCGCCTTGACCCGTTGGATTGTCGCGCGTGGCTTTGCTCGTGATCTCGCCGCTCGCCGTCGCGTTCGCTTTAGCCGTTGATTTCCATCGCGACGGCGCTGCACCCACTCGCCGCTCTCTCTCGCCGGGTGGGACCGCCAGGTCGTTGTCTCCGCGGGCTTTCTTCCTCGCGCCGCGCTCGCGCGCCATTCTTTGGAGCTCGAGCCGCGTCCGACAAACGCGTATCCATTCTCGATTCTTCGCGCCGACTTCGCCAAATCATATCTCCTGTTATTCCTTACCCGTTTCAAACCAAATCAAACCTCGAATCGGTTTCAATCTCCGAGAATCATGGAATTCAAAACCCGGCCGTTTCGGACCCGATTTGGGGTTTCAAATCTCGGCATCTCCGTGTCTATAAATACTCCCTTAGCTCGCCCGCCTCAGTAACCCTAATCCGCCACTCCCATCGCCTGATCGCCTAGCCGCCGCATTCCAAGCTTTAGGGTTTTCGCCGAATTTCTTCTCCGGTGGATTCGCCGCCGCCGTCGCCGCCTCTTGCTCCACCGACCGCACCATTGTGATCGACAAGTCACAGCTACCTCGTGCGCACCTTCGTCGCCGAGCATCACGAGCGCCCGTCCGACAAAACCCGAGCTCTCTCGCCGCTTCTTCCTCGCCGCGGCCATCTCGTCAACCCTGTGTGCTCAAACCGGTGCCCATGTGTGCGCATTAGCCTCCTCTACACGATGGTATCACTCATCGCCGGCGAAGTTCGCCGCTGTCACGTCCGGACCATCGGTCCCGAGCGCCACCGGCTCGGCGCCGGCGTCGGCCACGTCTTTGGTGTGGCGGCCGCGTGGCGCCAGATCGCCAAGACACGCGGCGCGGGGCGATCCACCGCGCGGACCTCCCTCGGTTCGGTGCACTCGGTCCACCGTGAACGAGACCCCAAATGGGTCCCACATGTCGAATTCTTTTAAATTTAATTTTTTTCGGAAATTCTCGGCTGACGCAAGCATTGCGCAATAATTCGATTTTCCTTTATAAAATTAATTCGGGAAATTCGAGAAAATCCAATTTAGGGTTTTATTGATTTTCCAATCTTCCAAAGCCCATATCTTTTGCATCCGAAGTCCAATTGAGCCCATTCAAATTTGTAAATTCATATAAAATTCAGATCTATTTATTTATGAATTTTATTTAATTTTGGAGTTTATTTTGCCTCTGTTATTTATTTGTTTTGTTTTCTTTTGTCTCGTTTTGCGAGTAGACGTCGATACTTGGGAATTTTGCGTAAGAAGGAGCACCTCAAGACCAAGACCAATATCTAGATCTATTCCAAGGCAAGTTATACCTTTGATCATTTTGAACCCGTTTTCAAAATACTTTGTTTCAATGTATTGCATTCTATTTTCAAGTATTTATTTAAATGCTTTTGGGTGTAGTTATTAATCCAAATTGTTATGCCACCTTGTCTATTATATACCATGATCTTTTGTCACCCTAGGTTGGTTAATAATTAGTTGGTATTATCGTAGCACCAACGTGGGTTGGTTAGATACGATTAGACTGCTTAGCCATGCCACGAGTCATCATTCCATGTGAGAGTTGCAATTATAAACTTGACTAAGTGATTATGGAACGTGTGATGAATCTGTGTGTCTTTGTGTGCTATTACTCGTTGATGGCATGTGTTGCACTTAATCAACGAGGTGGGAAAAGATTTAGACTGAGGCAAGTGGTGGATTCTGTGTGAATGGTGGAGCTGTGTGCTTATTAAACTTTGTGATTTGGGTTAAAACTGGAAGTCTTGCCTTAGTCAATTAAGGACTTAACTTTGTGCGCCATTGAACTGGGCCTTCTGCATGCGACCACATGCCTAGTATGGATTTGGGCCTAACTTAGTAAGTTATGGAGTCTTGACATTGACAACTCAGGTTGTATTTAAGCATGTGATGGGTTGGAGGTGTGATATGTCACATCGCGGGACGATTCATTGCATCTGTCCAATGGTGTGTGTCGTTCCAAGGGTCGTGTGTACAAATTGGAATAAGAAAGCACACCAGAGTGTCATTGTTTGAGATGAAGTTTCGAAAGGTTTTGTTGTGATCAACTCGATCCGGTTGGTTTCATCGTGTGGGTAAAGTGTACAACCTCTGCAGAGTGTTTAAATCAATCTATTGAATAGGCGTCCTCTGATATGGACATGCTCTGAATTTCACACGAGGGGTAGATTTTCATAAAACAATTGGGAAGGGTCATTTGTGTGAGATAACTTGTTGGTGTGTGAAAGAACTTGATTAGACTGTGTGTCCTTTGTGAAATCAATTGTTAACTTATTATTGTCTATTTGTTTTGAATTACGCTTTCAATCTATTATTTGTATTCAATTGCAAATTTTGCATTTCGCAAAATAACCACGAAGCCATTCCTTTGGAATAAGCCATCATGTATAAATGCATTACGTGGTATGACTTGCGAGTACGGTGTGTACTCACTCTTGCTAAACAAATCAGCAAGTGGAGGAGTCGTCACCGCTTTTGAAGAAGAGTTCTACGAAGGTTGAGCGTTAGGGTCTTGATCGATCGGTTGCTCGTGGTAAATTGATGGGAGCCACCGAGTTTATTTCGTTTCATTGCGCTTATTTCTTTATTGTCAGCCTTGCATGGCTTAATAAATGTAAAACTCGACCGTAAGGTCCCAACAGTTATTTGTTACTTAAATGTACTCGTTTATTATTATATTCGTTGTATGGATGTGATATTTCATCAATGTTGACCTTTGTGTGCACTAGCGTGATCCTGGACTAGTCACGAGAATACCTGAGGGTCCAGATTTGCATATTTGGGTCCCGGCTGACCCGGTAGTGGTGGCGGTCGGCCCGAGGCGCGATCGACCGGTTGTCACTTGTTCGTCGCCCGTCGTGGCGGCGAAGTTCGGTTGTTAGGTCAAAGTCATGAGTTTCAATGCATATGTGTTGCATGACGCATGTTTTGACTAACATGGGTCAAGTTGTGAAGAACTTGTTCCCGGATTCGATTTGCTTGTCTATTGTTGTGCAGTTTGCTTGACGGTCAACGGCGAGGATGATCAGGACTAGGCTTGGAGAGCTGAGGTCCAGAACGATCGACAATGCCGGGTGAGTTCAATGAACTCAAGTATGGTGCAAAATGGACAAAGAGGACCGAACTGACAGTTCGGTGCGACTGGTTTGATCAAGCGGCGCGGGAGTCGGTGCAAGTGCCATGGTGGTTTCGGTGGGAGCCGGATGGGAGAGACTTGCCGACATGGAGAGAGCTGTTGATCAACCTACACGTGGCAGAGGAGGCGAAGTGCTTCGCGCAGATGGACTCGGTCTTCGGAGAAGGACCGAGAAGGGGTATTTTGGTAATCTTACTGTGGATATCATGGGGATATGTTCCAGATCTTAGGATGATGTGATAATTGGCAATGAAATTTATGGTTTATCGTTTCACAGGGTTTTCGACAAAGTTCAGTCATTCTGGACAGGGACGGTCCGACCGGCCATGGCATGGCGGTCCGACCGGTCCCAAATCGGTCGGACCGGCCATATCTTGTGATCGGACCGCGGTGACAAAAATGGTCGTAACAGTGGGCCAAAAATAGGTGTTGTAGGCAAGTGAGGGGATCCCAATGCACTTGGTCTCATAATTTTTGGAGTTCCCAAGCAAAAGTTCTATTCGATTTAAGTTTCCAGAAGGTTTCGGAATTTCAGGGCTTGAATTTCGGGTAAGTCCCTGGTGGCGGTCCGACCGGCTCACAGGGAGCGGTCCGACCGGCTCACAGGGAGCGGTCCGACCGGTTTCCACTTTGAACGTCAGCCAACTTCGTGGTGATGTTGTTTTGTTAGGTCAAGTTCATTGGTATCATGACATATGTATTGCATGATGCATGTTTTGACTAACATGGGTCAAGTTGTGAAGAACTTGTTCCCGAATTCGTGTTTGCTTGTCTATGGTTTTGCAGGTGCTTGGTGGTCAACGACGGTCAACTGCGAGGAGGATCGGGACTAGACTTGGAGAGTTGAGGTCCAGAACGATCTACGATGCCGGGTGAGGTCAATGACTCAAGCGTGACGCAAGATGGACAAGGGTGACCTATTAGCAAATCTGAGGCGCAAGATGGCGCTAGGTGAAGCTGTTTAGGTCAAAGGTTAAATACGGCGCTTTGCGAAGCGTGCGTGTGTGACCCGTTTGTTAGTGGGCCTTAACGGGAGCCTAATGGAGTCAAATCCTAGGAGTTCTAGGCCTCCACTATAAATAGGAGGAGGTGGTGGCTGCACCACCTAGCTCTTTTATCTCTCGCCTCTTTTATGTTTCAAAACCCTAATTGGCTTAGGGGGAGTTGAGGTGGAGGCTAGACCTCTTGATGGTTTGAGGTAAATTTCATGATCTTGGATTGACCACTGATCCATGATGGTGTGGGTGTAATCCAACAGCAATCACGTTCTTAATCCATGCAAGGTTTGCTTGAGATAAGTCTCTTTTCGTTCTTGCTTTCAATTTCGTGATTTTAGGGCTTTCGTTGATCCGCGAGTTTGTGATTGATTCTTTCACGTAAATTAGCTTGCTGTGATACGTGTGAATCTATCTAGGATCATCTTGATCATCAATCACTCACGAACAAGCATTAGGATCAAGTTTTCGTTCTTGCCCTGTTTTAGACCCCTTGTTGCTCAATTGATAACTGTTCAGGATCTATCCAAGAATTATCATTATATTCGATTGGAATAGGTCCTCAATAGCATAGAGAAGGTGTGTGCAAAGTTTCGTGAAGTTTGGAGTTGAGAATCAAAAGTTAGACCTAATTGCAACTTCATCATCGGGCTGTTTTTACTGTTTCAGATCGGTTCTGGAGCCTGCCGGTCAGACCGCCCATCATCACCGGTCCGATCGATTTGGCAGCGGTCCGACCGCCAGTATGACAGCGGTCCGACCGCCCGGCAATCGGTCCGACCGGTCGGGTCCAGAGGTCAGACCGCCAGTGCACTATGTTGCTTTAATCTTAGTTGATTTTGTCATATTGCTTAGGGGATTAATTTGAATTCAATACTAGTCTTCCGCTGTACTGGTATATTGATCTTCATAGCTTCCTAATAGCTATTGGAGTAAAATTGTGTTGAATTCATAATTTGTGAAAAAGTGAGCGTGCTCCTATCCACCCCCCCTCTAGTCGCCTTTTCGGTCCAACAAGTGGTATCAGAACCCGGTTAGTTCAATCTTGATCTTAACCGGTCACTGAACTTTGGCGATGGATAGGTTCTCTACAAAACCGCATATCTTCAATGGGCACGACTATGCCTATTGGAAGAATCGTCTGCGAGTATTCCTTGAGAGCGAGGGACAAGCTATATGGGACGTTGTTCGATCCCTGCTCATTATCCCTGAAGTTGCAACTCCTGCTTCTGCAATTCTTTTGGCTAACAACAACAAGGCCAAGAACCTTTTATATGGTGCGCTTGGTAGACAAGAATATGATAGGATTTGCAATTTATGATTGCAAGACGAGATTTGGAACACCCTCGAAACCTATCATGAGGGTTCGTCCCAAATTAAGAAAGTGCGCCAAACAATCTATGAGCGTGATTATAACAAATTTGAGATGCGTCCTGGAGAGAGCATCGATGACATTTTCAGTCGCTTTAATAAAGTGATTAATCAGATGAAAGCTATTGATATTGAATACTCTCAATCTGAAAATGCCACCCATCTCTTGGCTGCAATCAACACCAAGGAGTGGGAGATGAAGACTACTGCTATAGAAGAGAATGTTGATCTTTCGAGCCTTACTTTGGAGTTGCTTTATAGCAAACTCAAGACTCATGAAATTAAAAGAGTTGATCATCTCAAGAAAGAC
Source organism: Hsuehochloa calcarea (assembly GCA_036346395.1). Lineage (NCBI taxonomy): Eukaryota > Viridiplantae > Streptophyta > Magnoliopsida > Poales > Poaceae > Hsuehochloa > Hsuehochloa calcarea. The sequence goes on along the minus strand of CM070593.1, from coordinate 10,151,641 downwards.
AATTTAGCTTTGGTAGCAGATCCTCTTAAAAAGGCTTCTGACGATTCTTTTGAATCTTCTTCTGGATTTTCATTTGCTTGTTTATCAGCTATTCATGAAGAGGAGCTTGAGAGTATCCCTGAGGTTGAGTTAGCCCTTTTAGCTAAAAAATTCACACGGGCTTACAACAATATGAGAAATAAAAAGAGAGGTGGTCCTGTTACTTGCTATGAGTGTGGAGAGCTCTACCACATCTGGGCCAATTGCCCCAAGCTGAAAGGTAAGAGAAATCACAGGGAGGAGAAGACAGCCTGGAAGAAGCCTCATGGGAACAACTCTGAGTATGATGCTGTCAAGCTCATAAAGGCCGCTCACCGGGTCCTTGCCGCTTTTGGAGAGCAATCCATGAGCGATGTGGACTCCGGGAGTGAAGAGGACAGGGAGGAGAACACCCCTCGAGACAAAAAGAAGGGGAAGGCCAATGACTTCACCGGCATGTGCTTCATGGCCGATACTGACGATATTGATGAAGATGAGGTACCTCTCTCTTATGATGTCCTTTCTGCTAAATATGATTCCATATATGAGCAACTGCTTAGTCAAGATGAAGCGCTAGAATTTATCATGACTAAAAATAAGAGACTAGAGTCAAAAATTGGTAAACTGAAACTAGAACTTGCAAATGTTAAGACTCTTGAACCTGATGAATGTTTATCTTGTCATGATATGCACTCAGAATTGGTTAAACTGCAATCTGCTCACAATATTGCTTTGCAACAACTTGAAAATGCTAGAACCGAGCTAATTGAAATTAAATCGCTCCTTGTGAAAAATGCTTAGAGTCTAGCAAGTTGATTGCTTCTGATGTGATTGATTCTAGCCCTTGCACTTCATGCTTAGAAAAAGAACGTGAAATCAAAGATATCTTAGAAGCTACTAGAGTCAAATATGCTAAGCTTAAGAACAATATTGAAACTACTATTTGTGCTTCTTATTCCGCTTTTAATCTTGAAATTGCTTTATATAAGGAGAAATCTATGGATAAAACTTGTGATGCTTGTGTTAATTTGAGAAAAGAAAATGCTTACCTTCATGATACATTAGAGAAATTTTCTAAAGGTAAGAAACAGTTAAACATGATTCTTGACAAGTCTAAAACTCCTTATAAGAAGGAAGGTTTAGGATTCAATTCTTTTCAAGACAATTCAAAGCCAAAAGTCATTCAAGTCTTGGAAAAAGGTTTAATTGAATTCAAAACCCAACCTGCAAAAATATCTTTTAAATCTGCAGGTTTTGCCCAACCGTGTATTAATTCAAAGGGTGCTTCTTCTAGTGGTACCAAGTACCATTGCACTTATTGCAAGAAAAGTGGGCATTTGATTGAGTTTTGTTGGCGTAGTTGAAAAATAATAAGAAAATTTTTGCTAGTATTTCATCCACTCAACCTAAAGGTTTTATGAGACATGGTCATTTGGAAAAGAATAAACCTGGGTTAGGATTTGTTTCACATGCTTATCATCATGCTCCTAGACAGGATAATTCTCATGTTCTTGTGACCATTACTCATGATAGGAATGCAAATAGAATCAAGGATAACACTTCTGCTTTGCATACTACTCGTAGACGTGTGTCTCAGTACTGGGTTCCCAAGTCGTGTTTAACTAACCTCAGTATCGAGACACATCGTTCTTCTATGCCTTGATTTTCAGGATTGCCGCGGAAAGAGGAAGGACACGTGCTTTGTTGACTCTGGCTATTCACGTCATATGACCGGAGACTCAAGATGGTTCACCTCTTTCACGCGGTCGACGGGTTTCAAGCATCTCCGAGAACTTCCCATCACCAAGCCGTTAAGCTCATATTCAGGGATTTACACTTTACCCTCTTATATGGCATTTGGTATTTCTGCTTTTCAGCTTTATCCATTAGGGGTTTTTCTTATTCTGATTGTGCGGGTTGTCGGCTAGATAGGAAGAGTACCTCAGGCGCTTGTCACCCACTAGGCAGACCGCCCAAGGTGACCGGTCCGACCGCCATTAACACAGAGGTCAGACCGCCCAACACTTAGAATTTTAGCCCGTGTTGATTTTGGTTGTTTTGCTTCGGGGTTTAGATTGGATTCAATACTAGTCTTCCGCTGTACTGGTATATTGATCTTCATAGCTTCCATAGCTATTAGAGTGAAATTTGTATTGAATCTGATCTTAGTTGAAAAAGTGAGTGTCCTCCTATTCACCCCCTCTAGTCGCCTTTTCGGTCCAACAATAATAAACAATGTAATTTTATAAACTAGTCACTACATGATCAAAGGTCTGCGACTTGCCTTCGTTGAAGAGCTGGGATGCTTCGGTCGTGGTCGTTGGGTCCAAGAACTCTTCGAAAACACCGGATTCTATACGAAAAGAGCCAAATAGATCAAACAACTCTAAATAAAATCCAAAAAGAACCAAGCTAGAACCAAAAGAAAGGTACTAAATTTAGTTGGATTTAGAAATTGAATCACTTGAATCGGAGCTCGAACGAAGGAGAACGAGCTCTCGGAAGGATGTTCAATTAGTTGGAAGACTTCGACTACCTGATCGAAGGAGGTTCGACTATAGGACGTGGTCGAAAAAAGGGATTTGACTATAGGACGAGAGAGAGAGAGAACTCGAGCAGTCAAAAGAACACGAGAGAGAGAGAGAGAGAGAGAGAGAGAACAGGGCACAGGGAGGGGCTCACTAAGACCGCGAGAGAGGCTGGAGGAGGTCGGTGGCAAGAGGAGGGTGAGGGCTCCCTGGTGCTCTATTTATAGAGGAATGAGGAGGACCAGCCGACAAGATGGTGTGGTGGGATTCGCGTCGGTGCAGCAGGGATGACGAAAATTAATGCGCATGTCGTTGAGGAAACAACAACATTCAATGCGCACATCGTTGAGGAAACAACGACATTTAATGCGCACGGCCCTGAGGAAAAAAGGAGGGAGGAAAGAGAAAGTGAGCAGGGGGCTGACAGGCAGGCCTGGTAAAAACCGAGAGGCTGGTCGAAACCAAGAGGGTGGTAGAAACCAAGAGGGTGGTCAAAACCGAGAGGCAGTCGAAACTAGGAGGCTGGTCGAAACCAAGAGACTGGTCGAGACCATAAGGCTAGTCGAGACCAAGAGGCTGGTCAAAACCAAAAGACTGATCGAGACCACAAGGCTGGTCAAGACCGAGAGGGTAGTCGACACCGAGAGGGTGGTTGGCACCCAGAGGGTAGGGATAGGAACGGGTCGACGGCAATTCGGGAACCCCAGAGAAAGGGGATTTTAAAATATCAGAGAACTCCAACAAACTCAGTAAACCCGATTTTGAAGTAGCTGAAGTTTGATTTAGTCATTTAAATCACTTTGTATTTCTAAAATTACAAGTTAAGCTTTAGCAATTCAATAAAACCAAATGGTTATTTCTCCTTTGAAAATTTTCAAAAACTCCTGAAAATTGGGATGTTACAACATACCCCACTTAAACGGAATCTCGACCCCAAGATTCGGCCTGACTAGAGAATAGGTGTAGAAACTTGGCCTTCAGGTCCTCTTCCCACTCCCAGGTGGCTTCCTCTTCAGTGTGATTAGTCCATTGAACCTTACAGAAATAGATGATCTTGCTTCTCGATGCTCACTCTACCACTTGCAAAATCTTGATGGGCTATGCCTTGAAGGTGAGATGTTCTTGCATATCCATTGCTTCCAATGGCATTTGCTCCTCAGGCACACACAGACACTTCTTCAACTGAGACACATGGAAGACATCATGCACATCTGACACCTGAGGTGGGAGTTCCAATTTGTAAGCAACTTCTCCTCTTCTGACTAGAATTGGGAAAGGTCCGATGTATTTTGGTGCAAGCTTCTTGCTTAGTCTGAAACGACACATTCTTTTGAGAGGTGAAACCTTCAGGTACACGTGATCTCCAGGTGTAAAAGCTAAGTCTCGACAACAGTTATCAGAATAACCCTTCTGTCAGGTCTGAGTAGTCCTCAACTTTTCTCTAATTGACTGAACTTGATCTTCGGCTTCCTTCAAGATATCTGGTCCGAGTACTTGTCCATCACCTATTTTGATCCAATACAAGAGTGTTCTGCATTTCCTTCAGTAAAGAGCTTCAAACGGGGACATTTGTAGGCTTGATTGATAACTGTTGTTGTAAGAAAACTCTACATAGGGTAAACTTTGGTTCCAACTGGTCTTGTTTGCTAGAGCCCATGCTCTTAATATATCCTCTAGGATTCGATTTACTCTCTCTATTTGGTCATCTGGCTGCGGATGGTAAGCTGTACTGAAATTCAGGTCCGTACCCAAAACGCTATACAGCTTTTGCCAGAATCTTGAGGGGAACTGGGATCCTCGATCCGACACGATCTTCTTCGATACATCATGCTGACATACTATCTTTGCTATGTACAATTTGGCAAGTCTATTTCCTGAGTAGTTGGTCTTGACTGGAATGAAGCGAGCAACTTTTGTTAGGCTATCTACGATTACCCAGATAGAATCATAGCCAACTCTGATTCTTGGCAGATCAGTGATAAAGTCCATGCCGATTTCTTTCCATTTCCATTCAGGCACGCTTAAAGGTTGCAAGAGTCCAGCAGGTCTCCGATGCTCGGCTTTAACTCGCTTGCAAACATCACACTATGCTACATACTCTACAATATCTTGGTTCATACTACGGCACCAATAAAACTCCTTGAGATCTTGATACATCTTCGCGCTTCCGGGGTGAATGGAATACAAGGTTCCATGAGCTCCCGTGAGTATCAACTGCTTAATCTCTTTCTAGTCCGGTACACAAATACATTTATCAAACCTTATGGTTCCTTGCTCATCTTCTGAAAATATTAGGGATTTACCATTCTTCATGTTGCTCTTTATTTCTTTGATATCTGCATCATCAGTCTGAGCTTTTCTGATCTGACTTTGTTGAGTGGGTTGCACTTCCTAAGCAGCTAAGTAACCTTCTTCGACCAGCTTAAGCCTGAGCTTCTGAAATTCTTCTTGCAATGCTGGCTGACTTTCCTTGATCATCAGAATATTGCAGTAGATCTTTCTACTTAAAGCGTCTGCTACTACATTTGATTTACCAGGATGATAATGGATTCCCACATTGTAGTCTTTGATCAACTCCAACCATCTTCTTTGCCCCATATTAAGTTCAGCTTGAGGAAAATGTACTTCAAGCTCTTATGGCCATTGTAAACTTCACAGCGATTACCAATGAGGTAATGGCGCGATATCTTCAAAGCATGCACCACGGCAGCTAACTCTAAGTCGTGAGTGGGGTAATTTGCTTCATGAGGCTTCAACTGACAGGAAGCATATGCTACGACCTTTCTCTCTTGCATCAGGACACAACCGAGACATTGTCGTGAGGCATCACAGAAAACCTCAAAGTCCTTTTGAACATTAGGTAAGACCAACACTGGTGCGGTGATCAACCGCTTCTTCAATTCTTGGAAACTCTGCTCACAATCTGGTGTCCAAGCAAACTTCTTATCCTTTTTCAGCAACTAGGTGAGAGGTCTTGCTATTATGGAAAATCATTATATAAACCGTCGGTAATATCCCACCATACCAAGGAAATTTCTGATCTGAGGTACAGACTTGGGTGATTCCCAATTGAGCACATCCTCGACCTTGCTAGGGTTGATGGCGACTCCTTCTCAGACATGACGTGCCCTAAGAAGATAACTTCCTTCATCCAAAACTCACACTTGTTGAATTTAGCATAGAGTTGATGATCTCTAAGCTTATTTAGGACCAAGCGAAGGTGCTCTTCATGCTCTTCTTCACTCTTCGAGTATACTAGGATATCGTCAATAAAGACAATGACAAACTTATCCAAATACTCTATGAATACTTTATTCATCAAGTTCATAAAGTAAGCAGGGGCATTGGTAAATCCAAAAGACATGACCGTGAACTCATAAAAGACATGACTGTGAACTCATACAGTCAATAACGGGTTGAGAAAGCTGTCTTAGGGATATCCTCCCGGCTAATCTTCAGCTGATGATATTTCGACCTCAAATCTATCTTGGAGAACACTCCGACTCCTTCAACTGGTTGAACAGATCATCGATCCTGGGTAGTGGGTATTTGTTCTTTATGATGACTTCATTGAGCGAGCGATAATCCACACACATCCACTGAGTACCATCCTTCTTTTCAACGAAGATTGCTGGGGCTCCCCAGGGTGAAGAATTTGGTCGGACAAAACCTTTATCTTGCATCTTCTCGATCTACTTCTTCAGCACGACTAGGTCGTCAACCGACAAACGGTAAGGTCTCTTGGAAATGGGTGTGGTTACCGGAACTAGGTTGATGACAAACTCTAGGTCCCTGTCCGGTGGCATTCTAGGTAATTCATCCAGAAAGACATCAGGATAATCCTTGACCACTGGCACATCTTCCAAAGATGCAGCCTTGACACTGCAGACTAGCGCTCCACCAAGCTTCTCCGTGGAAGCTTCAAATTTTACTTTGGCTCCAACTGGACTGACTAAACTGATGCTGCTACTACCACAATCCAACACTGCTTGGTGATTAGCAAGCCAATCCATACCCAAAATTACATCTAAGGACTTGGTGTCGATGATTATGAGGTTAGCTAGAAATTCTACCCCTTCTATGGTTAATCTAACTTTTGGGCACCCTTGGTTCCTACTCAACTCCGAACCGGGGATTTAACTATCAAAGCATTTTAAGAGTCAAAACCTTAAGCTGATACCTTGCAACAAAACTCTGAGAAACAAACGAATGCAAAGCTTCAGAATCAAACAAAATAGTAGCAGGTACTGAATTAACTAGGAATTTACCCAGTACGATGTCTGGGGCTGTCTAGGCTTTCTCCACTATGACATGGTTCACACGACCTCTCCCAAAAGGCCGAGGGATCTTGGCTGGTGCAACTGGAGTCTAAGGTGCTCTACGACCTGCTCCTGGCATGAGGGTTCTGGTCGGAGTGGCTCCCAAGTTGAATCTGATAGGCGTTGGACCTTGCTTCTGTGGGCGGTTGCAGGCATAGTGCCCCAATTGGTGACAGTTCAAATAGGTGACTCCCATGGCAGGATTGTTGCTTCTTGGCTACTGGTTATTGGGGTTGTTATTGAAGTTGTGATACCCTGGAGCAGCTGGGCGATGTGCAGTCGTAGGGGTCCTGAGGCCCTGTTTGTTTAGACTTAGGCTTTTTGGCTTATAGCTTAAAGCCAGCTTTTTGGCTTAATCGGCTTATAAGCCTCTCAGTTTTTAAGCCAAACTTTGATGTTTGGTAATCTGGTCGTGGGGGAGGGAGTGGGGGAGTAGGGAGGGGGGAGGCGGTGATGTAGGGGGAGGGGAGAGGCGGAGTTGGAGGGGGGATCTGAGGCGACACCGTGTCGGTCGGGAGGAAGGATGAAAAAGAGGGCGTTCGTATTTATATATGATGGTATTTTGAGGGTAATTTCAGTGAACTTCAGTGGCAAATGGATATGTCATTCCACAAAAGCTAAAAAAAGCACCTCTCTCATGGCTTATGGCTTTTAGGCTTAAACTGGCTTAAACTTTTTGTAAGCTGGATGAAAAAGCCACCCCTTTGTTTAGGCTTAGGCTTTTTTGCTTATAAGCCAGGCAAAAAGCCTAAACAAACATGGCCTGAAGGTAACAGGAGGAGCAAAACGGCTAGGGTGCTGCACAATTACTCTGGCCCTCTGTGGATGGCTTTGCTGAGCACTATGCTACATTATCTTCCTTTTACGGGATTCTTCAAGCTCACGACGAGAATCTTCTATAAACATAGTCTTGTTTGCCAGGCGCTGGAAATCTGCATACTCGTTGCACACGACTTGAACCTTCAAGCTAGGATTGAGCCCCCGCTTGAAATGCTTTTCACATGCATCATCTGTGGTAACGTCCTCTTGAGCATAACGAGAGAGTTGAGTGAACTTGTTGAGGTATTCACTCACTGACATGTTTCCTAGCCGCAGCTCACAGAACTCATTCTTCTTTATTTCCACCTTCCCATCAGGAATATGAGAGTGGCAGAAGGCTTTTGAAAATTCAGCCCAAGTGATGTTTTGGTGGTTCTCATGGGCAGCACAGTGATTCTCCCACCATTCTGTGGCAGTACCTTTAAGCTGGTGCGTGGCATACAGAACCTTCCCGCTGTCATCCCACCGGGCGATGGCGAGCTTCTTCTCGATAGAGCGCAGCCAGTCATCTGCGTCCAATGGCTCGGAGGAGCTGGAGAACGTGGGTGCATGTGTCCTCATAAACTCTGCCAACCTTGACTGGGGAAAAGTTGGTGGTGGTGGTGTGGTAGCTACTTGATTGGTATGATTCAGCATTGCGACTAGGGCGGCAACAATCTGGTTTTGTTGAGTCATCATCTGGTTTATATTCTGCATCATCGTTCATCAGCTGCGTCTGGGCTGCCAGGAACTGACCCATACCCTGATCTGCTGTTGCGACTGGAGGAGGTTGTGTTGGTGTAAAGGGATCCGCTGGTTCATCTTGGCTTGCCGAATTGCGGGTCTGAACCATCTGCACCAATCCTCCCAGGTTTAGTAGACGAGATGGAGAAAGCATGATAGATGAGAGGGAAAAAGCACAAGAGACGAGAGAGAACAAGGGAGAAAAGACAGAGCAATCTACTAGGGCAAGTCGGTTAAACCCAGAGAACGAATAGCCGGAAAGCTATTAAGAGGCAACAAAACTCAAGCCGAAGGTCCTATTACTCGGACTACACGATACTAAAGCTAAGAAGGGTAACTGTGCTAAAATACTTCTAATCTAACTTATATGGGCGGTCGACTCAAAGCAAGGCTTGATTCTTTAGAGATTACTGAGGTGAGAAGGATGAGTTGAATTCAGAAACAGAGTTTCAGAAGGGATAAGATACAAGAACTTATAGATGATATGGGGGAAAGATTAGAATAAGATGAGAGAATAATAGAGTAAGATAAGAGAAGAATAACTACTCATGTTATCTGGTTGGTTTGATTTATAAAATAAATTTTAAAGTTTTTTGACTATACGACCATGCCAACTATAGTTACATCCTACAGTCGATATGGCTCTGATACTACCTCTGTCGGGGCCCCGAGTATGCAACCTCGGGACCTTCTATGTATTCTGAACTAGTTCCATTATCAGTAGCTAGTCCACACAGTTGCAACATAGATGAAATCATATCTATACAACAAAACAACTAAAGGAGCAGACAAGACAATAATACTTAACAGCAAAATGACCTTATGGTCAAGGCTTTATAGAGCTTACCACAAAGGGCTAGAGTCACGACCATGCCTACGATCAGGTCCACGACCAGATAAACTTGCAACGGAACAACACAAACTCGTGGAAGCCATTCGACATGCCCATAGGCAATCGAGTGGAGGACGCGACCTAGTTCGCGTAGTCTTCGAAGTAATCCTCTTCGTAGAACTCGGTGCTCCTCGGGTCTTCTTCGACAACTGATCAACAAAGGACACAAAGCCGTGAGTACAAAAAGTACTCAGCAAGTTCTAGGGAATAATATACATATAGTATTTATGCAAAGCTTGACAAGGATAAATTTATGTTTAGTTTGCAGAAAGCAGTATTGACTGTAAATACATTAAGTAAATTGAAAGCACGATTTAAAAGATTAATACATAAATAAACAAGTTTCTTTGAAACAACTCGTGAACACCCTGTTCACTTCCCAAATAACTCGTGAACACCCTGTTCACTTCTCAAACCATTCGTGAATACCCTATTCACTTCCCAAACCACTCGAACCATCTACGATAATATTTTTGAGAAAATCTACCCCTCATGTGAAATCACTAGGCATTGTCCATAATCGGGGACACGGCTATTCGAATAGTTTTACACTCTGCAGAGGTTGTACAACTTGACCCACAAGAGATAATCATCTTATACTGTCCGCCCACACACTTCCGAGGTGTGCGACTAAGAGATTATCATAAGGCTTTTACAAAACTCTGGTTTGACTTGGTTCTACCCACTAAGGTTTCGCCTTTCTGGATCCCCTCTTGCGCCATGTGAATCCATCTGTAAACTCGGAGATCACACCACCACAGCAGAACCAAGCCAAAACATTGCATATTATTCAGGCATGTCCACCTCATCCTGGACATGTGGTTGCACGGTATACCCAGATCAATGATGCATAAAGTTAAGTCCTTAGTGGCTCTCAGGCGAAACATCCTCATCCCAGTGTGGTTCCAGCACCCCCTTTATTGCACGAGCATTCACCTGAGTATGAAATTATTTTTGGTTTAACCCGACCAAATGGTAACGCTTGCCATGTCACAATAAATTTTACCAACTATGGCCGCGCCACAATTCCATATATCATTAAATCAAGTTTATCATAATTGAATCATGTGATCGTGAGACCATCGCATAACTAAAGTATAACTAAGTATAATACACACCCAAGTTGGTATTACAATGATGTCCAACTAAAATTATCCAATCTATGGTGTCCAAGGAAACATGTCAACATGTCGATCACAGTTATTCAAGGAGTCATAATGTCGAGTAGGTATTTAACTACTCCTAAAACCATTTTTATACAACTAGTCTTGCTTGTTTATAATAAACAATATAATTTTATAAACTGAGTACGACATGATCAAATGTCTACGATTTGCCTTCATTGAAGAGTTGGGATGCTTGGGTCATGGTCGTCGGGTCTAAGAACTCTTCGAAAACGCCAGAATCTATACGAAAAGAGCTAAATAAGTAGAACAACTCCAAATAAAATCCAAAAAGAACTAAGGTAGAACCAAAAGAAAGGTACTAAATTTAGATAGATTTAGAAATTGAATCACTAGAATCGTTGCTCGAACGAAGGAGAACGAGCTGTCGAAACGATGTTCAACTGGTCGAAAGACTTCGACTACCTGGTCGAAGGAGGTTCGACTACAAGACGTGGTCGAAAGAAGGGATTCAACTACTCAACGTAGTTGAAGGAAGGACTCGACTGCTCGACGCAGTCGAAAGAACACGAGAGAGAGAACAGAGCACATGGAGGGGCTCACCAAGACCACGAGAGAGGTTGTAGGAGGAAGCTGGAGGAGGTCGGTGGACAACGAACGACGGTTGAAGATGGCGTGGGTGCTCTGGTGAACTCTTCGGTGACGAGGAGGTTGAAGACGGCACATGCTCCAGTCGGCGGCGGTGAAACTCGAAGCATAGTGAAACGAGGGCGATAGAGAGAGAGAGAGACGGGGAGAGAGTTGAGGGAAAAGCAAGAGGCGGGCGAGGGCTGCCTGGTGCTCTATTTATAGAGGAAGGAGGAGGACCGGGCGACAAGATAGAGTGGCGGGATTCACGACGGCGCAACAGAGACAACAAAAATTAATGCACACGTCGCTGAGGAAACAACAACATTCCATGCGCACGTCGCTGATGAAACAACGACATTCAATGAGCACGTCACTGATAAAACAACGACATTTAATGCGTACGACATTGAGAAAAAAGATAGAGGAAAGAGAAGGTGAGCAGGGGGCTGATAGACAGGGCTGGCCAAAACCGAGAGGCTGGTCGAAACCAATAGGGTTGTCGAAACCGAGAGACGGTCAAAACTAAGAGAGTGGTCGAAACCGACAGGAGGTCGCAACTAAGAGGCTGGTCGAAACCAAAGGGTTGGTCGAGACCACAAGGCTGGTCGAAACCAAGAGGCTGGTCGAGACCACAAGACTGGTCGAAACCAAAAGGCTGGTTGAAACCAAGAGATTGGTCAAGACTAAAAGGCTGGTCGAGACTACAAGGTTGGTCGAAACCAAAAGATTGTTCGAGATCGAGAGGGTAGTCGACACCGACCGAGAGGGTGGTCGACACCAAAAGAGTAGGGATAGGAACGGGCTGACGAGAATTCGGAACCACAGAGAAAGGGCATTTTAAAATACCCGATAACTCTAACAAACTCAAAATAAACCAGACTTTGAATTAGTTGAAGTTTGATTTAGTCATTTAAATCACTTTTAATTTATAAAATTGAAAGTTAAGATTTAGCGATTCAACAAAACCAAATGGTTATTTTTATTTTGATTTTTTTAAACTCTTGAAAATTGGTATGTTACACAAGGCCTGAGCTCTGTCTCACTCGGCGTCGCTGGTACATCGTACGGTCAAGGCCAGAGCTCCTCCGCACCGAGGGTCGTTCATACATCGTACTTGGGGGCCATGGCTCGTGGGGCAGATTTCTTGATTCGTTCATTACAGATATGTTGGTAGGTGGTAGCCAGTTTGGCATTACTCAGCTAGACAATATTGATGTTGGATAGACTCAGCTGGACCAGAGTTAACTTACCGAAGTACATTTGCCTGCTCAACGGTCTACGTATATTCTCCGAATCTCCGTAGATCTAGGGCATAGTGGAGGGGAGAAGTCCATCCCTCTAGGGCATAGTGGAGGGGAGTCCCTCCCTCTGGGAACCGGACTTAACGAAGTGTCGAGCGTCAGCAGTTTTTTGATGTTATTTTTGCTATTACAACCGCCAACAGTATTATTTTAATAAAAAAACTCCAGTTAACGCCAACTTATTTTCATGCCAGACAAACGATATAGTTTGGATCCTCAACAAAGAAGGAGGCCTTTTGTGAATTGGTTTATGTTTTGGCTAAGTGACATATTTGCGAACCTGTCAGAGTTCACCTCCTTCCATTTTCTGATTTTGGCGAGGCGTCGATCGGAACTAGGAGGAAGGAAACCCGGCCTTTTGTGCAGCACGCAGTCACGCACGCCGCCCACCTTCCCTCCTCCCCCCTTCTTCAATTCTCACGCGCAGCAGTTAATGTCTTAATGACCCTCCCTCCTCTCCCCCAACGGGCTAACGGCCAACCCCAACCAAGCGTTGAATAGACGGACAGGGAAAGAGAGATTCAGATCCATCCTCGCCTCCCTCCCTTCCTCGGGTTTCTTTCCCAGATCCCTCGCATCCACCCATTCCTCCGGCGATCTCCACCGCCGCCGTCTCCGGGAACGGGGCAGGAAGGGCCTAAGGGAGGAGAAGGCAGCGGGGGAGAAGGGAGGCCAGTATGTTTCTGTGGGACTGGTTCTACGGGGTGCTGGCCTCGCTCGGGCTGTGGCAGAAGGAGGCCAAGATCCTCTTCCTCGGCCTCGACAACGCTGGCAAGACCACCCTCCTCCACATGCTCAAGGACGAGGTACCTACCCGCGCAGGATCTCCCCGGATCGGATCCGATCTGTTCGTTTCTTGGTTTGGTAGATCTGACCGGTGTCTGTTTTCGTATGTACTTGGATGGATGCAGCGGTTGGTGCAGCACCAGCCGACGCAGCACCCGACGTCGGAGGAGCTCAGCATCGGCCAGATCAAGTTCAAGGCCTTCGACCTCGGCGGCCACCAGATCGCCCGCCGCGTCTGGAAAGACTACTACGCAAAGGTCTCAGCCTACCCATCCTGTATCGTGTTTTGTTTGCTTTCTCAGATCTAGTCGATGGATGATAGGTTCTCGTGCTATGCGTGTCATTTTGTGCGTTTAATTATATAAAAAAATAGAATTGTCTCCCATAGGCTAGAAAGGTTGTTGTTTGTGTTTTTCTTTGATGTTCTAGGAATGTAGGAAATCACTGAATTGCCTGAATGGGATTTTGTTTAGGAGTTCTGCATGGTATGACTTGAAAATTTTAGGGGGAGGGCGGTAGCACCAATGAAAATCCTGGAAGGTTTGTTAAATATATAGCAGTGTTTGTGCTAAATTGACGGGTGCGATCCTTGTTTATTACCAGCTTTGTCGCAAGAGAACAGCATAGACTCCATCTAGGCAGATTAATGGAAAATTGAGCGCATGCATCTGTTAAATTGTTGTTTCTGATGTGAGCTGACTTGCATAAAGAGAGGATTTGTATGGAGAATTACTGAATTAGTGTTTAGAAGACTAGTTGCTGAAACATGCACGATTTATGTTCCCTTTGCGGGTATACTTGAGACCATTGGGTTTGACTATTGTTGCTCTACTTTACTGTTTTGAAGAGGCGATTGTGAATTGGCATTTTTGTATGTTGTAAGTGCTTGCATTAGTGCAAGTCTGAAGGATGAAACATAAATGTTTTAAATACTATCTTCATTCCTCTCAATATTCTTTTCTTTATGGGTAGTATTTGCACTCCCCTTGACATGTGCAGTTCACAGCTTGTGTTCTTTAAAGCTGCACATTTTCTTGTTTGCCATGCCACCTCTGCTACTTTTGTTACCTCGAAGTTTTGTCTGGTTAAAATTCCATCTTCATACAATGCTTTGTAATGTACTTTACTTTGTTTTCCGTAGTCAATGCTTTAAAGTGCATCTTATATTTTTAGTTATGCAGTAACAAGTCATTGTGCGATGCATATGCCTTTGCTTAGAGCTGGAAGTTTTCGTGTTATCTTCTCGCTGCAACAATACGATAGCTGTTTTTGTTGTATATTTATTTTGCTGTGCATATTGTATGGATCATTTAGTTATCACAAGTCACTATGAGGATACATCCAAATTTTGCTTATGTGGTTTAAGTTCTCAAGCCACCCAAATTTAAGATAAAACTCATCTGCCCTTTGCATGGAACAGTGGACATAATCAGTAACCATGCTAATGTAATCATATATTTGTCTATACTCTTTGGTGCTTGGTGTCCTCTTTAATTATTTCTACCAAATGTGGGGAGGGATGTTTTAGTTGAGGGATAGCTGTGGTCTATATCTATTCCTTTACTTTTGCAGACGCATTTGCTCTTATTGTTAATCCCTTTTTATTCATTTGGTGACAGCTGTTCATATGTTTGGCTCATTGTTTGTTGTCCCAACAGGTTGATGCTGTAGTATACTTGGTAGATGCGTACGATAAGGAGCGCCTAGCTGAGTCAAAAAAGGAGCTCGATGCTCTCCTGTCTGATGATTCCTTGGCAAATGTCCCATTTCTCATCCTTGGCAACAAAATTGACATTCCATATGCTGCCTCCGAGGAGGAGCTGCGGTATCACCTAGGCCTTACCAACTTCACAACTGGGAAGGGCAAGGTCAACCTAGGCGACTCCAATGTCCGGCCTCTTGAGGTGTTCATGTGCAGTGTTGTCCGCAAGATGGGCTATGGTGACGGGTTCAAGTGGGCCTCCCAGTACATCAAGTAGGGCCCTTGTCGAGAGAGGCTTGCATACTCTGCCTAGCAATTTTTTCTTGTCATTTGTTTCCCTTGGTTGTTCGTCACGACAACAATGATCATCTTGACGGTATGGAGGGTATGAAGAGAGAAACAATGCTCAACATTGGACACCATGTTGAATCTTTAACCTCAAACTGTTTGCTATGTCGAGCTCCTAAAGTTCTTTGGCTTTTCCATAGGACGTTTACTAAGGACTTCATGGTGATGGTGTATAAGATTATTGGCTTCTTAAATGATGTTTTGTTTATGGGTTGATGCTGAATAGCATTCATTACAACGCATGCGTTTCCTGTTGATCATTTCTATTTCATTCTGTCGATGCGTTTGATACCGGAATCGCTGGTTCGTCTTCCGAATCAAATCTCCAGGTCATTACCAAATGATAGGTTTTGCAAGATATGGACGGACCCACTTGCAAAGCACAACACATTGCTGTGATGAGTTGGTGAATAATAAAAAATAAAAATAAATGGATCGCATGATTTTTTTCACACCCCCTCGACGACTCCTCAACTTGACACACTGCTGCCAACGAGGATGATCTTGAAAGTTGGTGGTGGGGTAGACGCCAAAAACACGATGAACAGCAGGGTTGGAGCCAGGGGAAAAAATGTAATGAGGTCAAACTAGAAGCATATTTGTATCGAAGGAGGCTAACTAGAACGTTACTACTATTTTTATCTACCAAATACATTCATGGCACAATAGTGTACATGGAGCATCAGAGCATCCATAGTGTTGTCAAGCAAGGGGGTGTAAAGCAAAATTTGGAGGGGACGGGGACGAAGCCAGGTACTAGTTCCACAAGAGGAAAAGAAGAACTGTCCGGCCCACTGTCAGATGGTGTGCGCGCACAGTCTCCTCGCTCGCTCCGCCGCATCATTAGCGCTCTAGATCTGGTGGCCTCCGTCGTGGGCTACTACCGCCGCCGCTGGATCTAGCCGGAGCAAGCCATGCCGCTGCCGGGATGAGGTCGAGGAACACGCCATCGTCGTGCCCAGTCTCCGTTCTTGAGAGAGAGAGAGAGAGAGAGTAGTTGCAGACGGGAACGAGGAGCTATAGACGGGACCAACTTTCTAGTTTTTGTTTTGAAGAACCACCTTTCTTCTTCTAAAAGAGGCATCAAGTGGGAAGGCGTAGGGACGAGGAGGAAGAAATGGAACTAATTAAGCCACTCCCCTCCCCTATCCGTTGAATCATTATTTTCTCTTGATCTAACATGGTGCGTTATGGTGAGGTCCTCCCATAGAACTTCGTAGAGCTGAGGCTATATATATAGCCCCTGAGAATGCAACAAAGATCAGTTGAAGTTGCAATTGCAACAGCACAGTAGCAAGTGAGCGTTATTTAAGCCCTTCTTGTTTAGATCAAAGGGTTTTATCGATAAAGCCTCTCAAAATATTCTATTGCTAGATCTGGACCTTTGGTTTCAGATCCTATGGCCGTAATCTAACTTCTTAAGTGGCAGTTTGGCTAGAACCAGGCTTGGCAGTGGCACTTCCGGCCCATGATGTCTAAATGGGACACCCTGTCGCCGGTCGTGCCGTGCCGGTGGGCTAGGGCTTCCCGTACTTCGTGCCAGCCGGCGGCACGGCCATCTGGCCTCCCTCCCCATGTAAAGCGCACAGGCCGAGCCCACTAGGAAATTCCGTTAAGTCGCCCATCGCCTCCCTCTCTTACCGCAGGTACGCTCGCCCGCCGTCTCCCCCGCCTCGCCGCCTCCGGCCCTCGCCCTCGCCCTCGCCCCGCGTGCACCTGAGAGCACAGAATCGCGAGTTGGACTGACGCGGCTTGTGCGATTCCCCTTCCATTCGCAGGAATCAACCGCAGCCGTGAACGGGAAGCCCTAAACCAGTCGGAACCCGAGGGAAGGGGAGCGTCGATCGCCCCCCAGGAAGCGGAGTCGGCCGTATTCTGTGCTCCCTGCTCGTCTCGCTCTCCTCCCCGGCCGCCGGGATGCAGAACCCTAGCAGCCACCACCCCGCCCCGGCCGCGTTGGCGCAGGCCAAGTCCAAGTCCTCGACACCGGCCGCGGCGGCGGCGGCGGCTGCGGCGCAGGGTAAGTCCAAGTCCTCAACGCCGGCCGCGGTGGCGGCGGCCGCGTCGGGCCAGGCGTCCTCCTCCCACCACCACCAATCCGGCGGCGGCGCCGACGCATCCGCCTCCACCCTCAAGCGCAAGCGCGGCGTCTTTCAGAAAGACCGTACGGCTTTTTGTTCCCCGTTTTCCAAATTTTAGTATTCTGTTTCTTTTCTTTTGCTCATTGGATTCAATTCTTATGTTGTATTTCCTTTTGCTGTTCTTGCAGTGCAGCACATGATGTATGGGTTTGGGGACGATCCAAATGTAAGCTGACTCCTGACCAATTATCTCTTTGGTTTCTTAATTTCTTTTTTATTAGGAACTCTGTGGAATAGGATGCAATTAGTGTAGTTTGTGTAAGAATTTAGGATGCAATCGATGATAACTGGCGGTTTGCAATAATGACGATTATCTGCAAGGGACGCATGATTTTTCAATGCAAATATATGATTATTGAAATATCTTTTATGCAAGGAAAGAACGACATGCTGGTCCCTTTTTAAAGTCAACATTTTCTTGACTCCATGATGCCAATGATATGAGTTCTGTTGGTTTTGCAGCCACTTCCAGAAACTGTTGCCCTTGTGGAGGACATTGTAGTAGAATATGTCACTGACCTGGTAAGCTTGTCGGCTGTCGCGCATTTCTTCCTTAAGTGTTTTTGGTGCTAAGAGGGTACACATATAACAAGATTATGTGGATGAAAAGAAGGTTTTGAAAGAATCTTTGTTAAGTTTATATATAAGCCCATGTTTTGAATATTTCTGAATTTTGAAATGGTTATTCCTGTTTTTACATTCTCACTTGAGTAGTGCTTCTATGCTCTCCAAAATACTAAATTGTGCAAATCTTGTACTATAGTTATTACTTATTAGTAGTGGAATAGTGGGTGGTAAATCAGACCCTCAAATCTACTTTAGACTTGTGCATCTCACTTCTAGGAGAACACTAAAGCACCTCTCACTTGGGTCTCGTGCTCTAGAAAAAAAAAACCCATGCATAGGACTACTATCTATTGCTTGCCACTAATGCTCTTGGGACTTTTGTTTTAAATTTTGTGGTGTACCCATTGTTTTACTTCGTTCTACAGTCCATTAATTAGTTTTATAATGTTTAGCCTGGTTTGCTGATGTAAACAGACTTCGTTAGGTTTTGAGTTTGTGCCAGGGCATTTGTCTTACTAATGTTGCGCCCAATACGTACTTCTCAGGCACCTATAAGCTTTTCGTTCATAAAACTTTGGCATTTGTTGTTGGTTCAGCAATTTCTTAGAATTGGAGAATATACAAGGAATGCCACTTCTTTTCAAGTAGCTATTATCAATTGACAATTGGACATTTTTCTGCTTTTCTGATATGATATGACACTTTTTGTGGTTGACTGCTATCTTGAGTTCTACAGATTATAAAATGAAACCGTACTTCTGTGACATGGGTTAGTGGTTTGGTTAATGAATGATCTGAGTATGTGCTACTTTTAATCATGCACAATTTGTAAGTGTGAAAATCATGGGATGTGTGCACTTTGCATTAGTAAGTGAATGTGATGGATATATCAAATATTTGTAGTGCAGCTAAGTGAGCAATCATCTTCCATGTGCGCATTGAAAGCACATTTTTTATAAATACATTTCATGCAACTATGCAAGTGTTTTTACATCTCCGCAGGTGGATAAAATCAGAGACACAATCGGCACATACTTGGCGTCTATTTGTTTTATAATTGAGTGGATGTATAATGTGCCTTTTCTCAGGTGCACAAGGCTCAGAACGTTGCATCAAAGAGGGGGAAGCTCTTGACGGAGGATTTTCTGTACCTTATTCGTAAGGTACATTTCTGAACAACACGTGATTTGTCTCTTTGATTGCAATGCAACACACTAGAGCACGCAAAAACTTATCATTTTTTCACTCTTTTTCTAGGATATGCGTAAACTGCACCGTGCTACTGAACTACTTTCCTTGAATGAAGAGCTCAAGCAAGCAAGGAAAGCTTTTGATGTGAATGAAGAGACACTGGCAACTAATGAGTGATACCGCTTTGAGAAGCCCCAGAAACCATTGAGTTATTATCTGCATATTCCAGTAACTGGTCATACAATGCACATTGCTTCTGCGGGGTGCTAGTCAGCATCCATTTGTATTCGGTAGTGGTGAAGAAATTAGTTTCCTGTAAAGTCGATTTCATGTGACACGAGCTGCTTGAATGGTGGTATGCTTTGTTCAGTCTTACCCCATATTTGTTACATTTGGAATATCAAATCTTCAAAAACTTCGACCAGGATTGCACTATTTTGAAGTCTTGTTCATTGACTGGTCAAGAGGACTCCTGTACATATTTACATTGAACAGAAGTGTAGATATTTCCATTTGTATCGTAGTTGGGTAATAGTGGTAACACAGAAATGATTGAACAGATATTACCAGTCATCCAGTTTATCGAATGAAAATTTTGCAAGTCCATTCACAGTATAAAAAATGAACTAAAATTTTCTATATAATCAATGGGTTCTGCACAAGACATTATGCGAATAATTTACGAGAGTAAAGCACTGATACCTCCTTTTCTAGAATCACATTTCGTTGTGAAGGGCAAAAATAAAATAAAAAAATCAGCAAGATGAGGCTGCTATTCGCCTGTTCCCTAGCTTGTTCGGAAGGGTGGGGTGAGGATTGGGTCTAATCTTTGCCCATTTATACAAAGCCCAAAAGCTCGTGGGGAAATTTCCTCGGGTTGTTCACCACAAACAGCTTGGAGAATAAGAGCGAAAGTTATAGTGACCACACAATAATGTCCTTCAGCTTGGCCTTCTGGTCATCAGTTAGGGTTTTCGGAAACACCACTTCGAATGTAATGTACAAATCACCTTTCTTGTTGCTTTGGTATAGTGGCATACCCTCACCTTTGAACTTCCTAACCTCCTTTGGTTTAGTAACCCCCCTGAAAATTAAAGACAGCGCAGGGTTGAATCAGTTGCACTTGCACATAAATGATTACAGGGTACAAAGTCAATGCCTAATTACCTTGGTGCCCATTTCCACCAGATGGTTGTCAAGATGCTTAATGCTATTCTCAAAACCAACAAGAGCTTGGAGCTGCAAGAGATGGAATTTGCGAGGTCTACAAGAAAACGATAGACTAAACTAAAAAAAAATGAAAAAGGCAGTGACAATTGGCAAAGTTGCTCGGGTCCCAGTATATGTTTCAGGGCAATCAGATAGAGTTAATCGATGTCAAACACTGTTGCTAAGCTAAATTTCCTGCTCCAGAATGTAGTAAGAAAACACCCAGCTTATGGCTGAATCAGTGCTCAACTAACACTAACATCTAGCACAAACTTATCCAGGCACAAGCACAAAATCTTTGTTATGGTCTTCTCAATACGACTAAATATTCTTCAACCAAAGGCGCTTGTGGAAAAGATCCCTAATTTCTGCATAAATATAGGCAGCATTACCAAAAGGGAGCACAAGACTGAACAGTACCAGGGAGATTGAGACTCTTGTATGCAGGTCATTGCCTTCTCTTCTGAAGCGCACATGCTGTGCTGTCCGAATCCTAAACTGCTCACAGCCTCGCAGAGTTAATTTAATTTAAAGATAAATTGTGTCAAGTTGATCATTCCCTAATGTAAATTTAATTCAGACCAAGGGAAAAAACTGGCCAGTTACCGGCGGTAGCCGGAAAAACCGGCCGGAACCAGTAGAAAAAAAAAAACTAGCCGAAAAAATTTAAATTTGAATTTATGACTGTATAATGCACTTTCTAGGTTGTTTTGGGTCTTTTTGTGCTAGATTACATATTGTATAAGCTAATATGCTTAAATTATTGTATGAGCAAGTTCTGGATAGTTTTTTGGACTTGGAAAGCACATTAGATGCTCTCCCCTCTTGTTGCGACTTGAATGCCTAGTTGCAGTTGCAGGGGAAGGAGTAGAGAGGAGGAAAAGTAGGTAACATGAAATTTACTACATTGCATGTCGATCTTGGAAAGCACATTGGATGCTCTCCCCCCTCTTGCATAAGCTCGTATATGCCCACTACAATTTAAGGCTACGATTACAAGAACATGATACTAGGAATGAAGATAGAGATGTAGATCCTTTTGGCGATCTAATTAATATCACTATGTACAATAGAGCGAAATCAATCTATAAGTGGCTTGATAACTCCATGAGACAATCGGAGCCCCTACTAGACGAGGAATAAGAGCCCCACATGCCATCTACAATTATAGTTAATGCTATTCCTGAGAAGAAATTGGATAAAGCACTAGATGATCAACCGTTGAAGCAATGGTCAAAGAAAACTATTGGCGAGAGTCATGTTAGAAAAAGAAAATATTGTAGCAAACCGACTGAAAAATTAGTTGTAGAATTTGCCTCACTTACACAAAATAAGGAAACTAGTGGCTGATAAGAAGAAGAAAAATGGCATTCAGAAGGATATTGTGGGAAACGATGAAGAAACAGAAAGTCCGTCATCTGATGAAGTGCAGTACCAAGAGTCTAATGATAGTAGCTCTCCGTCGTCCGATGATGGTGTTGATGGTGGAACATCTCATGCTACCCATGATGAAGACCATGGTTGTCGTGATTCAAGAACAATCTATAAGACCTACACGAGAACTAAGGATCGCCAACAACATCATTCTCGGTCATAAGACTCTTCTTTATATGAATCCTATGCTAACTCAAGGTCTATTCGGACTTATGTACATCGAGATGCCAATCTATTACCTTCTGGTGGTGATTCTCATTCGTCAGACATTTCTTCTTATCCTACTTACCATTACGAAAATCAAGTCAATGCAAGAACTGTTTACCAATGGGTGGAACCCGTATATTAACAACAAATTTATAATCATTAGGTAGAATATACCCATCAAACATACATTTGGGATCAATACAAAGACCACCTAGCTCAATCTGAAGGACTTGTACTCATTGATAACAATAAGTACATAACACAATCTTCGCATTTATCGATAATGCATTGGTATGAATTGCTACTCCATTATTGTTTTTAGTATGCTAGTCAAGTTATTATTCATTACAATTAACTTATATTTTTATTATTTTAAATGCTTTAGAGCACTTCGAGGAGAAGGCTGCCCCAGAGAGTGAAGCTAGCAAGGTTTTCTCCGTATTTTCCCATTGCTAGTCAAGCTATTATTGTTATTCCATTAAACACTTTCTAATTAATATTTGCATTATTCCAATTGCTAATTACCCATAACCGATTTTCTCTATTTTTCCGGTTTTGGTTCCGATTTTTCCAGTTTTTTAACTGGTTTTTTCGGTTTTGGGCGGTAACTGGTCTTAAAAATTCTCAATTCAAAATCCAGTTTTCGAAATTCATTTGGTTTTTCCGGTAACCGATCGGTTACCGTTACCGGCCGCCGACCGGTTTTCCCACTGATTCCGGGATTTGGATCCTTAATTCAGACAGAACTAGGTACAAAACAAACCTTCAAATCACCGGGCTCTCCATCAATCTTATGTTCACCTTCCCCGTAAAATAAAATCTTCTGTATATAACAGATAACAATAACACAACCGTATTAAAAACATCCATAAAAACCAGTAACCAACCACAAGTGCTTGCATCCATATTCCATAAAGAAGCAGCTTAAGCAATTCTAGTCATGATATTTATGCCATCATATGAAATTTCCAGCTCATGCCGCCGTGCAATTAGCCCTCTAGAGTTGCTTTTGTTAAAATATTCTGATAAGTGTTGTTTTAGTTTAGTCACTGGAGGTGGCTTGCTCAAAACCAGTTTCCGGGCTGTCAAAAATGGCTTGCAGGTCATACAAAATCTGCTGTTTGTTCGATTTGAGTAAATGGAAAAGGAGTGCTCAGCCCTGTTGTTCCCGATTTTTTTTTGGCAGTATGCCAACTACAGGAGATAAATCACTGGATGAAAAATAATACACTTATGTTATACCTGTCCATCTTACATTCCTTTTTCAATATCAACAGTGAGAAAATCATCTTCTCTTACATACTTCACATTTGGGCATTCCTCACCAAGGATCCAAAAACCGCTACCGGGACAAATCCCGCCGGGCTACCGGTAACGGTTACCGGCCGGTAATCGGAAAACCCGGGAAAATCTCGGTTGAAATTCGGCTGAAATTTTTTGAATTTGGGATGTAATCGCCGGAATTTTGAATTTGAAGTTTTTCAGCCGGTATTTGGAATCCCGGTTCCCACCGGTAAGTCCGGTTACCACCGGTTATCAGCCAAGTTTTTTTTCCATGTTCCTCACAGGCCTGAAAAACAGAAAGGCATCCTCATATCATACCACAGTTTAGCAAACCAGATCTAATATATGGATTATTTATCAGCGCCCCTTTAAAGGGAAGATCAGGGTTCTTCATCACACAAAACTATGAAAATATAAAACTAAAGAAGAACAAGAAAAAATATATCGATTTTGCTAATTTTCAGTTGCCTAAAATTTTCTTATCCATCGGTCACCTACAACTGCACAGTACTAAGCATAAAATTGCAGTACAAAGTGATGTGCAATTTTAGCACAACTCTACTGTAACTTTTAGTTCCTTTTTTTGTATTTGTAGGGTTCATCTAGATTTACTTTTGTCTAGTTTAGAATTTTTTTTTGGGATTTATAGGTTCACCTACATTTACTGTCGTCTAGTTTAGATTTTTTTTTGTTTCAACACAGAAACTTGTAGTGTTCATTTGATCAAAATTCTACGGCTAAGAAATGTGACTTATGAATAAAGAATTTTTAGTCACCTGAAACACAGTCGTTCCCAAAATATATTGGCACATATTCAATTATATTATGATTCGATTTAACTTAGATGCTAAATTATATGAACTGCAGAATAACATGTCATGATTAGAAATTACCTGCTCGGTCATTTGTTGATACATTCCAGGAGCAATTTGTCGATGATGAACTTCATTTCTACAGTTGCATCACCTCTTGCTAGGTGCTGGTTTTATCACATTTTTCTCTCTCTTATTAGATAGGATGGTGCCTCGGCTTCCTACATGCATAACATCTTCTCTTTCAAAAGATCACACATTTACATGATAGCTGTACGTGTTCACATAATAGTTATACGCGTTCACAGGATAACTGTACACGTTCACATGATAGTTGTAATATTTATATGTGTAACTCATGTACTCTGTTTTCAACAATAAAAAATAACGTTACTTTCTCCGCTTACATGGTATCAGAGCGGTGCCGCTTCTGAGCCGTCGCCTCCACAGCTTCCGCCGCGCTGCCCCTGGGAGATGATCTCATCTCCATGATCTCTCCCGGGAGGTGCGCAACCCATAGTTTAAGTCGTGTCACTGATCATCCGATCGGCTACCAATTAGAGCTTTTCCCGGTCATCTTCAAATCGGGTTTTCTCTATTTTTTCCGATCATAGATCGGTTTGCGTTGCCCTGCTGACCTGTCGACATTCCTCGGCTCCGAACTTCACCGCCTCGGCTTCGACCTCTCCGGCGCCTCCTCTCTTCTGATGACGCCGTGGCGTGACACGATGCGCTCGTCGACACGACCCTCCCTCCACGGCCTTCCGAGCGCCCCGTCTATCGTCGTCATCACGCCGGATCATCATCGCCGGACCGTCGTTCGCGAGACTTCCGTCTTCACCGAATTTAGGTCCAGTCTGAATGTCCGCCTTGGCGACGTTCCGACTGCGAGGGCGTGTTAGATAGGATGGTGCTTCGGCTTCCTACATGCATGACGCTCTCTCTTCCGAGGGATCACGCGTTCACATAATAGCTGTACGTGTTCACATGATAACTATAATCTATATATATGCATTACGCTCTCTCTTCCGAGGGATCACGCGTTCACATGATAGATGTACGTGTTCACATGATAGCTATAATATATATATGTGTAACTCATATACTCTGTTTTAAACAATCAAAGGTAGTGTTACTTTCCTCGCTTACATCTCCAAACTGTCGTGCACCAAGGAAATAGTAAATCAAAAGGAATAATTATAAGTTATATACGGGCTATTCATTTCCATTGCGCAAGTCAAATCTGATGCTATTTCATGAATGCATTAAAGAATATTACCAGGGCTCTCTAATGTAGTATCCTAAGGAAAATGTAACTACTGTTCATCATGAGTTGCAAGCCATTGTTAGTTTGTTGCCTTTAAGGAACCACCCATGTACAAGTCCTCTAGTGAAGCATCCAATTCAACAATGACATCATCACCCTTGATGATCTGTTCTTCCTCTTCCATCCCAACACCACCACCAAAAAAACTGCAATTTTATGAGGAAGGGAAAAAAGGGGTTGTTATCAATGGCAGGTGACGGAAAGATTTAGGTGCAGTGGGAACATGCTGAAATATTGTCAACATTGAGTTGCATTCAGCTAAAGCTAAATAACATAATTGTTTAACAATAAGAGATGGATCCAATGGCGTATTAATAGTGATGAGGCATTCACAATAAATGAATTAGTTGAAAGAAAAAAAAATTCCATTTTGTTCATGACAGGAATGCATGAATGATTTATCTGCATTACAATTTCATGTTAGGATAGGGAATGCGTTGATTGTTAGGACAACAACTTGAGAGAACAGGTACAAGTACTAGCATCACCAAGTCCTAACAGACATGAAATTGCAACCATACATTATTGGATTCTCGTATCCACTACAATAACATCCATAATCTAAAGGAGGCGGGAGAAGGATCGCATCCTAAAATTATAAATCTTACCATGCCAGTTATAACTTGACATATTGTCTGATAGCAATTATCATTAGTTGTAACAATGGGCATCAGTGGCGTAGCTGGCCACGGGCCACGCCTCGGACCGGCCCAGCTGATTTCAGGTCAAAATTATTTTTTTTTGCTGATTTTTTAAAGAAATTAATATGACTTCTTGATCCTGTGCCTCGGCTGTTGCCCGGGCGGCCGGAGGCCCAGCTCTGGGCATCCTCACCATGTCCTTGTTAAGATGATATGAATAAAACAATGGATAGAAAATAGCATTTTCTTCTCACTTGCTAAACACGTCGTGGATGTTCATCCCACCACCGCCGCGACGACCACCCTGGAATTGCTTCAACCCGTCATCACGGTATCAGTCATAGATCTTTCTCTTCTCCTGATCCGACAAGACAAGACCCCGTACGCTGCAGCAAGATGACATCTTTTAGACTTTTACAACTACATTCCACCCAGAAACACCAAATTTCAGCTCAATTACTTCAAAATTCCTTTCGTTCTTTTGTTACCATTATTGATCTCGGCAAACCGCTTGTTGGCCTCCTCATCGTTGGGGTTCTTATCGGGGCGGTATTTCAATGCGAGCTTGCGGTACGCCCTCAAGCTCGCCCTCTTGATCTGCTGCTCCGATACACCCTTGGGCACTTGCAGTATGTCGTAGCAGCTCTTCCTGATCCACATTGGTCGCATATGCACAAAAAGAAATTCATATAATCATCACCACAAATCCATTACTTCTCGCCAATAGCTTGTGACGACCCGCACCATTTACATATTTCTTAACATAAAACAATTCCATTTCATTGCATCAAAAAGATTTTACAACAGTTGTTTTACAAGCATTTACAATGTCTTTGACAATAAATAACTAAAACCCTAGTTCTTTCCTTCTTGTCGTCTGTAGTAGCAAGTCCTCCTCGTCGTCTTGCCTTTGAGCGCCTGCCCGTAGAGCCACCTCGTGATCCATTTTTCCTCGCTCGCAAGAAAACCAGCAATCGATTAGTAATCATAGTCAAGAGTATTCCAGTGAGCAGTAGTATATAAAGGTTAGAGCATAGAAGGTGGCGTCGATTTCCAGTGCGATAAAAGTATCGGAGTAGTACTGAGTAGTCGGTCCTTGGCAATCAAGATCCCGGACCAACCGAGTCGATCGGCCCCTTGATCGCCAAGATATCCAGACCACCCAAGATCCTTAGACATCTGTCACTTCTGTGGGTCTCATCATCCGGCATTAACAAAACCCAAACACCCACTATTTGCAATTGCCGAAGCCACAAAGGCAAAACCCACAGTGCATACCCCCGGTAACCACACCCTCAGCCAAGCTTCACCGGTGCAAGAACCATTTCCCAAGCCTCTCTCATAGAGCAAGCCGACCCTCAAAATATCAAGTGCAGGCGCCCAAGCAAGTTCATTCCCCCTCCCGACAAGTGCATCTCCCCAACAAAACAACAAAACCAAGATATGCATTCCCCTTCCGAATCCAACGACAAGTGCACCTCCCAGCCTAGCACCACCGGACAAATGCATCTCCCGAAGACCCTGCATACATTCCCTTCCCTAAGCCATTCTCATTCCAGATTCACAAAACAAAGCAAAGCCTCCAACTGAAGCCACCCCGCTAGAGCAAGGTAAGATCGGGAGTTCAAGCGACCAAGAACTACCTCACCCTGCTCTGCTCCCCTCAACCGAACCACCAAGGAAGAAGAAGCACAACCAGAGGCGGGGGGAGTCATCAGCAAACAAGCAAAGCCACCAAGCCAACATGTAAAGCACACAAGGCCCCCAGTACCCTTCCCTCCTCCCGGTTCTTCTCGGAGAAGGCAAGACCTCCGAGAGAAGGAGCAAGAACCCGGGAGCAAGAGACCAAGACAGGAGCCAAGCACCGGGGAGCAAGGGAGGAAGCCACAAAGCAGACGGCCAGAGCCAGAGAGCACCAGCAAGCGGCGCTTCCATCCCCTCCTAGCCCGGTTTCCGATGTGGTGAACCCAAATCCCACTAGTATGCCTTGCCATTTTGCACAAAGATGCATCTACACCATCAAGCCTCCACAAGATCACAAAGCAAAGACTCCATTTTCATCACAGAGCGGGGATCAGAGAATAGAGAGGGGATGAGCCTTACCACCATGGCGAACCACCCCCCCATCAACCTCAAGACCACCAAACCACCATTTTCCCCAACCACGGTAGTTGCACCCAATCCGACAATTTGAGCATGCATCCATTTAGCATTAGCTTTATCATCAACCAAATCAACTAAAGAATCAACCATAGCAAAATCAATTAAGCAAAACCACGGTATTGAGCCGGCCCGAGGCACCATGAGTAGGTCAAGGCGCGAGGCGGCGAACTGAGTCCAGAGCGGCCGTGCTGCCGGAGGCGGGCCGGCGAACTCAAGAAGCACTGCCCGGGCGTAGTAGAGAGAGAGAGCGGAAGGGGAGGGTGAGAACCAAACCGATGAAGCCGAGGGTAGAGAGCCGGAGGCGGGGAGCGGGCAGAGAACCGAGGACAGCCGGAGGCGGTGGGAGAGCTTCGAGCGGTGGCCAGCCTTCGGCCGCCGAGGAAAGCCGAGACGCCACATGAGAGGAGACGCCGTATGAGGCAGCATGGCCGTCTGAGGCGTCGTGGTAGGCGAGGAGAAGGCGCCCGAAGAAGCGGCGCCAGTGAGACCGAGCGAGAGAGAGGGAAAAAGGGAAGAGACGCGGGAAAGCAATGTAGGGGAATTAGATTAGGGTTAGGGTTAGGGGTAATTAGGTAAATAGGTAATTAGGGTTAGGGTTTAGATTTTTAGGTATTTAAAGTAATTAGGTTAATTAGAGTTTTGGATGATTAGTTAGGAGAATTAGAATTTTTGTAGATTAATTAGGTTTTGAAATAAATTAGGATTAATAGAATAATTAAAATAGGATTTTTGGAGTAATCCGCTAAGCGATTCGGGTTTGGGAAAAATATTTGTAAATTAAAATTGGCTAACCAAGAGAAGTCGCATTAGCGATCTATTATTTAAATGTCACCAAAAATCACTAAGTATTTCTCACGTATTATTTGTATTACCGCTCGCTTGGAGGACGAGCTCGGTAAGCGGAGAAGGCGATAAGAGATTCGTCATCGTCGACCTTTCCAAAACTCTAAAGGCAAGCGATCCTTTGAACATAAATATAGTTATGTTAAATGTAAACCGTATATTGCTCTATCATATATGTACTGCATCAAAACTATTTCTCAAAATCAAATTGGATTGAGATGATGAGAAAGATAAGAAAGATGAGAATGAGAATGAGATGAGAATTACTATGTGGGTAAAGGGGCCTTGGTTGAGAAAAGAGATGATGATGATGATGATGATGATGATGATGATAAGAGATGGGACCCTTTACCTACGACTATAATATAAGGACTAACAAAACTCTTACTCGGTCGGATGTCAGTAAAATCGAGTGCCAACCATTTCCCGTTTGGTGAGCGAGAAAATGCTACTGTTTACGTAATTACGTTCTCCTAGCGGAATGTTGGACACGGAGGATAGCCGGTCCAAGGTGGAGTGTTGAGCACGGAGGATAGCGCCCCAACCAACATTGTTGGAACTCGGTGGAGGACTGGGTGCGCTCAGGACACCGACGGAAAACAATGGGTGGAGACTTAATCACGTAACCTGGAAAACGTCTGTATTCTGAACTCGAAGTCGCATCAAAGGAAATGCGATGGACCCAGTTCACAGAGAGCTCAGAATAGCTATGGGTAAAGTGGTACAAGCCTGCGCAGTGCTATACAAATCATGAATTCATGCCAGTCTCTTGGATTGGAGTCTACGGGAACCACTGGGGGTCTTTCTTCTTTCCGAGTGACTAGTAGTATTTTCAGAATTAAAATTGCAACTTAATGTTTTAATGTTTATTTTCAGAATGAGATGATTTTAGAATTTGTGATAAAGACCAGAGATCAATCATGCAGTGCACATTTTGCTATTAATGCTTGCTGAGTACTTTTTGTACTCAACCTTGTTAGTATTCTCCTTTGTTAGATCCTAGTCCGGCCGGGAGCTATCCCGAGTGGGACGAAGGATTTGCAGGTACCAATGCAGCAACAGGAGGAGAAGGCACCAGCGGCGAGGACTTAAGCGAGATGGAAGCCATCTTTGACTCGTGGGACGAGTAGGAGGGCGGTAGTTCAGAGCAGACTCCAGAGCGGAGAAGCTCCCTTTTGTATCTGTGTAATAGCTTTAGTAAGGACCCTAGTCTTATGTGGCTACTACTGTAATAAAGATGTACAGATTTCTATTTTATTGTTTCTGCTGCAACCCGATAAAATGGCTTGCTATTCGTTGGAGCGGTGTTCTACCGGGCAGACGAATAGTAATCCGTATGCCTAAGTGTGATTACCCTAGGGGTAATGACACGGGGCGTCACAGGTGGTATCAGAGCAATAAGATCGGGCCACGCTAATAAAATAGAAAGCTAGCGATACCTTAAGTATGCCATTCTTGCTTGCTATATTGCACTAAATATTTTATTAATCCTTGCCTTCATTTCAATTTCTATTCGAACCGCCTATTTCAAAAAATATATATATATATTTGGAAAAGCTTACCTCTTCTTAAAGTGACATTCCTGCTAACGTAGAACCATCTCTAAATTAGTTTTTCCTTTTCGAGAAAGTGCGGGGAAACGCGTTGTTGTCATAGGATCGGTGTAGTTGTCTTTTGTAAGTAGATGGTTAGATTCCAACTCAACCTAGGATAGAAAATATAGGCTGTGGGTGCAGTACCATAAGGTTTAGAGCCTAGTGCCTGGACTAGAGGCATGGAGTAGAACTCTGGTATGGACATACTTTTCCAATTTTGGACAAGTCTGGACCATACTCTTTAGCTTCTTTACCTCTTCTTCTATATCGAGGTGTCTTGTCTCACTTCTGCACATCATATTTCCCGGACGAGTGGTTCGTGGCACTCCGAGCGTGTAGCTCTGGCGTACCTGGAGCGAAATCACAGGCGTACTCAGAATGAACCTGGCGATCCCAAATATGTGATTTGGGTGGACTCGAGCGAGATCTCGGCGTGCTGGCGCGTGGATCCGAGGTAGCATAGGTCGCACTCGAGGCAAGCTCGAGCGATCCCAAACTGTGGATTTGGGCGGTCTTGAAACAGGATCTCAAGCGTGACTGAGCACGAAAGACTCAGCTAGTATAGGATTTGGATCTTTTTGTATCTCATTGTTTCTTGATTTTTATTTGATTACATGTGCATGTCATAATCCAACTCACCGCGGTTAACCTCCTGCGGATAAGTGTAACACCTTTATCTCTACCCCAACAGCTGTTAAGGAAGATGGAAGGCCAAGGAAGTCAAGACCGTGCATTGAAACTGAGACTGGGACTCCTGCAGCATGGACAATCCACTCAGGATCCAGCAGTGAACCCCAATGAGTCAGCACCTAATCAACCTCCATCTACTACCATCCCAGAACTACCAACGACCACCCACGAGCAACAGATCCCTAGGCATAATGGTGATGTACTCATATTCTTAGAGAACTCGTAAAAGAAGCCGGAGAACCAAAACCGTTTCATGGAAGCTCTATTAACTCGAGTAGCACCTACTACCTCTCAACCAGCCCGTGGGGTTAGTCTGGGTGATTTTCTCCAAACTCACCCTACCACTTTTGCTAAAGCTACTGATCCACTGGACGCAAGTGATTGGTTGGTGGAGATAGAGAAGAAGTTGGATCTGAGGATGCTCGGATGTGGAGAAAGTGCGGTATCGTCACACCGGTGACCGGACCAGCAGACTACTTGGTGGCTTAACTACAACCGCAGCAGTGTCGGTGAGCAACCCATCACTTGGGTGAATTCAAGATACGCTTCAAGAAACACATGTGCCTCTTGGAAGAATGGAATTAAAGAAAGCGGAATTTAGAGCTCTAACTCAAGGCGGGAAAAGATGGTGGAATATTTGAGTCGGTTCAATGATCTTTCCGATACGCTCCGGTGATGTCGACACCGAGGAGAAGAAAATAGAAATTCTGGATGGAATGCATCCATATCTGAAAATGCTCCTATCCATCCACAAAATCATCGAATTCCAAGATCTAGTCAACGAGCCATAATTCGAGAATGAATACTCCAACCTCACCAAGAGCGAAGGAAGAAGGCCAAACCGATCATCATTCTTCATCGCTCCTAGGCGTCATTCCTTGTGTCTCAAAGAACCGCCACCAAGATATGGACCACCTCAGCAGCAACCCTTCATCCCACCTTTTCAGACCCCAGCAAACCAACAGCAACCAGTACCCCTAGCAATTAAATGTGGGAAGTGTAGAGGAAGCCACATGACGAAGGATTGTCTAAAGGATACAGGTGCATGCTTCAATTGTGGACAGTTTGGACATCGTAAAATTGATTGTCTCAATCCCCGGAGGACATTTGGAACCCCACCACAACTAGCATTTAGGCCAAAGCCACCTGCTCTAGCACCACCACAACTCACCTATATGAAGCAGACTGAAGACAACCAACTTGTCACGAAGGAAGCTGGAAAAGGAGAACCGGCACGCCTATCACCCATGACCGCCAAACAGATTGGAGAAGCATCAGGTGTAATAACGGGTACGTTATTACTTTCACTCTTCCCGGGTAGTATTCTTTTAAATGTTGGAAGAACCCAATCCTTTTTACCTTCTGCATTGCTAGCGAAGAACCTTGTAAATTCTGAATTTTTGGAAAAATCCCTGGGAGTGAACCCACTGATTGGAATAGTCATCTACTCTCAAAGTAAGTATAAATGGCGTATTCCAGCAAGCTTCCACCAAAAAGTCAGTCAGGACCCGACCATAATACCTCAATATTTGAACCTGGAGGGAACCATTTGAGGTAACCCTCACCTTTCAACACAAATCTCGACCCTTCTCTGCAAGACGTTCAACAGTCAAAGGATCCCCGTGAAGACCCTGGCTACAGAAACCCGTCAGTTAAAGAACCAGAAGATCTGTCCAAGAAGAAATACAGTGGAAGGATCACCCCGTCAGCGAAGCTTCGTGAAAAAGGAAAAAGTACCACGTGAGCCTAGCCAAAAACACCCCTCCGCAGTGATTGCAATTTCGGGGACGAAATTTTTCCAAGGGGGGGAGGATGTGACGACCCGCACCATTTACATATTTCTTAACATAAAACAATTCCATTTCATTGCATCAAAAAGATTTTACAACAGTTGTTTTACAAGCATTTACAATGTCTTTGACAATAAATAACTAAAACCCTAGTTCTTTCCTTCTTGTAAATCTGTAGTAGCAAGTCCTCCTCGTCGTCTTGCCTTTGGCCTTTGCCGTAGAGCCACCTCGTGATCCATTTTCCTCGCCGCAAGAAAACCCGACAATCGATTAGTAATCATAGTCAAGAGTATTCCGGTGGCGATAGTATATAAAGGTTAGAGCATAGAAGGTGGCCGTCATTTCCAGTGCGATGAAAGTATCCGAGTACCTGAGTAGTCGGTCCCTTGGCAATCAAGATCCCTGGACCAACCGAGTCGGTCGGCCCTTGATCGCCAAGATATCCGCACCACCCAAGATCCTTAGACATCTGTCATACGTGGGTCTCATCATCAGGCATTAACAAAACCCAAACACCCACTATTTGCAATTGCCAAGCCACAAAGGCAAAACCCACGATGCATACCCAGTAACCACACCTCACCAAGCTTCACCAAGGTGCAACAACCATTTCCCAAGCCTCTCTCATAGAGCAAGCCGACCCTCAAAATATCAAGTGCAGGCGACCGACAAGTTCATTCCCCCTCCCGAGAAGTGCATCTCCCCAACAAAACAACAAAACCAAGATATGCATTCCCCTTCCGAAGCCAACAAACAAGTGCACCTCCCCACTAGCACCACCGGACAAATGCATCTCCCAAGAGCCCTGCATACATTCCCTTCCCTAAGCCATTCTCATTCCAGATTCACAAAACAAAGCAAAGCCTCCAACGAAGCCACCCCGCCTAGAGCAAGGTAAGATCGGGGAGTTCAAGCGACCAACAACTACCTCTGCTCTGCTCCCCTCACCGAACCAGTAGAAGAAGAAGAAGAAGAACGGCCGGGGAGGGGGAGTCATCGGCGGCGGCAAGCAAAGCCGGTAAGCCGGCATGTAAAGCACACAAGGCCCCCGGTACCCTTCCCTCCTCCCGGTTCTTCTCAAAGAAGGCAAGACCTCCGAGAGAAGGAGCAAGAACCCAGGAGCAAGAGACCAAAGACAGGAGCCAAGCACCGGGGAGCAAGGGAGGAAGCCACGGCCAGACACCAGAGCCGGGAGAGCACCGGCAAGCCGGCGCTTCCATCCCTCCTAGCCCGGTTCCGATAAGCAGTGAACCCAAATCCCACTAGTATGCACCGCCATTTTGCACAAACATGCATCTACACCATCAAGCCTCCACAAAGATCACAAAGCGGCCTCCATTTTCATCACAGAGCGGGGATCGAGAGAATAGAGAGGGGATGAGCCTTACGACCATGGCGAACCACCCCCCATCAACCTCAAAGCACCACCAAACCACCATTTTCCCCAACCACGGTAGTTGCACCCAATCCGACAATTTGAGCATGCATCCATTTAGCATTAGCTTTATCATCAACCAAATCAACTAAAGAATCAACCATAGCAAAATCAATTAAGCAAAACCGGTCGGGTATTGAGCAAGGCCCCAGGCACCATGAGTAGGTCAAAGCGCGAGCGTGAACTGAGTCCAGAGCGTGCCGGAGGCCGGAGGCCGGCACGAACTCAAGAAGCAAAGGGGGTGGGCGTAGAGAGAGAGAGAGCGGAAGGGGAGGAGTGAGAACCAAGCCGATGAAGCCGAGGGGTAGAGAGCCGGAGCGGGGAGGCGGGCAGTAGAACCGAGGACGACCGGAGGCGGTGGGAGAGCTCGGTAGCGGTAGGCAGCCTTCGGGCCGCCAGAAAGCCGAGACGCCAGTATGAGAGAGACGCCGTGGGAGGAAGCGTGGCCGTCTGAGCGTCAGTGAGCTGCGAGAGAGAAGGCGCCGAAGGAAGCGGCGCCAGTGAGACCGAGCGAGAGAGAGAGGAAAAAGGAAGAGACGCAGGGAAGCAATGGGGGAATTAGATTAGGGTTAGGGTTAGGGGTAATTAGGTAAATAGGTAATTAGGGTTAGGGTTTAGATTTTTAGGTATTTAAAGTAATTAGGTTAATTAGAGTTTTGGATGATTAGTTAGGAGAATTAGAATTTTTGTAGATTAATTAGGTTTTGAAATAAATTAGGATTAATAGAATAATTAAAATAGGATTTTTGGAGTAATCCGCTAACTGATTCGGGTTTCGGGAAAAATATTTGTAAATTAAAATTGGCTAACCAGTAGAAGTCGCATTAGCAGTCTATTATTTAAATGTCACCAAAAATCACTAAGTATTTCTCTACGTATTATTTGTATTACCGCTCTGCTTCAGAGGACGAGCTCCAGCCGACAGGAGAAGCTGATAAGAGATTCGTCATCGTCGACCTTTCCAAAAACTCTAAAGGCAAGCGATCCTTTGAACATAAATATAGTTATGTTAAATGTAAACCGTATATTGCTCTATCATATATGTACTGCATCAAAACTATTTCTCAAAATCAAATTGGATTGAGATGATGAGAAAGATAAGAAAGATGAGAATGAGAATGAGATGAGAATTACTATGTGGGTAAAGGGGGCCTTGGTTGAGAAAAGAGATGATGATGATGATGATGATGATGATGATGATAAGAGATGGGACCCTTTACCTACAGCTATAATATAAGGACTAACAAAACTCTTACTCGGTCGGATCTTGTAAAATCGGTGCCAACCATTTCCCGTTTGTGAGAGCGAAAATGCTACTGTTTACGTAATTACGTTCTCCTAGCGGGAATGTTGGACACGGAGGATAGCGGTCCAAGGTGGAGTGTTGGGCACGGAGGATAGCGCCCCAACCAACATTGTTGGAACTCGGTGGAGGCTGGGTGCGCTCGGGACACCGACGGAAAACAATGGGTGGAGACTTAATCACGTAACCTGGAAAAACGTCTGTATTCTGAACTCGAAGTCGCATCAAAGGAAATGCGATGGACCCAGTTCACAGAGAGCTCAGAATAGCTATGGGTAAAGTGGTACAAGCTGCGCGATGCTATACAAATCATGAATTCATGCGGTCTCTTGGATTGGAGTCTCACGGAACCACTGGGGTCTTTCTTCTTTCAGAGTGACTAGTAGTATTTTCGAATTAAAATTGCAACTTAATGTTTTAATGTTTATTTTCGAATGAGATGATTTTAGAATTTGTGATAAAGACCAGAGATCAATCATGCAGTGCACATTTTGCTATTAATGCTTGCTGAGTACTTTTGTACTCAACCTTGTTAGTATTCTCCTTTGTTAGATCCTAGTCGTGGGAGCTATCCCGAGTGGGACGAAGGATTTCTGAGTACCAATGCGAGAACAGGAGGAGAAGGCACCGTGGCGAGGACTTAGCGAGATGGAAGCCATCTTTGACTCGTGGGGCAGTAGGAGGCGGTAGTTGAGCGGACTCAGGCGAGAAGCTCCCTTTGTATCGTGTAATAGCTTTAGTAAGGACCCTAGTCTTATGTGGCTACTCATTGTAATAAAGATGTCTGATTTTATTTTATTGTTTCTGCTGTATTGCGATAAAATGGCTTGCTATTCGTTGGGCGGTGTTACAAGGCGGGCGAATAGTAATCCGTATGCCTAAGTGTGATTACCCTAGGGGTAATGACACGGGGCGTCACATAGCTCATCGAATATTGCAAAAGGGAAGAAAAAGGATCAAAATTTGAGCACGATGGATCCGAAGCACTATCATCGGTTTGGCTTTCCACCACAGCCATGCCTTGTTTCGAGCCCCATGCCGCTCCTCCCCTTCTCCCTAGCCTCCTCTCCTCTCTCGCCCGCCCCTGCCTGCACCCATCGTCTCCACCAACATCGTTGCCAACGCTGCCGAAACGCGCCTCCTCCCGATCGGCTCCCTCCTGCCTCCAATTTTCTCCCGCCTCAGTCCTCGAACTCCCACTCCGTGTCCGACCCGGCGCCCTCCCGCCTCCACCTCCCTCTTGCTATGTGTCCGGCCCAACACCCCCCCTCCAGCCTCCACCCGGCACCCTCCCCCTCCGCGTCAAGCCTCTGCATCTGGCCTCCGCACCGGCACCCACACGATTCTTGGGCACCCTCCCCCTCCGCGTCCGGGACGGCGCCCTCCTCCTCCGCAGTGGCGCCCAGGCGATTGTTGGGGCTCCCTGGTGGCCTTCTCGATGATTGAGCCATGGTGCAGCTCCGGCGCGGCCGTAGTCCGCGTTGTCTTCCTCGGCTGCATCGGGTTCGTTCGTCCGAGCGCTGCGCTCGCCTAGTTTGCTCTCTCTCTCTCTCTCTCTCTCCTGCCACATTTTCCCTCTCTCTCTCTCTCTCTCTCCTGTCACATTTTCCCCCTCCATTTCGACTGCTCCGCCTCAGTTTCGTGGACCGTCCTGATTGCTTAGCCTTTGCCTACAAGACCGCCGCATGCAGCGCGGCGTCAGTCAATCCGCCGCTTGGCCTCCATGCCTCGGTCGCACACCTTTTCCTCCGCCACTATTTCGCAACAACTTTCTTACAGGTCCTGTGCATATATTGATTGATGATTATATTTTGATCAGTACATATATTGATTGATGACTGTATTTTATCTGTCATGGATACAGGGGTATCAAATCAATAATGTGAATACATGTTGGAGAACCTGGTGTTGGATTGACCCCACCCTGAGACACTATTGAGATTGTTATGCTTTTATGTGTCAACAGTTGGTCTCAAGTAATGATTATGTATAATTCGTGTGTATTCAGGAATCGTTATGTCCTACTAGGTGTTGCTGACGACTCATGACTGGAAAAGAGTTTTAGAGTCACAACCGAACTACACATGAACCTACAGGGTCACACACTTAACGGGATAAATAAACCAGTACGGATACAATTTATCAAACATATTTGGATAGGATCCAGCACAGGCACTATTTAAGGAGATGCTTGAGGCTACTGGGTGTGAGAGAGATACAAGAAACAGAGGAGACACACGACAAGAGTTGACGCGAGTTGCTCCAAACCCTAACCGACATCTTCTTGAGAGAGCATTCCCGTGCGACTTGGTGCTAGCACACCGGCGTACGGTGTTCCTGCCCTGGACGTGTGAATATCGTAGAAACACTACTCGGTTGCTGTTGCGCTAGAGGATGATCCACAACTTTGCAAGGAAAGCGTTTGGTTGCTGCACGAGGACGATCGACTACGACCTCTGCATCAACGTACTCAATGTAGGACGATTGACTACAAACTCTTCATCAACGCGTTCTTCGTTGGACCAGGCTGCTCCAACTCTTCTTCCGCTCTACTGTGCGTCTGGTGGTAACGATTTGTAATCTCATGCTTGTATGACATCCTGGTTTACGTGGTAGAATTTTTGAATTGTCAGCTAGCGTAGCCTACTCGTATTCCATCATTATGTGCCAGTTCGACTGAGATTTCACAATTGATAGCCCTGCGGCTGTGACTGTTTATTTAGTTTTGTGTTGTTAGTTCCATGTAGATTTGTTCCAAACGAGAGGCAATTGAGCAGCTGAGGGATTGCTTTTTATATATGGTTGTACAGTTGTGCTAGGTTTTTTTTTCTTTGCCATGGCCAATGTACAAGGTTGGTTTTCTTTGCCATGAGTAATGCATTTGCAGCTTATGTGTTATGCGGGCTAATGTCACAGTCATTGCGTCTGAAATTTGAAATTTTGTAGACATGAATTGAGTTTTTCAGCAAATGTGCTTACGATTGGATAACAACAGATATACTGAGACTTTTCGACCACTCTGCACCTTTCTTCTTCCTGCTTCATATTGCAGGTACGGTTGTTTACTGACTTATAGTTTCTGCTCACACTTTTAGGCTTTATATGATTTCGCATGATGGTATGCGTACAATCTAATTGCCTGTTGCATTCTAATTCATGCTGCTCCCTCTGTTTCTTGCATAAATTTGTATGCCATTGTGTGAATCATCGTTTGTGATGGCATTATGTGTGTGCTGATACATGCTTCCTCGCTTAATGTTGTTTAGGTTCAATCATTGCGATTGAAATTTCAAACTTTATAGACATGAATTTTGACGAGGATCTAATCATCCTCATTTTATTCATTTATCTATAATTCTTATTATAGATAACATTATCTTTACACTTCTCATAAGTATACCCCTTATCTATAAGGGAGAAGATCGTAAGCTTTTCTACGATCATCCACTGGTCATAAGTTCCTCCACGACTAGTCCCTAGTCGTAAGCTCTACTACGATTATCCCTTGATTGTAAGTCCTCCTACGATCAATCTGTGGTCGTAAGCTTTAGTACGACCACCACCTAGTCGTAAGTTCTTCCACAACCAGTCTCTAGTCGATGAAGCCTACAGACATGTAGGCCTGGTCGATCAGGGATTCATCCACACCATATTTAAAGATATGGGGTAGTTAATTACATTGTTATTCCCTGGAATAACTGTATGATTAAACTCTCTGTCCTGATGATAACCGCCTGGCGGCGTGGGAACGTTACTACTCTAGCAATAATCTCCAGTAACCGCTTCATCATATGAAGCGTTGAGGCGACGTTTGGACTAGAGAAACCGCCACCCTCTTCGAGTACTATATAAAGGGTAGAATCAGCAGATGACGGAGAGAGACGGAGCGATTAGGAGCACAAGGCATTAGGCATTAGTCTTCGTCTTGATTGTGACTTGTACACTCATATTCAATGTAATACACACAGGAGTAGGGTTGTTATTCTCGCAGCAGAAAGCCCGAATCTGTATAAAGTCCTTGTGTCATCTCTCTACCTGGTCAATCTTAGAATACCCCCGAATCAAAAAATCATACGTAAGATCGGTTCTTGATCATCGACAAATTTAATTTCATAGCTATTATTACCGTCTCCTGATTCGACAGATTCGCTAGACAGATGTACCTATTTTTAAAGCCCCCTAATGAACATTTATGATTTATTCCCTTACCTTGATACCCTAATTCTCAAATGTACCATTGCTATAGCACCTTTTTATCTGTTTTGTTCTTTCTGATTTCAAGGCTATGCTTACTGTAGCAATGTACAATCTGTTGGTCCCCTCTTTCTTTCTCCAAAAACCTCATGACATGCATGAAAGATAT
Source organism: Hsuehochloa calcarea (assembly GCA_036346395.1). Classification (NCBI taxonomy): domain Eukaryota; kingdom Viridiplantae; phylum Streptophyta; class Magnoliopsida; order Poales; family Poaceae; genus Hsuehochloa; species Hsuehochloa calcarea. The sequence goes on along the minus strand of CM070593.1, from coordinate 10,111,456 downwards.
CATCATACTATTGCCTTAGCATTATCTAATTCCATCATAACCTGCAAAGTCTCACAGTCACATTCTGTGTGCAGATCTGTTCATAACAATGTCATCACCACATAGTACATTTACATTGCCTCCTATGGTTGTGTCTGTGACTTCATATTTCATTTATTAGTCCTTATGCATCATTCTTCAATACCCCATGCCATAGTAAATAATTCATTGAAATGCTATGAACTGACCGTCAATTATGGCTGATGATTTAAATAAAAGCTCCAGCGACACGGTTGCCTCATTCACGACAAGAAAACACGATAATTTAGTCTCTATGTATTCTTTAGGGAGGTACAATGGAAGGCCAAATACCATAACGTCGTGTTAGCCAATTTAAGGACACTCTTCATGATAACCATCTCTACAACATTGGGTACTTCGAGGTGCCACCTGGTGTATTACTTCGGTAGATTTAAATTGGAACATTACATTAGCCACCTGGTGTATTACTCATGTGCCAGTAAAAGCTATTGCCAGAATTTTAGGAGACGTATGGAGTAGAACTAACTATTCATAACTGATCAGTAGCTTTCCTGGTTAATTTCACTTGTTTAAAGTTATATGGAGCAGAGCTGAAGATTGAGGATAGCGCCATAGATTGAGAACTCCCTATTGGATATGTAAGAGTTAGAGCTGAAGATGGAAAATAGGACAGTACAGATTTACATCTTCCCTGTTAAAAATACTTCTTTGATTGAGAACTTCACCTTTTCAAGTCTCTAGTGCATTTCTTCCTTGAAACTATTGAATACATGAATTTTGTTAAAGTGGCTATGTTTAACAGCCTGGCTATTCAGAAGCCAAAATGTTACCTAAAAAACTAACATACAACCACATTGCATAAGAATTTAAACCGTAACTCATCTAAGAACAGAAAGAGATCAACTTTAAAAGTACCAAGACAGGAATAAAGATTGAATCCAAATAAATATCTCAAGGGGTGATCAAGGACCACAAGCAGTACTTAAGCAACCATAACTTGGAGAGAGATATCAACCACATCTAACTTTATGTATTAGAGTTCATCAATTAACGAATGAAAGACAATAACCAAATCATGTTATTGAAACTTGATTAAGGTGAAGCGAATGAATAGTGCATGTCTACTCCCTCCCAAATGTCATCATCAAGGATCACCTAAAATAAAAAACAAAAGCAAGAATGAGTCCGAGACTCAGCAAGTACTGGTCATACAACACATATGAACAAGACAACATCATTAAAGATTATGAGCATAACACCGAAGGAATATATGAATGAATGGAATGAATGGACTGCACACATGCTGATACCGGTATAGCTAGTGACACACCCGTCAGTGTTCACTTAAGCCCGCATTTAACAAAATACGGGGATCCAAATCCCGTATGAAGAACGTTTCATACGGGTGTCCAACTCTGCCCACATTGGAATAGTGGGTCTTACGCGCCCATACTGGAATTGATGGATCTTTAAAGTCCACTCCTGTGGATGGAACATGACAAGAGGTGCATGTTATGAAATATGAATAATGAATGAGAACATCTCTAATCATGGAAATAACACATTTGAAAGGAACAAAACATGAAATGTAATCATGGTACATACAAATAACAGTGTAAATACCAACAATCATCATTCAACCATAAATGATTACATAGTACTTGCCTTCCGCGTTGTGATACGCTAGGAGGCAACGAAGGTGTTCCTAAAATTCGACGCCTCGCCGCCTACACAAGTATGTACTTGAAATAAGAACGACATGGTATAAAATACTACCGGAGACGCTCTACAACACATTCCTGAAAACCCTAGAGTTAACTAGTAGTATTAATTCTAAAAACGGACAACTCAATTGCCTGAACGAGTCTGGACAGCAGCACGGTAAAATTCATATTTATTAATCTGGGACTCGGAACGAGGTGAGGATAGATCCTATGGAAACTTAACGAATCTATCTACAAAATTCTAGTAGACAAGATCACCTAATTCGGCCAAACTAAATTGCCAAATGGTGGATGAAAATACAAGATGGATTCTGTCTAGATGAAAGGAACATCAGTAAATAATATAACACAACGTTTAACCTACGGCTCCAATTGGGACATTCTTTATCAATCTGGAAAGATCATAAAATTTTCTACAATAACCAAGTTGGGTGAAAACCGTGAATTTGCCATTAACTTATTCATATTATAGAAGACAACAAGACAGTTCATTCTCGATAGGCAGTCAGGACAGCGTGGAAAGATTATATCATAACTTTTGAACCGTAGATCAGAATCTAGTGAACTTGGTGGCTATGGAAATCTAACAAGTGGAAACCTCCAATTCTTCATCTAAGGACCTGAAATCGGCCGCGCAACCTACTGAACAAAATCTGAATTTCTAACGGCACCAATTCAAACTAATCGAATTCGCCACTAAACAACATCAAACAGCGGGGGAAATACCTCGTTACCCTTGTAGAACCCAGGAGGACGATGAACGAGGCTTGGGGAAGATGATCCCCATTCTCCTCTCTTCTTCCTTCCCTTGGCCAGCCACAAGCCGCAACACCCGACGCCCTAGGAGAAGGATCGGCAGGAGCACTCGTCTTCAGGGGAGGAGGAGCACCACCACCAGGGAGAGGCGGCAGCAGGGCAGCAGCGGGCGCCAAGATGGGGGAGAGGGTGGCGGCTTGGGGTGGGGAGAGGAGGAGTGGGGCGGCTAGGGTTGGGAGGAGGAGAAGTGGCGCCTCCCCCCCTTGTGGCCAGCCTCCCGCCCCTCTTGGGCCTTCTAAGCTGCGGCCCATGGCCCAAGTTGTCGAAATTTTGCCAAAAATCCCTTTTTAACTCTAATAATCATTGATTGAAAACTTCATTTTTGGGAGAAATTCAAAATTGAATAAAATTCTCTCTAATCGACTTTCGAGATATTACATTCTACCCCCTTTAACAGAATTCGACCCCGAATTCTCACCGACGAAAAGAACACAAGAATGAATTGCTATGGAATTGGAATCGACGAATTTAACACGTATCAGAAGCAAACAGGTATGATTACTGCTCGCGCATGCGAGACTCTAGCTCCCAAGTGGACACTCTCGGACTAGAGGAACCACAACACAAAGACGTAAAACGATGTCTGACCTAACACTCAACCTGAACTTTCCAGGTTCACTCATCCGAAGGGGATCGAAGGTAAGACCTTACTCGATGGTCAATGTCTTTAACTAAATCTCAAACTTTGAATGGCTCAGCTGCTCACTCAGCACCAGAACACACCAGACATTGTGTACTTCGCGTATGTACTCGAGACGGTCAAGTGATAAACCAACTTCCTAATTTCTACACCTGTCAGAAACGAACGAGTGTACCTGGGCCACCTTCCCTTTTGGTACGAAAGCACACAACATGCTCAAAATCTAAATCTTCATCTAACAAGGGACACCTCCTTTAAGCCAGAATGCACAACAGAACTGGTTCTTAACCCACTGACTCACAAAGAGAACCCAACTGGAAATAGAGAGTCCTTATCACATCCACACAATACTAACTCTCCGCCAAAAGGGTTAATTCACAAATTTGACAATTCATCACGAAAACAAATCCATTTTCTACATAGGCAGTTTACAAATGAACACCACGACAGCCAAAGGAGAAATCACTCAAATGCCCAAACCAAATATTTCGTTTGGTTTGTCTGAATTAGAAAGATTCAATCATGCCAACACAGTGCCAACTCAAAATACGGAAGACACCAGTGAACAACACAAACTCAAACGAGAATCAAGAAAACGCTTCACTATCCGAGGAAACATCCTTTCTCTCGGTTTCTCTTTTAGGAATAAAGTTTCTCTCAAACCTTGGAATTCAAATTCATCGCATACCACACGAGCTTAAACCTCTGAATTAAACATCCTCAAATTATGCTCAAACTGAAATACATCATCCACACCACTTTGGAGAGGCTTTACTGAACCCACCGAACACTGTAGGCAACTCATTCTATTGACAAAATTAATTGGATAGAAGGCACCCAAACCACCACAAAATAGATTCCACACAATCACCTTACCTCCAATTTTCAAAACAACTCAAAACCCTCAGTACACACGCTCATGTACCACATCAGAAGGGTTCTATCAGTGATCATTCCACTGCTTAGGAAACACCATTATTCTACTTTTTCTACACATAATCATTGTGTGACCAAAGGTCTAGCATAGAAATGCAAAGCCCCGATTTAACCTCCAAGACCACTATAACAAACCTCTCTTATAGCCGATAGAGAAATCATCAGATTAAATTTCTAACATCCCCACAATCCTGACATACTTAATCAATAACATCATCAGAAATCACCCACACAATCTCGTAATACTATCCAATTGCGTTACTCTATAAAATTGATCAAGGTTTCCTTACCTTCGATAATCCCTAACATTTCAACATGAACTAAAGTTCTGGAATTTCCCTATACTATAGGTTCTACTCAGTCTTAACAATATTCAGATTTACTTCGAAACCAAACATTCTATGTGAATCAAATTTCCTCCAAGAGGTACAAATCAAAACCAATTTATCTTTTACTATTCCTCCAATAGTTTGGTAGCAAAATCTCACCACTACAATTTCTTATCCCCCACCAATAGTTGCCAAAATTACACTTTGTAAAAACTTTGCAGCACAAAACTGTCGATCCTTTCTCAAAAGAAAGAGGCGAAAAAGGACAAGGTTCCTCACATAGGAAAACGCTGCTCCTCACAGTGAGCACGAAACCAAAAGAAATATCCTGATAATGGTGATCTTGGAAAACGATAGTTGAGTTCACAGTTGAGGGCACACATCCCTCAAAAGGAAATAGCAAATAACAGCTGATAAGAAAAATACATTGCGATTGAAACTCGACATCTCTTGAGCGGAAAGAGCAGAAAGTTTAGAAACGATTCAAATAACCACAAGTTACAAAACTTGACTCAAATTCTCAAATACTCATACTGCACACTTTCCTTTAATACCGTAATTGATCATTTGACTAACAACACTTTGCCACAACAAATAAGATAATGTCTTTAGTCCAAACCACAAGATCTAATTAAGAATCAATAAAATTCTTCGACATGTCGTATTTGCTCAGAACAGTTCAACTACACATGAAACATGAGATCCAAATGATCTCAGCCACCAAACTCGAAATATTTTCATTTACGGGTTTTCCCGAAAAGCAAGCATATTATTCTACTCTTAAAGGAACCAACATAATTTTTCTTTGATTGCAATCTCACGTTGCCATCTCAGACCAAAGAGCCTTTAAGATTAAAATCACACGAACCTCTCAAGAAACAACAGGACAATCCAATACCTCAATTTATTTAAAATAATTTTAGCTACCAGATGATTCATGAGCTCCAAAATATCACGAAAGCTAAACTTAAAATATTCTCGTTTGAACGATATCACCAAAGGCGATCAAATTACTACAAGTATTAACATCAATCACACAACAACAATTAGAAAACACTTCGAAAGACCCTCGTGAAAAGAATGGGTTAATTCTTTCTCAAAAGAAGAGGCAAATGGAAAAGATTTTCACCAACTAGAAAATCATTTACCACTCGCAATGAACACAGGACCAAGGGGGAAAACCAATTAAGCAATGAACTCATAGAACATAAGTGGAGTCCACAGTTGAAAGCATAGGCCTCACAAGAAGGGAATATCATACCTTAACAGATAAGAACAACGAGATTGAAGATCAAAGCACTCGCATCACTGAAGAACCATTATAACTTTGCAACATATCGCTTTACTCGACAAACTTCGTCTACCACATAAAGCTTGAACCCCCAAAAGATCATGAACACAAAACTTGAAATTTGATCATGTTAGAAATATCACGAAAGACGATCAAATTTCTTTCTCTATAAAAGAATCAATACTACCCTCACATTACTGAACATTTCATTAAGACCAATAACAAACATTTCTGGTAGCAATCAATTTACTGTACTATCACATCAATAAGCCTTCTAAAGGAAACATGACAAATCGTGTTATAGAAATCTCCAGCATCAAATGAGATTGTAATAACAATTTATTCTAGAAAAAAACCTAGTGTGAAAGCCACAAAGCTGAAACAAACCTCTTTTTAACAAGCTCACTCTAGTACAAGACAAATTCATTAAACACACCAGATTAAATCGCTTTTTAGATTTCGCTCATTTACCCTTACTAATGTTCAACGCCAATATAGCACACACTAATAGCACTCTAATCATTAATACTAACAACCGATAATTATCTAATCATGGAAGCATTCATAGTCCTACCTTTGTTCAGAAATTGGAATAAAATATCTTTAAACTTCAGCAACGGGATATTTATAAGACGAGGTTTTGGAAGTCAATACAACCACCCTCATCCATTACTTCGTACATACAACAACAATTTAGCATGGTAAAATCAGGTGATTCTAGCATTTGTACAAATTCTTCAGGTATCCAAATACAAGACATATTTAAGGTTAATATTTATCAAGGCATATTTAACTTCACTTTTGAAGACATTAACTAAGAGTCATTGGTTTGCACCAATATAATAACCCAACCTGATAACACCTACCATACCAAATAATTCTTTTAAATAAAACCGCTTAGATAAAGTATGACAACACATCACTAAAGGGTTTTAACATTCTCCTTCTCATAAGAAAGGCATAAAACTTCAACTCTCAAATTAACCGAAAAGAAATATGCAAGGTCAATGCACATACTTAATAAGGAACTTGCGAAAGAAATCTTCCATTGCCCGAAATTGCAAGCGAACAAATGAGTTACATTTTCCAACAGGGGTAAAACAGAACTTTCGTGCAAAGATAAATCTTGCAATTTAACTACGCTCACGTGGAGCATAAATATCACAATAATAAAAAGGATAATAATTATTTCAAAGAACGATTAGAGACCTATTGGAGCTTACCCACTTCATTATAACCCCCATTCAAAAGAAATTCATCAACTGCAAGAAACTACAACCAGGAAACCAGATACAAGCTCGAGAAAGACAACAACTTCATCAAAGAGCTCATGCTCAACACATAACTATGAAACGGAGGTAAGTACTTCCCTATTGTCATACTACGAACAGTGGTGTAGCCTGGCAAAACCCAGGACAACAACCACGATCTCAACTTCACAACGTCTGTTTCCAATACGCATAACCAATATAATCAATTATGAATATAGGGTCATCTCATAGTAATCATAGAATAATTCATAGATATAGAAGATCATAGCAGACCATAGATTAACAACAAGAATGATAGCACAGAAACAATTCAAGAATAGTTCAACATGATGAAACATACCACTAGGAATGCGGATGCAATGGATTACCCAAACCCCACCTACTGTGCACAGTGTGTTATTTTAAGATTTTTCTATTAATCACGGACCTAAAACCCGCTTTGATACCAACTGTAACACCCAGGCTATTCAGAAGCCAAAATGTTACCTAAAGAACTAACATACAACCACATTGCATAAGTATTTAAACCGTAACTTATCTAAGAACATAAAGAGATCAACTTTAAAAGTACCAAGGCAGGAATAAAGATTGAATCCAAATAAATATCTCAAGGGGTGATCAAGGACCACAAGTAGTACTTAAGCAACCATAACTTGGAGAGAGATATCAACCACATCTAACTTTATGTATTAGAGTTCATCAATTAACGAATGAAAGACAATAACCAAATCATGTTATTGAAACTTGATTAAGGTAAAGTGAATGAATAGTGCATGTCTACTCCCTCCCAAATGCCATCATCAAGGATCACCTAAAATAAACAACAAAAGCAAGAATGAGTCCGAGCCTCAGCAAGTACTGGTCATACAACACATATGAACAAGACAACATCACTAAAGATTATGAACATAACACCGAATGAATATATGAATGAATGGAATGAATGGATGTAATGGACTGCACACATGCTGATACTGATATAGCTAGTGACACACCTGTCGATGTTCACTTAAGCCCGCATTTAACAAAATATGGGGATCCAAATCCCGTATGAAGAACGTTTCATACGGGTGTCCAACTCTGCCCACATTGGAATGGTGGGTCTTACGTGCCCATACTGGAATTGATGGGTCTTTAAAGTCCACTCCCGTGGATGGAACATGACAAGAGGTGCATGTTATGAAATATGAATAATGAATGAGAACATCTCTAATCATGGAAGTAACACATTTGAAAGGAACAAAACATGAAATGTAATCATGGTACATACAAATAATAGGTGGATATCATGGGATATGCTCATGATCTTAGGATGATGTTACAATTGGCAATGTCGTTAAAGGTTTGTCGATTCACACGTTTTCGGCAAGTTCCAGTTCTGTCAGGCCATAATCGGTCTGACCAGCCAGGACGGCAGTTAGACCGGTCAATGCAGCGGTCTGACCGGCGACACCTAACGGTCAGACCAGCCAGTGGCGGTCCGACCGGCCATGGGCGGCGACTGGACCGACCATTTCAAAAAGTGGATTTTTGAGCTGGGCCAAAAATAGAGGGTGTAGGCAAGAGAGGGGATTCTAATGCACTTGGTCTCATAATTTTTGGAGTCTCCAGTCAAGATTTCTATTCGTTTGAAATTTTCAGAGAGCTTTCGGTTTAATTCTTGAAAATTGGCTAAGTCCTTCTTTGGCGGTCGGGACAGCTAGGTCGTGATCGACTAGCGGATGGCGGTCAGACCAGCCATTGAATGGCGGTCTGATCGGTTTTCACTTAGTTCGTCGGCTTTCATATTGATGATGTTTATTGATTGAGTCAAGTTCATGAGTTTCAGTGCATTGATGCATGTTTTGACTAACGTGGGTCAAGTTGCGAAGAACTTATTCTCGGAATCGATTTCTTGGTCTAGTATTGTGCAGGTTGCTTGGAGGTCAACGACGGTCAACGGCGAGGATGATCGGGACTAGGCTTGGAGAGCTGAGGTTCAGAACGATCGATGATGCTAGATGAAGTCATTGGATTCGAGCGTGGCACAAAATGGACAAGGATGACCGAACAGGAACTTCGGTGCGACGGGTTGCATCAAGCGGCGCAGGGGTCGGTACAAGTGCTATGGTGGTTTCGGTGAGAGCTCGATGGGAGAGACTTGCCGACATGATGAGAGTCATTGATCAACCTACATGTGGCGAAGCATGGAACTGCTTCATGAAGATTGGACTCGGTCTTTAGAGAAGAATCGAGAAGGGGTATTTTGGTAATATCACTAAAATATCGCTTTGTTTGCTTTTGGCAAAACCGCGGCGCAAGGCGACGCGAGGAGAAGCGGTTTAGGTCAAAAGAAGATGAAGACGACGTTTTAAAATACGTGTGTGAGTTAAATATGCTCGTGTGTGGGCTTAACGGGTGTCCAATAGGAACTCTTCTAGAGGGTTAGCCTTTACTATAAATATGGGAGGGTGCTGTGCACCTCCTCTAATCCTTTTGCTTATTTGGAAACCCTAGTTTTGTTTTTGAGATTAGGGAGTGGAGAGGTTAGGATTCTTGAAGAGGAGATTGATTGTGTGCTCATGTATTGAGTTTTGTCCTCCATGTTGGAGTGGCTATATACCAGCAACAATTACAAATCAATCTATGCAAGTTTTCTTGAGAAGAGTCTCTTTTCATTCTTGCTCTCTGTTTTGTGATTTTGGGTCCGTCTTTGATTCTCAGGTTTTCCTTTGGTTATGCCCCTGATCTTGCTTGCTGTGATATGTGGGATATTATCTAGGATCATCTTGATCATCTCTAACCCACGAGCAAGGTTTTTTATATAGTTTTTATTTTGCCTCGGTTTTGAACCATCCTTCACTCAAACGGGAAAAGATCGGAATTTTGCCAAGGATCTTCACGATATCTAATTAGAATAGGTTTCTGATATCCTAGAGAAGATGTGTTCCAAGTTTCATCGAGTTTGGAGTTGTAGATCAAAAGTTACATCTATTTGCAATTTCGTTTTTTGGGCTGATTTCACTGTTCATCAGGCTGGAGGTCAGACCGCCCAAGGTGACCGGTCAGACCGCTCAAGGTGACCGGTCCGACCACCATTGACATAGAGGTCAGACCGCCCAACACTTAGGATTTTAACCTTTGTTGATTTTGGTTGTGTTGCTCCGGGGTTTGTATTGGATTCAATACAAGACTTCTGCTGTGCTTAGATGTTGATATTCATAGCTCTCATAGCGATTGGAGAGAAAATGGTGTTGAATTCGATCTTTACGAAAAAGAGATCGTGCTCCTATTCACAACCCCCTCTAGTCGCCGTTTCGGTCCAACATAACAGTATAAATACCAACAATCATCATTCAACCATAAAGGATTACAAAGTACTTGCCTTCCGCGTTGTGACACGCTAGTAGGCAATGAAGGTGCTCCTAAAATTCGCCGCCTCGCCGCCTACACAAGTATGTACTTGAAATAAGAACAACATGGTATAAAATGCTACCGGAGACGCTCTACAACGCATTCCCGAAAACCCTAGAGTTAACTAGTAGTATTAATTCTGAAAACGGCCAACTCAATCGCCGGAACGAGTCTGGACAGTAGCACAACAAAATTCATATTTATTAATTTGGGACTCGGAACGAGGTAAGGTCAGATCCTATGGAAACTTACCGAACCTATCTACAAAATTCTAGCAGACAAGATCACCTAATTCGGCCAAACTAAATTGCCAAACAGTGGATGAAAATACAAGTTGGATTATGTCTAGATGAAAGGAACAACAGTAAAGAATATAACACAACGTTTAACCTACAGCTCCAATTGGGGCATTCTTTATCAATCTGGAAAGAGCATAAAATTTTCAACAATAACCTAGTTGGGTGAAAACCATGAATCTGCCATTAACTTATTCATGTTATAGAAGACAACTAGACAGTTCATTCTCGACAGGCAGTCAGGACAGCGTGGAAAGATTATATCATAACTTTTGAACCGTAGATCAGAATCTGGTGAACTTGGTGGCTATGGAAATATAAGAACAGTGGATAGAAATATCTAGCAGGTGGAAACCTCCAATTCTTCCTCTAAGGACCCGAAATCGGCCGCGCAACCTACTGGACAAAATCTGAATTTCTAACGGCACCAATTCAAACCAATCAAACTAATCGAATTCACCACTAAACAACATCAAACAGTGGGGGAAACACCTCGTTACCCTTGTAGAACCCAGGAGGACGATGAACGAGGCTTGGGGAAGATGACCCCCCTTCTCCTCTCTTCTTCCTTTCCTTGGCCGGCCACAACCCACAACACTCGACGCCCGGGGAGAAGGATTGGCGGGAGCACTCGTCTTCGGGGGAGGAGGAGCACCACCACCAGGGAGGGGCGGCAGTAGGGCAGCAGGGGGCGCCAAGATGGGGGATAGGGTGGCGGCTTGGGGTGGGGAGAGTAGGAGTGGGGCGGCTAGGGTTGGGAGGAGGAGAAGTGGCGCCTCCCCCCTTGTGGCCAGCCTCCCCCCTCTTGGGCCTTCTGGACTGCGGCCCATGGCCCAAGTTGTCAAAATTTCGCCAAAAATCCTTTTTTAATTCTAATAATCGCTGGTTGAAAACTTCATTTTTGGGAGAAATTCAAAATTGAATAAAATTCTCTCTAATCGACTTTCGGGATATTACACCATGCTCCGTGCTTCATATGAGTTATTGTAGTGAAAAACTCTACTTGTTTACTTGATATCCTATTTACATTACTTCTTTGTGTTTCATGCTTTTAAAAAATCAAGTTTTGTATGGTAAAAGGTAATTATGATAATTTGTATGTTTTGATTTTCAACATTACTCGAAGAACAAGAGGTGTTTTGTCTGCAACAAGCCCACACTCGACATCTTCAACGCTGCGCAGGAGATGCGCAAGAAGATGGTGCAAGACAAGAAGCAGTAGGACTAGGACCTCTCACCACTGTTGCAAATTTAGTTGTATGATTGAATAACTTTGTTCTGTAACTTATGTTATTGTATTGCCCAAAAATGAGGGAAAAATATACATGAACCAATTTTGATTTTGTGCCAGCACATTCAGTTCCAAGCTTAGCTTCTTGTGTTGCAGATGTGGTCTCATGTCATTTCACCTGTCATGAGGTGGTTCCCGGATGGATGTAAAGCTACATGTTCCACACAGGCACAGCGAAGCGCGCCTTGCGTCCTAGTGAAGAACTAACTACTAAACAATTGAGGTATATAGGGAAGTTTCATTGGCATAAAATGAAAATACGCATGACACTATTTTGGTATATGGCCATGAATTGCATACGGCTGCTGTCAATTTTTTTATTTATAAATTGGATCCCACAAAATCAAGGGTGTTTACATAAACCTAATAGTTGCAAATGTCGTGGTTTCTTTATAACGGTGGCGTTGGTAAGCGTCGTGGTAGCTCAGGGACATTTTGTAAACACCGTGTTAAGTAAAAAAAAAATGGGGGTGTTTCTAAACGCCGTGATAGACCTAAACGCCGACATTACTTTTCCCGATGCCATTTCTCTTGGCACTTATAAACGCCATGGAAAATACATACGAGGGCGTTTATAGGGTTTCTAAGGCGTATATAGACTCCTCAAAAAGTCAAACGAGTTGCAGGAGTGTGTGCATTCAATAGCACCAACCCATCGGGTTGGATGCCATGGATTCTTGCACGATAAATGAATTGCACCACCAAACATTCACACCGATCATCGTTAGTATCCCATGTGTCAGACTCTAAATTTGCAATTTGGAACCTTCTATTTTTACAGCACTAATCCATACATCAGTAGTCCGTACCCACAGTTACATTATTGAATATCAAACACATATCATGAAAATATAAAACTATTGGATAATAATAAATAAAACATAAATACACCTTACGGCTTTTGACTCGTAGAATGGCCGGACATGCCAAATATCTTTTGAAGAATAGCAGTGGAAGCATAATAAAAATATACCATGTGGAACCTCATAATATACCCATGGGCAATCGACCGGGGCCCGTGACCTAGTTCTTGGCCTTCTTGATCTCCAGTCTCAACGAATGCTTATAAGTGTCCATATAGCCTTCTTGTTTCATACTGAACAATAATATTGAGCAAGCATGAGTACACAACCATACTCACGAGCCAACACACATAATATAATCATATAATATGTAAGGTTGATCAAAAGAATGGCTTGCAGTTCTTTTATTTACATAAAGTCACTTATTGAAATAGATTAAGTAGTAGCAAATCCTGAGACAGCATTTTTAACAAAAAAATATTTTTAACAAAGTTGAGTTTTGTTATAAAATACTAGTAGAGACTCCAACCTCCTATATCACTGAGTGGCTCCATCAACCTAATTCTCATGTTCTTTCTTGGGTCACATCCCGTACTTCTCACTGGTTCACAACCAGGCCATCTGTGAGAACCTGGCTGATTTAACTTGTAATGCTTAACACTCCAATTGGTCCTAGTTTCACAAATTAAATTTCATGATCTCGATGTATTATGTACCTCCTAGGAGCGGTACACATATACCATCACAAACATCAATATCAATCCATACACAAGTGTTCTTACAATATCAAAACTTCATAATTTACAACATATTGACCTTACAAGGTTCAGTTTCAAACAAAAGGGTCGACCGACCAAATAACAAGATGAAATAACAAGTACGCAGTGGAAAATAGTGAATAAACTGAAATAAAATCATGAATTAATCATAAATAAAGTCCCAATGGCTTGCCAAAACCCACAGGACAACTGACTGGTTTCAAACCATAGCAAATCATCGTTACTGCGCAATCTTTCTTACCCGATTCAATATCGATACCTGCTATCCATATTAGTAAACAAAAGCAAACAGTGAGTATATGAATGTACTCTGTAAGACTTTACCAAGCCTATGCATAGCTACATGCAAGCTCTACTCAAAGAAGAAAACTAAATTGTTTATTTTCAGCACAAACTAATATTTCAATTGAATACAAGTAGTAGATTCAAATTGCAAGTTAGCAAATATTTTTAATACTTCAAATAACAGCGAGTAATTAACATTATACATCAACAAAATATCTACATGTGGCTGCCCCAGTAGCACACAAACATAGCATGAGAAACCATTCTCAATACCACCCGATCAAGTTTTACGTTTAAAATTCTAAAATATTGAGTCTAATTCTAGAAAAACTTCCCCAAGCGTGTCCATAACCAAGAACTTTGCAATTCGAATAGATTAAAATCTTGCAGGTGTGTACAACTGTACCCACACGCCAGACCGTCTTTTCGCCAAGCTATAGAGTACACTTTCTTAGGTATACCGGCAAGACTAAGTTCTACGAGACGTTTTCCAATGTAATACATTAACTACGTGTCGCTTGTATGGATAGAAACTCATACGTTGTGTCGGAGTCACCAGTAAAGCTTTGGTAAACTACCCCTTGGGGTAAAGCCTTAGATAACTACCGATGCTCCTCGGGCTAGAGGGCCTAGACAGGAACCCACCCCGCACACGCAACAACAATAGAACATATTTTTTTAACACAACACACAACCACCACCTGCGACTCGGAGCTAACGCACACCAAAGTTCTAAGTCAAGAGGGGTTTCCAATACTATCGTGTGGAATGCACACAAAAGTGCTTGGTTCGATGGGACAAGGTGTTCGGTCCTTGTCGACCTATGCACCAACCACACACCTGACAATCACACCATTCATCCATGCCCCCAAGTCTAATTTTTTTATTTTTAGTTTTAGTTTTCCAAATATGATAGCACAGATTACTGGACAAAGCATAATAAAAATAATTTATGAGAGCAAGGTCATTGACAAAGTTGACAAACGCCCAATCTACTGGAAATAAGCATTGCTAAGCATGACACCGAATAAACATAAATAGACCATATAACATCCACTGGGCTCTAATTCACCAGCGGAATTATTAAATTAGGCTAGTGCCAGGGAATGAACAATTTAAGGGAATTCATGCAATAGGATTAACGAACTCCTATCGCAAACATAACTTGACAAATAAAGCATACATACATACAGTTGCAAAATAAGATAATAATTTTTGAATGTAATAGGGTCAACATGTATCAACAGAATGGATGCTTGCCTTTGATTTCTGGTACTCTGGACATCCTCACGATCATCTTCATTGCACTCCAGAATCATCGTCATCTAACGATAAGTACCGATAAAGCGAAAACACCGAATAAATACTAAAATTCTAAATATCTCCAAAAATTGTTAAATTAATATAGAAAGTATATTATGATTTAATATAAATTTAGAAATAAAAATTATTCAATTTAGAGTTCATATGAGATAGTTATTCCCTAATCAAAATCTGCTAGGAGGAAAAGCTGAAAAATCAGCTTTGGTTACTATTCACTAATTTGAAACGTTTTGCACAATTTTCTAGAGTTGTGGTGGAGACACAAGTCAAAAAAATGGATAGATAATAAAATTTTATGTACAACCCAATTGGATTCATCTCATTCGGAGTTCAAATGAATTTTATATCAATTTTCAAAGTTAATTTAATTTTCAGTGTAAAGTAATTCTTTTCTGAATTTAATTCTACTATCAAAATTTTCTGTGATAGTAACATGTGTAAAACCAATTCCAAATTAAAGTACATTAAAAATGGAAACCAACAAAATTATTTTCACTCAATTTGGAGTTCATTTGAATTAGTTATGAATTTTTGAAGTTATTTGAATTTTTAGTGCAAAATAATTCTCTTTGGAATTTTATAGGGAATTAAATACTTTTTATACCCGGCTTGAGCTAGCCACAGAGAATGACAGGAGGGTCCATTCTACAGTGTTATTATTTTTTTCATTTTAATTTCTGACAGAAATTAGTTATTGACATGTGGGGTCTACTAGTCATAGACTAGGTGCACGAGAGCAGTGCATGGACTAGGGTCCATGCACTTGGTCTTTGGTCCACGAACCATAAATTTCTGCGCAGTTATGTGGCTCGGGCCCACGCGTCAGTGGCTCGGTGCGGAAATCAGAGAGTTAAAGCGCTTGGATTTCTGTACATGGGCCCACTTGTCAAAGAGACTCGATAGCTATTAAAGAGGTCATTTATTATAGCTAATCACCCATTAACCCTAATGACATGGATTTGGACTGTAATTGTGATGTTATAGTTGCGGACAGATTTTCGGCAAACAGAGAAGCTTGAGCGAGCTCACTGTCGCTCGTGTCGTCGGTGGGAGAAGTCATGGCGACGCTGGCTAAGGGCTGAAATGGATTGCCCTCGCCATGGCGAAGCTACCGGTACCGACGGCGATACTCACCGAGGTCCGTAGCTGCATCGCGTCGGAGGCGCGCGGCGGAGGCACTCGGGCTACATGCCATTATGCAACCCGGTGAGGCTTCAAGCTATTTAGCGCAAGCATGAGTCTTAGCAAGGTACTAGGGGCTCACCAAGACAGAGAGGGAGGATGAAGCTCGTCGGAGATGGGCCGGCGTCGATGACCGTGGCGGCGCAAGGTGGCCAACGTGGAGAGCTCGACCTGAGCTAGGATAGATGCAAAGCAATGTCGGGGGAGCTTAAGTGATATAAAGAGATGGTGTGGGAGAGGGGAATTGAAGAACAGGATACCTTGCCAAAGATGGGGAAGAAGGAGGCTAACTTCCATCGAGTTTGGAGAAGAAACAAAATCCATTGGTTAATGTGGAGGAAAAAACCGAATTGAATTAGGGGAAGCATTGCTAGGGACCTGGAACACAATGTGACGGAGATAGAGAGGTAAGAGCATCGTTGATGCACTGGCAGCATCTCGACCAAAACAAGTGCTTGCTCTCGGCCCTGCGCTCGAGCTCGGAGGAAGAGAAGACATGGTGGGAGAGTGGTTCGGGGAGGCAAAGAAAAGAAAAGGAAGCTCCAGGGACTCCTATTATAGGCAAAGGGCGGAGAAACACAATGAGGATCTTGACAACACACTGGTGACGCGGGGCCTAAGCGATGAGGTGAGTGGGGCAGGGGCATGGGCGTAGTGCACCGTGGCGTGGCGATAGCAGTGCATGAGCCAACTTCGATCGTGGGTGAGTGACACTCTTGAATGATGGTCGAACGACGGGCGAGCGACCAATTGGGTGTAGCATGTCTGCGACGTGGCGACTGAGCTCTAGAGAGGGTTGATGTCGAGCGAGAGCGGCAGTGGCGATGGAGTCGGGAGGGAGAAGATGACCAAGGCGTTGGGTTGACCGAGCTGGTGCGGATGCAACGGCTAAGGCTGAGTTGGTTCGGCTAGGATGACTTGGTCTGGCCAAACCGGTTACTTTGGGCTGAACCCGAGGAACATAGTAAGGAAGGAAAATTGGTTTTTCAAATTTCGCAAAATAGCTGTGGGTGCTTAGAAATTTTTAGATATAGATGCCAAACTCCAAAAATGATGATTTTTTTGGGAGGCTCAGGACATAGATAAGATTATTGTGTAATTTTTCTAGGGTTTTACTTGCAATAATTTTTCTCTAGAATTATTTAAAGTCCCAGTTTTAGAGGTTTGACTTTTGCTTTACTACATCGACTAGCTAATTAAATATAGCAATTTAATTCTAAATATGGTGAAATTTTGAAGGTGAGTTTCTTAGTTGCTATAGGAAAAATATTTTTATACACTATTCACTAGTTTTGTTTGTATTTTAAATTCAAATTCAAATTGGTCATGCAAATAAAATAAGGCACCAAATAACATTAAAAAAATTCTAGAAAAATTACAAACAAGCAAATCAAAGAAGTTTGAATTCATCTAAAATGTTCCCAGCTATGAGTATTACTATATTTTTAGAATATAAGATAGTTTGTATTTCTGAGATAAAGATAGTATTTTGTAAATTGAATTTTGAGAATTCTTTTGAAAGTACCTCAAGCATTCTAGGAGCATATGAGGTTTTACTGTTTATAATTTGAATTCCAAAATAAACATTCATATATTTGAAAGCTTTTTAGTTTTACCCTAAGTTCAATTTGAGCTTTGAATTGGAGGAGTATTGGATTTCTATGTTTAAAATTCTAGTCTTTAGAAATCAAGGATTTTCAACATAAGGTTTACAACAAAAAGTTTTAAAAAAAGTTTAAAATTTCACAAATGCGCATGAGATACTGTTACACTATCTCAAATCTCTGGGCTCCAACCCATCTTTTCATTCCACTAACAAATTATTTTATGGAAGTGAAAAATAATTCAAGTTCTCGGGACCGCCCATGACCGTGGACACGTCTATCCAGATAGTTTTTACACTCTACAGAGTTTGCACACTTTACCCACAAGAGATAATCAACTTATAATATCTGTCTTGACACACTTTCATAAATGTGCGACTAAGATGATTACCACAAGGCCTTTACAATGTCCCGCCTCAACGCGATGCCACCCACTAGGTATCACCTCCTTGGGTCGTGCCCCCGGGAGGTCTCCCACTTGCTCCATGTAGTTTTTCTGTGGCTTCTACCCATACTCATGCTACACACCCACCAATGGTGAAGTTGTGATGAGGTGAACAAATTAGTCAGCTATGTCATGCCCATTATAGATTTGTGGTTGCATTGTTTTTACGCGAGAAGGTCGTTACAAGAATTCAACCATTTATTGACTCGGGTGGTACTTCCCTATGCCCACTCTATCGTGTTCTCTACCAGCACCAGCCACGCTTTCCAGTTGTCTGAGTTAAAATTTGTTTTTGGTTTTCCCTTTTGTTTTGAAATACTTTTCTGGTTCAACATACCTGTCAGGCTCCGACCTCGACTGACCAAATCCAGTTTCAAGTTTGAATGTTGTCGGGGCAAATCATTGCCCCAATGTCAATGTATTTAAGCAAGGCTACACGTGACACTTAGATATGAACTTAGTAACTAGTATGTATACCATTAGTTCTAGGGTGACAAAAGGATAGCGTCCAAGTTTAAGGATAGAAAGGTTATACTCAATTATCATTAAGGTATTAACTATGTGCTAGTTCAACATATTTGTATGAATCGTAGCAACACAACTTCATAATTTAAAACAATATAATTACATTTCAAAAGTAGGCGCAACATGATCAAAGTGTTCACTCGCCTTCCACAATGTTCTAGTAACCTTGCTCAATGTTCTGATAATCTTGGTCTCGACCTCGTTCTTGTTGGGACTGCTATTCCGCCATGGCTTCAAATTGTAACTACGCATAATACGATTGAATCCAAGAACGTCTGAAAGCATCCAAATGAAATCCAATAAATTCAAAGAGACCAAGATAAAAGAAAACACTTCAAATAAAAGTAAACATATCTAACGGTATCTTGAAAGAAAGAAGTACTCCAGATAAAACTAATCATACTTGGTGGAGTTGGTGAAGGAAATACTTCATATGTAGTATATCCACAGGAAGTTGATGAAGAAAATACTTTAGACAGAATGAAGTACATCCATGGATATTTGGAATGAAATAAATACTTCATACCAAAGTAGATAAATCCAAACCCTATTCGTTTGGTCTAGCGGTGGGATTTTGGGTTGATAGTTAGACTTAGGGTTAGGTAACCATTTGATCGGGGTGAGGGCGAGAGGGATTAGGCTCTCGGAGAGTCCATTGTTGTAGAAAGTTATGAATCCGACGGAGAGGGATAGAATGTTCCTAGGGGCATTTCGCATCGGTTACCTGGATGGGAGAGATCACCTGGTTAGGCAGTATTCTCTGACCACATTCAGGTTACGATTTTTACTTCTACCAGAAGTAGACAACGATGGGTGATAGCTGGAGTCTATATGATGTTATTTGGTGGTTGAGTTATTATCACCCACTTGGGAACATCTCACCACTACTCACACACGACGCCCAGCTGATTTAATGATTTCTTTAGTTATTACTTCCTATTTATCGAGGTAGTTTCATGAAAGTCAGGTGAGACCTATGCATAAGTGCGGGGTTCGCGCTAGGTAGGCATAAGTCTAATCGACACGTGGGGACTGGTTTACTTAATGATTTCTTTTATCATTTTACATTTATTAAGGAAGTTTCATGAGCTAGGTGGAACTTCCCAGCATCGATATACATCAACATTATATCTTGATTAGAGGTGTCTACGGGTTTGGGTTTCATCTTTGAGATGATCTACTGTAATACCCCAGAATTGAATCGGGTAATTAGAAAATAGCCGGGAGGAGAAAAGACAATTAAATGAGTAGAAATTCCTGAAAAGAGAAGGGGTTTTTCGTAAATCCTCGACAACTGGGCTCGGGCGCGGCCAGAGGGGCCCATGTGGTGGCGGCCAAAAGGGGTTCCCCCCAAACCCTAAACTCCCTACTCTCCCTCTTCCTCCCCACTTTGAGTGCCGCCTCCCCACTCTCTCCCTGCATGCGCGCCTCGTCGATTTGGGTATGTTACGTTCATTTTCTGACCTGATCACCTCTTAGAAAGTTGTATATATCGGTTTTAGCTTTCTTTGGGCACTGAGATCACCTGATTTGGACCAACGGTTTAGGAGTTATGGTAGTTTTACCGCGACTGACCAGGAGAGCTAACGAGTTGTGGCAGATTGCATTGTCTGGTTATTATGATTTTTTATAAGCCGAATTAGAAAAGCCATCCAAAATGAATATTGTCGAGGAGTCATAAATCTTTCCAAGCTGATAAATAACACAATTTTTAGAGTTGGAAATCAAAAGTTATGAAATTTTTACCGTCGCTGTTTTGCTAACTGTCAGATTGCAGAGACAGAAAACTTAGAAAACCTTTACCTGAATATAAGAATTAGTAGGAGGCTGAATATCGGGTCGACGTCTCCTAGAGTTATGTTTCTGGTTTCGTTAGCTTTCTTTTGGCACCGAGATCACGGGATTCCACCCTGTGGTTTAGAAGTTATGAATTTTTAACCGCACACTACTCTGTCTGTCAGAGATTTTGGAGACTGTCGGTTTCTCTTCGGTTTTTTTCAAGTTAGAGCCAGATTCAGGGAGGCCACCCAAATAGGTTTATAAAGATAATTTCGCCATGATTCCATATTAATAAATATCATCTTCATAGGATCGATGACTGAAAGTTCTGAGGCTTTTCTTTACGATCGTTCGAAATGCGGACAGATTTACATCGGTGTCTTCTTAGGCGGTTTGGTCCTCTGTTTTGGCGAATCGAGGATACCGCCAACTAAAGTTTTAAGTAGCCTGGTTCGTTAGGATTAGCTGAGCACTGGTTTCAGGTCTTTAGGAGTTCTGAGATATTTAATTGTGAATTTTCTCGCATAACTGCCGAGAGTAGTAACTTGACCTTTTGGGCGAAGTTGTCAAATTGAACCGATGGTTAGAGGGTATGGTAGAGCGCATGTAGATACGTCATACCTTGTTATCCTTATTCCGTGTAAATGCTTGTGTAGGCGGTGAGGCGGTGGGTGGAAGGACACCTTCATTACTTCCTAGTACGTCGCAGCACGGAAGGCAAGTACCTTATCTTATCATATTGAAGATTGATGAAAATGTGTGGATGAGTTGCTAGATTGGTTATTCATGTTTGCATGCTTGTATTATTCTTCATTATGATGTGATAAGATTTCGTTGCATGACTTTCATTTTGGCCATGCATTTGATTCCTGCCGTCGACGGGAGTGGAAACTTAAACGTCCCATCAGTCCAATATGGGCATATGAGACCCACCATTCCAATGTGGGCAGCGTTGACTACCATTCCAATGTGGCAACTCGGACACCCGTATGAAACGTTCTTCATACGGTGATTGGATCCCCGTACTTTGTTAAGTACGGGCTTAAGTGAACACCGACGGGTGTATCACTCGCTATATCTGCATTATCTGCAGATTGAGAAGTCCATTTTTCATTCCATGTATGCATTCATACTATGTAGTTTCACAGATTCGTGGAAGATATGTTCTACTGTCTTGATTATTGATTTGTTCCTTTGTACACTGTGAGATTCATGTTGTGCTTGCTGAGTTTCGACTCACCCTTGTTTTTCTGTGTTTATTTTTTTTAGGTGATCCATGATGATATAGTTGCTAGCGGGAGGGCGTAGTCCAAGCACGTTTCACACACCTCAAAGATTCACTTATTTATATAGATGTTTTGTTAAGATATTTAGTTAAAGAGATGAACTGTAATTTTAATTCCTTGGCTATATTCAGTGGTTGAACAATTAAGTACTCTTCGTTACTTTGTCTTGACTATTTAATTTTGGTGCAAATTGATTAATAGTTCCGCAAATGAAGTGTATGATGAAACTTTTGGTAACATCTTGGCTTCCGAATAGCCAGGGTGTTACATCTACACTTAGTCTTATTACTTACGTGGCCTGGTATACACTAATGTAAACCTATCACATTAGATTGATCTTTACCTACAACACCTGCTAATAACTATTTCTAGTTAAGTAGATATTTACCATACAAGGTATTTCTAGTTAAGTAGATATTTACCATACAAGGTCTATGGGCTCCACCTACTAGTCCTTGTTTAGCGATCAACCCTATCACCTTGATTACTATTACTAGCAAGAGGCTAGGTCGTAGCTACTACTAACCTCTATGACTATTAATAGTACTATTGAACTTATGTACCATGAGCTTCAAAATTGATATTTTCTGGTTGGTTGGGTAGGGTTTGAATTTATATGAATTTAGAAATAAGAATCGTTCAATTTGGATTTAAAACGAGAGAGAACGGGCTCTCCAAAGTTTTCAATCCAAATAAATCCCTGAAATTAACAAGGAGAGAGAATCCTCTTACTAATAGGTGGGACCGCATGTTTTTATTTTATTTTTGATTTATTTTCTAATTGAAAATGGGCCATAGTCGTTGACAAGTGGGACTCGTCTAGCATAGTCTTGGTCCATGTGAATAGTGCATGGACCGAGGGTCCATAGGTCAAAGGCGCTAGTCCACGGACTATGTCCACACTATGCATTTAAGGGGGTCGGTCCCACATGTTAATGAGTCACATATACTTTCTAGTTTTAATGGCATCCCACTAATCATTCCTAGGCCCACATGTCATACTAACCTAGCCCTAATTAACTTGTTCTAATCCCATCGTTAAGCACTAATGAACGAGCTACAGTGTTTGTCCTAACCGATCGGAGCAGAGGAGCTCTCGGGCCGTGCCTGCCGTGAGCGAGCGGAGCCATGGAGGCACCTTGGACCACCTAAAATGGGTTCCCTAGAGGCTTGCGACCCCACGGTGTTGGAGTCGAAGGCCATGGCGGCTCATAGCGGTGGCGCGATAAGTTCTAGCGGTAGTGACGCTCAGGCCCAAGTGAGGACTACGTGCCGGCGATGCCCTAAGCTAAGAAGCGAGCACACAAGCATCTATGAGGTGCTAGGAACTCACTAATACCGAGGATGACGACAGAGACGGTCGGTGGAGGCCTAGCGTCGCAGAGCTGAGGCGACACGGTGAACTTCACTAGGCGGCGACAACCTAGGCAAAGGGAGACACAATCAACTATTGGGAGAGCTCAAGGAAGGTGAGATGGTGGTCGGAGGGGGAGGAATCGGGCTGGGGCTTACCGAGTGAGATGTGGCGGTGGAACGGAGGTTTTTGGTCTAAAACGAAGAAGACGAGGTCGCTGGCGAGCACCTATGGATGAAGAGGGAAATTGGGTGAGGGATTTTGAGCCTCATGTCCTGGAACACAAGATGACGCGAGCGAAATGGCAAGGACTTCACTGGGGTGGCTGGAACGGCGACGGGATGGCGGCCGACGCGGACACGGTAGGGTCGCGGACTCGGGTTGGGCCCGGTGAGTAGGAAGATGAGGTGGAGGATGGTAGGGGATAGCTCATCGGAGTAGTGGAGCAGCTTGCGAGGTGCGGCGGTAGAGTGAGTTGAGCTCCCTACGGCGCTGCTTTGCGCGAGAAAGAGAAGGGGCGTAGGGAGAAGAAAGGCAAGTTCGGCTGCGGCTTAAGAAGTAAGAGGCGAGGTGATGGTGCGGTCATGCGATGATGTGGGAACAACAAGGGCAGCATGGCGTGCGACGGGACAAGAGCAGGTGGAACAGTGGCGATAAGATGACAGTGATGACGCGGGCGACGATGCGGCTCTAGTGGCCTGGTAGGATGGGATTTGGCGCTTGCGCGGGCGGCGTGGATACATTGGCCGTGTGGGATGGGAGCAGGTGGCGCCGTGGTGGCTCAAGTGGGAGCAGATGGCTGGCGGCATGGAGCCAGTGGCAAGCGAGGCATGTGCGGCGCGTGGAGATGGCGTGAGGGGAGATGCGGACGCGTGGATGAGGCAGTTGGCGCGGCCGAGGGCGAGAGTAGGTGCGGACACGCACAGTTGTCGAGCGCGGTTGGGAGAATATGGGAGGAGGGCGAGCCAAGCGTGGCTAAGCTAGGGAGCAAGGAAGGGAGGGAATGGCAAGTGGGTCGGGGAAGAAAAGGAGAAGTCAGGCCGGCTCGGGTGGCTTTCGGCCCGGACCGCACCTTTGAGGTCGAGGTTTCAAATAACAACTTAAAAATTTGAATACCGCTGATGTGAAACAAAAAATTTTAAAATTTTAAATAATTTCAAATGCGTGGATTTTTTTTGGCTGTTACACCATGCGATGCCACCGACGCTCTTATGTAGGAGTCCGCTACAGGAGGCCCATTACAGCGATTGATGTTTAGGTTGTGATTTGTTGTATGGAGGAAATGTCCGTGGAATGGGCATTACCAACGATGGCAACAACCCAAATGCATAATAGAGTTTTCGTTCTGTTTACTAAAGATAATTTGTAGGCTTGAAAGTCTTAAGTACTCTCTCCCCGTTCTTTTTTACATGTCATCCAAAAATCCGCGCCATCAAAATTCTTAAATTTTGATAGACAACAGGTTTAAGACTATCTAGATTGATTATATCAAAATAGTATCATTAGATTTGCCATTAAAAATACGTTCATAGTATTACAGTTTTATCGGTATATCTTAATATAAAGTTATAAAAAATAACTATCAAAGATGCATCTCGAAGACCGTAAAAAATAAAAAATGTAAGTAAAAGAGAACCGAGGAGCAATTTTTTTCATAGATTTGCTAAACAACGTCCGACTATTTTTCTTTTGTTAAAATAGTCAAATTTTCATCCGTCCGATGTGTTTGGAGATTTGCACTTCTTCTCATATGATGAATTGAGTCTGAATTTATTATGACTTTTTTTTGAATATAACATGATTTACTACATTGTCATATTTTATTAGTATAGAATTTTATTTTTGTTTTTGTTTTTATGTTTGTTTTTGCTTAATATATCAAAGTATATGTTAGATTTTGAATTATGTGATAGAAATTTAAGTTATTAAGACTTTTGATAATAATTACAGTGATAAAGAATAAAATTATATACATAAATTAGTATAATTTATGTATAGTAAACTTATATATAAACTAATATTTAACGGTTTTGGTATAAAAACCGTCGAATATGACCCTTTTTAAAAAGAGATAAAGCGCATGCACGCGCACGCATTTTCGATATTTGCGTGTTATAGAATCCAAAGAAAACCCATCCACATCAACAATTTCCATAATGTTGAAGGGTACAACCGCAAAATCAACTACACCGCAGCGCAGTCCCCAATGTGAGTCATGCGACCAATTCCTCACCGCTGCCAAAGTCGTACTGCCTGTGCCAACCCGCGTCGCTAATTCCCGTCGCCAACAGCTCGTCGGAGAAGGGGGAGGAGCTCGCCTCGCCGGAGAAGGCCATGGGGCCGCCGCAGCCAGCCAGGGGCGGCATCAACATCCAGGCCTGCGCGCGGCCGATCGCCGTCGACCACCGCATCAGCCTCCCCTACTACTTCCGCATCGCGGGCACCCTCCTCCGCCAGGTCAATCCCTAGCCGCCCCCGAATTCCCGACGCGGGAATCCCTCCTGCGCCTCCAGATCTCGCCTTCTTTTGCTGAAATTGTTAGTTTTGTAGTTGTTTAGTTGCGCAACTGAAGGTAGTTTCCGTTGGTTCTTTGATGCGATTCGATGAATTGGGGATTGTCTTGTTACACAATCAACGAGAGCGCGATCGAGTTTGGTCTCAAATTGTGTTAAATTTTGGTGCTTTTATGTGGTCTGCGCAGGCTAAGATATATCGTGATGAGAAGAACCTCCTCGACCTGTATGTCATCCTCCTGAGATACTCGAGGTGGGTTGGGCGTTGTTTATCCTGATATCTGCTCTTTAGTACCTTGTTTGGGCGTCACATCTGACGTCTGACTGGCTGCAGCTTGCTGTGCGAGACGATTCCGAAGCATCGTGACTACCACACATTCATGTCGAGAGAAGCAGAGTTCTTCAAGAATGCTCCACATAACTCCTCTGTAATTCCTCTCACGAGCTCAATAACTATGTGTTTGTGGTTTCAAGTTGTTAAAATGTACAGGTTTGTCCTGATTAGAAAGTACATCTAGAGCCTTAAATCTGTTGCTCATAGAGTGACATAGCATTTAGGATCCTAATTGGTCATGTTGAATTTTGGACAATGCCATTTCCCCTAGCTGTTTCTCTAAGTGACTTTTTTTTTTTGTAGAAACTCATTGATGTTCTCAATGAGCTTGAGTCACTGAAGCCAGTTGTACAGCGGCAGATCGCTGAGCATAACAGAGGAGGTACTGCGGAATCTAATAGTCCAAATGGAACTTATGCTGCAATTCATAGGACAGAGCAGCATACCCCAACTTCTTATTTGCTGCCTCAGGTATACATGGCATTGCACATCATTCCTTACCCTGTAATATTTTGAATCATTCTGGGAAAATGAGTCAAGTACTGTCAGCTTCTCAGGTGCTTGTTCTGGTTATACTTTCTCATTCTTTTTCTTCTTCAGCCATTTGTAGGAAGCAATAACGGATCATTGCAAAAATTCTTCCCTGGTGGGAGACATCAAGTTGCATCATTACCGAGTGTCCAACCTGATAGGCAGATCAGCAAACGGTATGCATATCTTTTGGTCTTATTTGTGTCTATGATATGCTGTGTTTTATTTGGCTTAAGTAAAAAGTAGACTTCGAGTGATTTTCGGATTGAACGGTTGGCAGCAATTATGGAAAAAGGAAGATTAGTTGACACGTTCATTAGGTAACCTAAAACACTGAAGTGATTGATCAATTTGTTAAGACAAAAGTTAGGCTTATAGGGAAATATCGCCCGCATACCACCAATTATTGAAAATGAAGATTAGTTGACATGTTTGTTAGCTAACCTAAAACACTGGTAACTTGATTTATATTGTCAAGACAAAGGTTAGGCTTATAGGGAACATATTGCCCACATATAGTAACTTAATTTTGAGAGCAGGAATTTTGCAGGAAACATAGCATATCCTTCTAATATCCTTCGGTTTCCCTGCATTTCAAACAGGGCCTTAGTTTCTCGATGTGCAGCAGGTCACAACTCACAAGTCTGAGTCTCCACTGGGTGGGTTGAATTAGGAGACTTTCAGAGATCTAACTCTAGTTAACTGGTTCAATTTTTTTAATAAAATAATATAGTTTTGCTTGGCATGGATTTTGTTGTGTTTATCAATCAGTTTGGGGTGTCCTTCAGTTGTATAATTGGATCAGCATATTAGAAGTTTGACACTGCATTCAGTGTTTCTGGTTATTGGCCATTCTACAGATTTCATAGTTGTAAAGCAGAGAAATATCATTCTTCTAGCAAGAGGAATAAGGTCAGGTGGCTTGCAAACTCAGTTATACTGGTCTTGCGAAAAGCCAACAAGAGTGGATTTACGTGCTTTAGAAGAATTAGCAAGACTGTTCATTCTATTTGCATGTATCTGACTTGGTGTTTTCTTTGTTTATATTCCCTTCTTTTATCCGGTGTGCTTTCTGTAGATGAAAAACTCCATTATATTTTCCCTGTGTTTGCAGCCATGTGTGTTAAATATGTGTGTTGTTGATTTTTTTTTTGTGTTACTAAACTAGAACCTTTTTTTTGTTTGCTGGCTAAATTATGTAGATTTGTAAATCTACCTTTTCCAAAAGAAGAAACACTAGCTAGACACTCTATATTAGGACCTAATGGGCTTCATGGACAATGGACTGGACCTGTTGCTGGAATCAAGGTATGATTATTTTCCTCTCATTTTCTTAATGTGTTTGCTTGAAAATTTAACCATAGAATCATTATCTTATGGATTTCCTTACTGCTTGTTGCAGGTTCATTATCCAAGCAATCTTGAATTATTGCAAACTGATATCACTAGGTGAGAACTCTGATAGTTTTAGCTTAATATCTCTAAAATTAAATGTATCTATTTTTTTTATCTTTTATTCCAAACCTTCTGTACAATTGCTTTCAGTTTGGAAAACTGAGATCCCCCTTCTTTCGAAAAGTGTCCTAATTGGTCCCTCCACTCAATACTGTTTGAAACCCATGAAATTCTTGTAGGACTTGAACTGTTTTTAGTGAAATTCCTGCAAAGTTTCTGCGTTCCAAACAGACCTAGAACAATCCAAATGATATGAAACCACAGAGCAATTAAAGAAAATATAAAAACTCATGAATATTCAGAAATTTCATTGTTCAAATGTTCTTTTGGAATTGGATTAAGTACACTGTATGGTTATTAAGGCGGTGAGGCGAGGCGAGGTGACCCACCCCCCTCACACCTTTTAAGCGCTAAGGCGCGAGGCGAGGTGACGCCTTACATCATCCTAAGGCGCTATGGGCGGAGGAAGATCCGGAGCAATCGAGCAGTGTGGAAGAAGAGCAGAAGAAAAAGGGAGAAAAGAAAAAGGAGAAGAGAAAGCAAAAAAGAAAAAGAAAAGGACTAAAGCTTGGCGCTGAAACGATAACAGGTTCTGAGTCGGAGCCGATAAAAAAATCTAGCGAAATTTTTAAATTTTGAGACTCAATAATGTCCTTCCCTAGTTGGTTTAGGCATTCTTATGCTAGATTATGTATTGAAACATTAGTTTTAGTATATTTAGCATTATTAAAACATAAATGAGGACCATTAATTGGATTGCATGCAACTATGAGAGAATTGTGCATCATTATTTGCTGTGCGATATGATTAATAAGAATCCATATGTGAGGACTTCTCAATCTCAACCCCATGGTTATTAATTCTGCGCCGTGACCTTAATAAGCATGCTCAACCTCGACCCTACCTCCTCTCAATCTCTATTTTCCCGTGACCTTAATAAGCCTCAACCTCGCCGCCCTCCTCTCTCGCCTGAAGCTTCCCTACCCTCTCGCCCTCTCCCGTTCTCTTCCCCTTCCCCTTCCCCTTCCCTACCCTACCCTCGTCCTCTTCCGTCCTCTTCCCCTTTCCTACCCCAGCGACGCAGATCTGGAGCAACCGAGCGAGCTCCAGGAGGAGGAAGACACCCACGGTGGCAGAGTACCCGGCAGCGCAGATCCGGAGACAAGATGACACCCACGGGCTGCGGAGTACCCCGACGGCGCAGATCTGGAGACAAGATGGCGGCGGCGCCGAGTGGTGAAGACGAGGCCGCACTTCAGGCGCCCGATCCGGCGTGGTTCCTGGCGGAGGAGGATCCATAGCCGGTACAGATCGTGCGAGGAGGTACCTTGTCGATGAATTCCAAGATCCAGTTGAGCTCTGGCCCCTCTCCTCTCCTTCTACCTCCCTCTCCACCGAAGGCTCCGAGCAGAGGACGCAAGGCGGGGCGATGCCTTGACACCCCAGAACCGCCTTACCACTTAGGCGACGCTTAACGCCTTAATAAGCATGATACACTGTTCGTCCCTCAACTTCTGCTCTAGTTTAATTTTCGTCCCTGAACTGTAATACCGGGTAAAACACGTCCTCAAACCATCAATACCGCGCAAAAGATACCCTTCGTCCGTTTTAGAGCGGTTTTGACCAGTGTTTGACCCACGTGGCTTTCCAGTTGAATAAAAAATTGCCAGAGCGGTGAAGGACGACGTCGCTCATCTACATCTTCCCTTCCTCGCTTGGCTTTTGCGTGTCCACCCACGTCAGCAACGAGCTTGGCGCGAACCGGTGCAGGCGCGCGGGCCGCCGCCGCGGTGGCCGGTGGGCGTTCGCGTTCGGCGTGGCGTTCGCGTTCACGTACGTCGTGCGGGGCGCATGGGCGACCATGTTCACGGCCGACCCGACGATCGTCGCGCTCACCTCATCCGTGCTGCCGATCCTGGGCACGATCCGGCCCAGCATACGCAAAGCCGTCGTGCGGTCATGGTACTCCTCCATGCCTTCAACGGTGAGCTGCCACACGAAGACTTTCCACTTGATGTTGAAGTTGCAACCACAACATGCTTCCTAGAAATGGAATATTGTATATGATATGGCGTGGGTGAAGAACTGAGTTTCGGTGGAGAAGTATACAGAGGCAAAGCTGCAGTCGCCCTTGCGGACGTTCGACGACATTGCTGCCGAACCAATCGCAAGGATCTGATGTAGCTACTAGATGTTATGGAATAATATCTTTCTTGATTGCCCTTTATAGCCGAGGTAGGGGGTTCGGTATTTCCGAACCAAGATAGGAGAGCATCCGGAAGGGAAACTAATGCATACTTGGATGCAAAGTTTGACTGAATAGTTAAAGCAAATCTCGGAAGGAGATACTAATCAATACTCTCGGAAGGAGAGACTAGATACGAACTAATACTTTCTAAACTGACTCTTACCCCTTTCGAACATCTATTACATGTCCGGCACAAGTGCCTTGTCCTGATACGCTACACAGTCCGAGTTCGACTCAATTCCAGCAGCGTCCTGTGACTCGGCTTCGACAACTCCCGTCGAATCAATTTCTGCCAACGTCTCCTTGGATTGCGAACGCTTGCGTTGTTGATATGTTCTACCAATAAACATGTCCACAACATTTCCTCCTCTCCACGAAACAGCTCGTCCTCGAGCTGGAATAATGGATATTTTTGTTGAAAAGACTCTAAGGCCGTCCAGGTTGCATCGGCTGACGACGAGCCAACCCATTGAACTAACAATTCCCATGTACCACGATTTAATCGAGCACGAACAACAGATGCTGGAGAAGAAACAACCTGGCCATGCACAATGTCAGGCAACCGACCAATGCTCATAGGAGGTGGTCCTTGATACGACTTGAGAAGAGCGACATGAAAAACGTTATGAATACATGCCTTAGGTGGAAGTTGAAGACGATAAGCCACATATCCAAGACGTTCTTCAATGAGAAAGGGACCATAAAAACGAGGAGCCAATTTAGACCGTTGATCGGTAATCCCAGTTGCCGATCTATGTTGAAGGCGAAGCCACACCCAATCGCCAACCGCAAAGGTGACTGTGCGACGATGCTTATCATGGTGTTGCTTCATATAATCTTGAGTTTGAAGAGGACGTTTGCAAATTTCTGCAAGAAACTCAACACGATCATGCATTTGACGATCGACTGCCACCACATGAGAAATATTCAACTGATAAGTCAACAAAGTTGGAGGATCACGACCATAGACCTCCCTAAAAGGCGTGGTTTGCAATGAAGTCTGGTATGGCGTATTGTAGCAATATTCACCAAGGAAGCCATTGTAACCACTGTTTAGGACGATCACTTGATAAACATCTTAAGTACATGGCAATGGTGCGGTTTATCACTTCAGATTGACCATCCGTCTTGGGATGAAAAGCGGAACTCATGTGAAGCTTGACTCCCAAAGGCGAAATAACTCGGTCCAAAAATTGCTCGTGAACACCGGATCACGATCACTAACAATGGAACAAGGTACCCCATGGAGGTGAACAATCTCATCAAAGAAAGACGTGGCAACAGAATTAGCGGTGTAGGGATGCCCAAGAGGAATAGAGTGGCTGTACTTAGAAAAACGATCAACGATCGTTAACACCACTGTTTTGCCACCGACCTTAGGAAAACCCTTGATAAAATCCATAGAAATATCTTTCTAAACCACCGAAGGCACAACCAATGGCTGAAGAAGCATCGTAGGATGCAAATGTTCTGTTTTGTTTTTCTAGCAAACCACACACCCTTTGACATAATCGCGAACCTTGCAATGAGCACCAGGATTAAAGAATGAGGCACGAAAACGATGTAAAGTCTTTTGAATACCTTCGTGTCCCATATCATGCACATCGGCCAAGACGTCAGCCCAAAGATTAGAAGTGTCGGCAAGAAAAATCTTTCCTTGATATAATATCAAACCATCCACTAATACCCATCCAGGTTCGGCTGTACCTGTTGCAATTTTATCCCGTAGCGCCACAAGCTCTGGCAGCACAGGAACCTCCTTCTGGAGTTCGGCCAGCAGAGCAAAATTTGGACCAGAGATGGCGCATACTCATTGCTACTCCTCATCCCGGCGTGATAGAGAATCGGCAATAGCATTTTGACAACCTGGTCAGAGCTCGAACGAAAATCATAGCCGAATAATTTACTTACCCATGTGTGCTGAGGAATCGTGGAAAGCCGTTGATCTAGCCAAAATTTGAGACTGTAGTGGTCGGTACGAATCACAAAAGCACGACCCAAAAGGTATGGACGCCAATGACGTACTGCTTTGACAAGACCAATTAGCTCATGTTCGTAGGCGGCCAACTTGACGTGATGAGGTGTCACCGCACGACTGAAGAAGGCAATGGGTCCACCACCTTGATGAAGAATTGTACCAAAACCCGCTCTGAAGCATCGCAATCCACAGTAAAAGGTTTGGTAAAATCCGGGAGATGGAGCACGGGGGCTGAAACCAGTGTTGTTTTCAATGCTGTGAACGCATAATCTGCCTCAGATGTCCAAGAAAACACTTCCTTTTTAGCAATTTGGTTAGAGGTGCTGCCACAGAGCCGTATTCTTGAATAAACTTGTGGTAGTAGCTAGTAAGGCTGAGAAATCCCTGAAGTGCCCGAAGCGAACATGGTCGTGGCCAGGTTTGAACCGCCTCCACTTTGCCCGAATCCATGGTCACTCCCTAGGCGGAGATGATGTGACCAAGATAGGCTACGAACTCTTCGCCAAAAAGACATTTAGACCTTTTGAGGGCTAGCTGATGATGACGCATGAGTTGAAGGCCTGTACGAACTCGGTGAAGATGTTCGGCCCAAGAAGTACTGTAAACTAATATATCATCAAAGAAGACAAGCACAAAACGACGAATAAAGGGCTTGATAATGTCAATTCATAAGGGCTTGGAATGTGGCCGTAGCATTGGTAAGACCGAACGGCATGACCAAGAACTCAAAGTGACCGCGATGAGTGCGGTGTCTTCTCAATATCAGGCTCATGCATCAAAACTTGGTAATAGCCGCTGCGTAAATCCAGCTTGGTGAAGAAGTGAGCACCATTGAGCTCATCCAACAACTCATCGACGACAGGGATTGGAAATTTGTCCTTAACGGTCTTGTCATTGAGAGCGCGATAGTCCACACAAAAACGCCATGTTTTGTCCTATTTTTTGACAAGAAGCACAGGAGAAGAAAAAGTAGATGTACTTTCCCGAATAATACCTTGTGCAAGCATATCATCACACTGTTTCTTGATCTTGTCCTTCAAAAGTTAAGGGTACCGGTAGGGCCGCACGGCAACCGGAATCGCATCTGGAAGAAGATGTATGTGATGATCATGTCGTCGGTGTGGAGGAAGACCTCGGGGATCCTCAAAGATATCTGAAAATTCATTGAGTAAGTCTGTCATCAATTCCTTGCCGGTGATAGGACAAACATGATGGTTCGCCGGTGGTGCGTCCAGACCGGTCCACGTGACGCGGTGATCGTCGCGCCAAAAAGACATGGTCAACTTCATGAAGTCCCACAAAATTGGTCTAAGATTCCTTAGCCATTGAACGCCCATAATGACTTCAAATCCATCGAGGGGGATGACGTAACAATCTGACAAGAATTATTCATGATTAATAGCAAAATGTGTGTTGGCGCAAACACCGGAACTCATCACGCGATCGCCATTAGCCACAGTGACTGCCATGCCCGGCCGTGGAGTCGGTGCCAAGTCCAGCCGACGTGCGACAGCTTAAGCAAGAAAAGTATGGGTTGATCTAGAATCCACCAATGCCAGTAGCTCATGACCATTGATCATCACTGGAAGGCGCATGGTCTGGTTCGTACGTATTCTAGTAAGAGCATGTAATGAGATCTCCACGTGCTCGTCATCATCGTCCACAATTGTGTCATCTAGCTCGAGAAGAAATATACCCTTCATGGAACAACGGTGATTATGAGAAAACTTCTCAGGACAATTGTAGCATAAACCTTTAGCACGACGAGCAGACATCTCGTCAACAGAGTGTCGCTGAAAGCGTGAAGCTGGTACCCCCGAGCTTGCTGGAGTGGCGGTGGAGCCGAACTGGCAGGAGCTGTCGGCGTGGAGTGTGTTGTACTGGTGGCCATCGGCACGGGGCTTGGTTGCTACCATTGCCGGAAAGAAGCGCCTTGTGTGAGGCGTTTAAAGTGGCTTTTGCTCCCCTGTCGTCTCCTCAAGATGCTGTTCATACGCCCTAGCCAAACTCATGGCTGTCTGGAGATGCGTCGGATGTTGCAGCTCAACGTAAGTTTGCAATGGCTTGCCCAATCCGGCGGTGAACAATTGCACTTGTTGTAGCTTGGAGAGTGGTTCGACTCGGCATAAGAGAGCCAAAAACTTCCGTTGGTATGCGTCAACTGTCGTCGTCCGGGGAAGTTGAGCCAATTATTCTCCAAGTGGGTTGTTGCGGATGGGAGGTCCAAACTGCATGTTAACGAACTCCGAAAAACGAACCCATGAGATAATTCCTTCATCGCATTTGAGTTGGTAGTACCACTGTTGTGCTGCACCGGTCAAGTGGTAGGATGCCAACCAAACTCATTCTTCCTCCATAGTGCGTTGTCCTCAAAAAAATTGCTCACATTTGTTGAGCCATGGAAGGGAATCATCCTCGCCATTGCATGTTGGAAAAGAAAGCTTGTGGAAGAGCGGAACCGAGCGTCGGTCGTCCGAACCCCATGTTAAGGGGGCTTGCCCTAGTCGTGGTAACCGCCACTGCCGCTGTTTGCTGCTGTTGGCAGCCCAGCCATGCTGCCTCCAGTTTTCCAGCCCGCGATCACCTGATTGTGCGCCGCCTGTTGTGCTTTGATGCCGCTGATTTCCAACATCATAATGGCGAGTTGTTGAAACACATCGTCGAGCGTCTTTGTTTCAATGGCGAAGGGTGGTGGAGATGGGCCTGATACCAAATTGATATAGCGTGGGTGAAGAACTAAGTTTCGGTGGAGAAGGATACAGGGGCGAAGCTGCATTCACCATTGCGGACATTCGGTGATGTTGCTGCCGAACCAATCGCAAGGCTCTGACGTAGCTACTAGATGATATGGACTAATATCTTCTTGATTGCCCCTTCACCAATACAATACTCTGCCCTTTATAGCCGAGGCAGGGGTTTCGGTATTTCCGAACCAAGACAATGCATACTTGGATGCAAAGTCTAACTGAATAGCTAAAGCAAATCTCGGAAGGAGATACTAATCAATACTCTCGGAAGGAGATACTAGATACGAACTAATACTTTCTAAACTGACCCCTACCCCTTTCGGAACATCTATTACATGTCCGGCACAAGTGCCTTGCCCTGATACGCTACACAGTCCGAGTTCGACTCAACTCCAGCAGCATCCTGTGACTCGGCTTCGGTAACTCCCGCCAAATCAATTTCTGCCAACGTCTCCTTGGATTGCGAACACTTGCGTCGTTGATATGTTTTACTAATAAACGCGTCCACAACCGTATAGCTTGAGACTGTACACAAGTAAAAAATTAACACAAACAATGAGCTTCAACAACTAAGTATACGCAATAGATGACATGCTCTACAATACCTGATGGCTATACAATCTAGATATTCCAATACTTTTTAGCGCTTCCCTCATAGCTTCTGTAAGATGATGAGGAAGTTCTGCAAATGATGCTTCTCTACATGCTATCTCTTCAATATGCACAATCTGCAAAATATAAATCCCAACAATATAAAGAATGGTTTTATTTGCATTATTAATTTAAAAAATTCAGATGGAGTGAAAACCATTTCTGTAGGTTCTAAAGGGTGCATATCCTGCAATTCCAAATGCATTATCAAAAAATTAATCCTACAAACCAATGTGTAACATATGCCTAATGCCTCCTATCTGGGCAATGATCACTACGCTGCAGTATGGATTTCTTCTATGGGGGGTGAAAGTTAAGGTGAAGAAAATGTTACAGATAAAACGAAAACAGAATGCTAATGAAAACGTTACAGCCTCACCTCAACGCCATTCCTCAGCATCTTCACATTCCTCTCCACCAATGCTGCCCTCCTCTGTTCCTTCGGCATGTGGAGTAACATCGCCGGCGGTCCAGGACTGGATCACCCACTTGGCGGCACTCACCTCCTTCCCCAGAGACCAACACTCCTTGGCGCTCGCGACGGCCAGCACCGCAAGCCGTCTTCTGAGTGCGCGGGTCGTGATGGCAACGTCCTCCGGCAGGCCGACACCTTCATCCCACTCCCACCTCACGTACTGCGTCTTCCCGCCGTACGCCTCTAGGTTGTTGGTCAGGCTCAGCAGCAGCCGTACGCTGTGCCGCGCTGCCTTCGCGACCACTCGGTCTAGCACCTTGAAGACACGTTTGTCGAAGCAGCCGGGGCGAGCTGGAGGGCACTGTAGCCGCCATCGTTGAGGGCCCAGGTGCGGCACATGGTGAGGCCCATCGCGGCGTCGACGCGGAATATGCGGGACACGCGGTAAGGGAAGTGGGGTGAAGGGAGCGGGAGGGTGAGGCACTCGGCGCCATTGAGGGCGTTGATGAGCAGGAGGAGGCCGCGGGGGTGCACGAGGAGGATGAGGTGGCCGCAGGAGGAGGAGAGGAGGGTGGAGGGGAAGGCGGTGATGAACTTGGGGATCATGAGCTAGGAGAAGGCGCGGAGGCGGGAGGATTTGGGGTCGAGCACGGGCTGGAGGAGAGGTGGGATGCGTGGGAGGAGGGCGGAGGTGAGGAAGAAGCACCGCCACAGGCGGCAGGTGGCGGCGAAGGTGGAGAGCGACGAGAGGTAGGGAAAGATGTAGATGAGCGACGCGGCAGGTGGCGGCGAAGGTGGAGAGCGACGAGAGGTAGGGAAAGATGTAGATGAG
Organism: Hsuehochloa calcarea; assembly: GCA_036346395.1. Classification (NCBI taxonomy): domain Eukaryota; kingdom Viridiplantae; phylum Streptophyta; class Magnoliopsida; order Poales; family Poaceae; genus Hsuehochloa; species Hsuehochloa calcarea. The sequence continues at coordinate 10,074,379 of CM070593.1, read as the reverse complement.
CGACGTCGTCCTTCACCGCTCAGGCAATTTTTTATCCGACTAGAAAGCCACGTGGGTCAAACACTGGTCAAAACTGCTCTAAAACGGACGAAGGGTATCTTTTGCGCGGTATTGACAGTTCGAGGACGTGTTTTACCCGGTATTATAGTTAAGGGACGAAAATTAAACAGAGCAGAAGTTGAGGGAAGAACAATGTACTTGATCCTTTGGAATTTTATTGACTTCTTTTGATTTCTTTAATTTTTTGAACTGTTTTTATATTGTTTTTATGATGTTTAACTATTTAATTTCCTTCTATGTATTTTCCACATTTTCAAAATTCACGTTTTTTTATATATGCACTTTTGTACATCTTATATGTATTTCTGAATATTTTCTCATATATTTGTAAAATACTCTGATTTTATGTGCACACCTTTTGAGAGTCCAACTAAAAATTAACCAAACTATGCTTAAGTGTAGTAACACGAAAATGTTACTGATAAATCCACATTCGAAAGTAATTTCATATTATCATAATTATGTTGTTACTAATAGTATACCATAAGATAAATTAACGATCAGAGTTCAATTTTGGAGACCTTGCCTTATATTTTAAAATGGAGGCAGCAGTGTACTACTGTTTTAAGGATTTTTTCGTTAGTTTTATATAATTTTATTTTATTTATTTATTTACTTTTAGAAATATTTTTAATGATGATGTGCTGTGCCACTGTAGAGCCACCTGAACAAATTATTTATGGGATGGATTAAATTGCATATATTTTCAAAGATAGGGGACTTGATTAACCAAATTGAATGAAAAAACAGTTATGCAGAAGATTGGAATAGAAAAGAGATTACAGGAGGAAAGTATTCATATTTATAAGCAAAATTGTCCATGCTCATAGCTATATGATTTTCTTTCCTATCATGTGACATTATCACCCCCTTGCTTCTGCAGTTTAGTACCAGCTATCTTGAACCAAGATGGTCTGCATGGTCCCAGTATAGCATCTCCGGATAGCACTAAAAATGATAATGAGGATATGAAATCTGTTCTGTCTCTTGATGATGGTCGATGGTCTGCACCAGCAGAAGAAGGCATGTCCGTGCCTTCTGTTAGTCTGGAAGAAGAGTTGTTCCAGTTGAATGTTAGACAGCCTTCTCCCCCACCAGTCCTGGCAGAGGTACATCCTGAGCGTAGACCAATTTCTCCATCAAGCGTTGCTGATCCAACACCAGGGCTTGCTATCTCAGAAACTGGACGTTATCAGAACTTGCATGTTGTAAGTTCAAAATACACCTTTTCCTTTTCAAACCATAGTATTGTTCTGAACCTACAGCTTTATAGGAAATACATGATTATGGATATTCGATCTGCATTTATTTGTAACTGATGTATACCTTCGACTTATTTTGACTAATGATTTTAATTTTACCTTGTTAGCCGGTGAAGTTGATGGAGTGTTTTCTAAGGGTTGCTGAGGCAAACACTAAAAGATGTTTAGAGACATGTGGGGTTCTTGCTGGGACCCTGGTATGTACTTCCCCAAAGAAAATGTGAAAAGTGATTTTGCTAGAGTACTAACATTACATTGTATGTTTATGTAGAAAAAGAGAACTTTTTACGTGACAACCTTGATAATACCAAAGCAGAAATCCACATCTGATTCGGTAAGTTGTTGTTTTTGCCTGGATTTTTCTTTCATGTTTCTTAGTGCAAGTTATTCACCTTATTGCAGCGCAGTACCTAAAAGGCTAAATTGCAGCACTTCAAGAGATTACCGAATTACATAGCTTTGTTTATTTTACAGTGTGAAGCTACAAATGAAGAAGAACTATTTGAAGTTCAGGACATGGGTTCACTTTTCACTCTTGGTTGGATTCATGTAAGTTCATTTTAATGAAATTTTGACACCATTGATGCTTTTTTGTTGTTTGCTCAATTCATTAAGGTACATGCACTGTATCCCTTTCAAAAATAGAAAGGAAGAAAAAATTTACATGTACTGTACTTGCAATATGTAAGGATATACTGATGAACATGTTTTCTTTAGTTCTCAACCTTTTTAATTCCTTAAAAAAACCCATTGAAGACAAGCTGCCTCTCTACCATGGCTAACTGCCGGAACTCTGCTTAACCCCAGTGAATGCTTTACAAAAGTAGATGGTATAATATATAATTCTTTAGCTTGCATTGGCTTGTTGCTGTTTTTTTGGGAAGCTTATTGCTACGCGGCTACACCCCATGCTTACATGCATATGGTTGTCATTCCTGTTATCAGGTTGAGACACTCCAGTTCTCCACAATGCATCTATGAGTAATGTATGATGCAGTGTTGCCTTTTTTTTTGGGTAATTTACTGTATGGACGAATTTGACATCTCTCCATAGCATGTATACATCCATGATTTTCTAGAAAATTTTGGACAATGCATCATGCACTTAGCAAACACCAATGGGGGCAGTGCCCACAGGGGTATCAGGTAATTTCTGTATCTAATATTGGTTGCAGGAGATTCATGACACTCTCAGTTGCATCTCATGCAGCAGTTTTTCTGTAACTAGAACAATTATCGGAAATTTGGAATTACTCAGGAATTTTATTTGTTGATTTTTGATTGGCTGATTGCTTTCCTCGTTTTTTTTTTTGCTTTCCTCACCATTTTTCTGCTCCTTTTTTCCAGACACATCCAACACAGTCTTGCTTCCTGTCTTCCATTGATCTCCATAATCATTACTCGTATCAGGTAATGTTTGCAGACTGGATCCCACAATACCATTACTGCTTATTTAGTGCCACACTTCCATTTTAGTAATTTGTGTTTGTGTTGCCCTCAGCACTTGGTAATGTCATTTGTCTTATAACTATTTTCTTATTGATTCAAATAAGGAAAACACTAAGCAAATGCATGCTCACGTATAACAAGCAGTGTAGTGAAACACGGCCGATTATTCCTCGTATATTCGGAGTCGGCCATTAAACCATCACGACTAGTTGATCCGGTGGGCTGTTAACGTCCTTGAACACTTAATGGTCCGAATAATCTGATTAATCGAACGGTTTCCATTTAATCGGGTGACAAATCGGCTTATACCACGTCCATATTTTAGGAAGTACAAAAGGTTCGTACAAGAATCCAATTTCTTCCAGCAAAGATCCCGTCATGCCTTTGAATCAAAGGATTTCTCCATTCAAATTCCAATTGGCAGGGAGGGATTCCTGCATTATTAGGAGGATTAGAGGAAACCTGTGCAAATTTTTCTCATTCGCTGGAAACCGTGGTGCGAAAATCCCCATCCTGCGCATCGATTGCCGCACTACCACCTGATCATCGACTGCTCTTCGTGGCCCTGCTCACTTGTCCGCCAGCCGCCAGCGGTAGGTCCCGCAGAGGCACATGCCCCATTCAAATTCCAATTGACAGGGAGGGATTCCTGCATTATTAGGAGGATTAGAGGAAACCTGTGCAAATTTTCTCATTCGCTGGAAACCGTGGTGCGAAAATCCGCATCCTGCGCATCGATTGCCGCACTACCACCTGATCATCGATTGCTCTTCGTGGCCCTGCTCACTTGTCCGCCAGCCGCCAGCGGTAGGTCCCGCAGAGGCACATGCCCTCCCCACAACCCACTGCACACGCCATCACTTGGCTTGTCCTCACTATTGATGGGAAGTGCAGTTGAGGGAGCAAGAGAAAGAAGCTACGGATGGATGGAGAGGGAGGGAGAGACAACAGGGACGAGGCGTGGATTTGTGATGGTAACGAGGCGTGGTTCCTGGCCCTGGGCCTTTTCGGAACATGGTTTCATGAGCTTCAATATTATTTTACCAAAAATGTCATTCATGTGTTTTTAAGAGGATTTATGTTCCTCTAAAAAAGGATTTATGTGTTTTCTAACTACTCATAAAAATGTGTTCCAGTGTCAAATATATCAACATATCAGTGTGAACGCATCATCATCCGCTTAATTCCGATTAATCGTCCATATTCCGATTAGTCACTTAGTGGTAGCTTGTCTATCCGTTAACTGTATTCCGTTTTTTTACAACACTGATAACAAGATCCTGTAATGTTGTTATTATCGAGATGTCCACAATTGAAATTCAAAATGCATGTTTGCAATGCATGGATCGTAGTTTCCAGATCAATAGCTAAATGAAATTTGGTTCATCTGTTCATCGTGCTTATCCTATGATCCTGTTTGAACCCCTGTATCAGGATACCTACTTTTACCATGTGGTCATGACGTAGTTTCTTGCTGTTTGATCCTATCTGGAGTTTTATTGCATACCCAAAGATGATCGAACTTAGCAAGATGTTATTCTGTCGGTTTCATTTCAATATCTCTCCTTATATGTCCAATAGTTACTAGTTAGTGTGTGTCCTGCTAATTTGTTTACTATTCACTGGCTAATCAAATTGAAAATGTAGCTTCTGCATTTGGGTTTTCTACTTGAGAAACCGCTGAGGAAAATTCATTAATTTTATCTCATCATGTGCTTGGCATTTTTTTTGTTTCAACAGGTTATGCTACCAGAAGCAATTGCAATAGTTATGGCACCTACTGACACAACAAAGTATGTTATCCATATGTTCTGTTGACACTTGACACCCAGTTTTGCAGTCAATCTTTTTTGACTGTTACATATCATATAGATTAGCATTGGCGGATGCTGATTTTCAGGGGTTTTTAGTTTGCATTGCTGCAGATTAGATCAAATTATTATTATGCTGTGTTTCATGGCTATACCAAGTAGTTGAATTTCATGCTTTACCGCCGAAGTATTCGCCAATAACTTGGTTAACAACAAAAAGGGTTCTATTGTTTCTAAGATTGTTCTGTCTGTGATCTTCTTGAAATGTACATCCTCCACCAGTATGTTGTAAAGCTTTTTGGTTGAAGTTATTCTTAGCCTGTAGGCATGGCTAATCTGTTGAACCCAAATTGACAGACTCTGTAGTGTTGCTTGGCTGTTTGCTAGGGATGTGTTGCTTGGCTGTTTGCTAGGGACGCTTATTTCTAATTCAGAAAATTAGTTCAGTTAGTACCACCCCAAAGAGGTATAAATCGGAAAATACCATCCAATGTAAGGATGACATGTGGGGCCCATGCCCGGAAAATAACATCCAATGTAAGGATGACATGAGATACATTGGGTGGTATTTTCCAATTCGGTGATCTTCATGATGGTAGTGAGCAATATTGCCATTTACCTGCTGCTTGCATCAGATGGTCATATGATCTTGATTACATGCTTTGTTTGAACAGAAAACACGGTATATTTCATCTCACGGACCCAGGTGGTATGGGTGTGATCCATGATTGCCCAGAGAGAGGATTCCATCCACATAAGGCGCCTTTAGATGGCTCGCCAATCTACGAGCATTCCTCCCATGTGTACATGAACCCCGATATAAAGTTTGATATGATTGACCTCCGAGAAGGGTGACATAGTTCAATTTCATTCGTCCAGGTTTGGAGGTTATACTACCGGCTGTTGATCAAATTGTCTGCCTTTTCTTTAACTATGCTGAAGAATTGCAAATACTGATGTAAGTGATTGTACATAGCTATTGCATGTATAGAGATCTGTTGAATTAAGGATCATTGGTATCCCTGGGGAAATCAATATTTTTCTGTAATTCATCCCTTCTTTTACCTCTCAAGTTATATGCTTGTAAAACAAAATGCTGAGGAAGTGTTCAATCTCATTTTTATGGCAAGTTAATTGTAATATCATTGGATGTTTACTTCAATATTCTAAAATACCATTGATTATTTTAGCTCTTACCCTTTTTTACTTTTGTTTTGTTTTCTTATTTTGTGGCGGGTATGTGCTCATTGATCTTGCAAGGTTCTGTACCTTGGAAGTATATCGTATATAATTTTAATCATCTATTTTTTTAAAAGATGGTTTGTGAGAGAATATGGGTATGATGATGTAATATCCCGCTCAAGCGTGCTGCCGTAACTATGCCTCCTGATGCCTTTCCTGCCGCTACCTTTTTGTGCTGATGGCTTAGCTTTCTGCCGATTCCCTTCTGCCATGCATGCCTTCTGTTGCGCCAGCTTTGCTCTGCATTGCTGCCTATCTATTGCTACTGCTGCTAGCTAGCTGTGCTATGTGCCCATGTTCCTCCGTCAATCTGACAGAGAGAGAGAGAGAGAGAGAGAGAGAGAGAGAGCAATGCTGATGCGTGAGTGCTTGTGCTGCATGCAACTGACGATGTGTTGTGGCTGGGATTCTCTGTGCTGGTGGTGGTGCTGCTGCTGCAAGGGAGACAACAGGAGCAAGAGGAAAGGGAAGAAAAGAGAGGAAGAGGAGGAAAGAGCACGGCGTCACGATCGACGTTTTCTTCGGAGATAACGATCTGGTAGTCTTTAGTTGATCCTAGAATAACGATTGTTCATGTTGTAGATCGTTCTGATCATGTGGAGTATAGGTTTTGGGAAATTTTAGTTCATCGTAACTTCGACGTAGACTCTTGTGGGGGTAATTAGGGATATTTAGGGTTAGATTCAAGGTTCCGTCCAATTAGAAAAGTTATAGATATTTTTGTTAGTTTTCAGGAGGATCTAGAACACTAGATTCGGAGTAGCGAGTGAAAAGTTACAGCATCGGGAAGTTTGCTGTCCAGAAATCGGACGTCGTTGGTAGATGTAGATGGTATGTTTTCACCTAGTAAATAAAAGAATTAAATTTTGGTGACAACTTGAATTAGCTAAAAAAATTTAGTAGGTTTCAGAACTGGCATCGTTCACTATTTTTCAAGTTTTATTTAAAAAGATACGAAAATGTGAAGTGGGCTGTCCTCATAGATTTTCGGACAGTCTTCGGGGAAGGAAACGAGGAATTCAGGAGTTCGCCATAACTAGAAAATTGTAGGTTATTGTGTGAAGATTCCAGAAAGTCTTAGGTTGCTGGATTTGGGGTTCAGATGTGAAAGTTAGAGTGTGTTGGTGTTGTGATTTGGTATTTTTTGAATGCATGTCAATTGTATGTCCAGCTAGTGTTGCATCAAGCGATGTGCCGTCTTTGCATCATCTGGCTTTTAGAAGCTAAAGAGGCAAATACTTGATATAATAGTGAACAACGGGTGATTTTCGTTGTCATATTGATTTATTTACCATGAGATTTAATTATATTTTTGTTAAGTTACATATTTGGCATGGTACTATTAATGAAAAGAGTTGCCTAAGGTCAGTAATAGCACCTATTGATTTTGAAGAGGGAGTATTACTGCCATTAATAAGGATTTTATCTGTTGCGTTTGCTCTAAATTATAGAGCTCGAAGAGATCTAAAAACTTGGACGCAATTAATCGCGCGACCACCCTCATTTTCTATTTCTGGTTTGTCCGTGCGCGTGCCTATTAGCTCTGTTGATAGCAGGGATCAAATAACCGATACCGGGTATTTCCCGCCGGCCGACCGGTTATCGTTTAAACCGAAAAATTCTCAGATAAAAATTATTTGAATTTGATTAAAAATCAGTCGAATTTCAAAAATTAAAATTTGAACTTACAAAACCCAAGAAAACCAGCCGAAATTTTGAATCCCGGACCCAGCCGGTAACCGGTAACCAGCCTACCGGCCGAGAAATTTTCCCCTGGTTGATAATAATTGTAGGTTTCACTATGTAGTTGCCGGCAACTAGCAACTCTAGGTGCTAGGCTGGTAACTATCAAACTCCACATTAGTTACTAGCTCTACATGTTACTTGTTTGTTCTATATGTTACTTTACTTACTAGTTAGCAGCTCTACATGTTCGTTCATAGCATTTAGCAACTGAACTGTTGGCTACTAGCAACTATAAAATTCAGAGTTAGCAATTAAAAGCGTTGTGAACCGTAATAAAATATTGAAAAAGAAAGCTTACAGGTTTAACAAAATTATCATCGTTGCGACTAGCAAAACTGGTTAATTGGTGGCTTGCAAATGTAGTTTTTGGCAACTAGCAACTACGAGGTTGCTGCTGACTCATATCATTTATCAGACCGCTAGTGGCAAGAATTGTACGTTTAACCTGTTAGCAACTTTAATTGCTGACAACTAGCAATCCTAATTCCTGGCAACTAGCAAAATCCAATTTTGGTGGTACCTAGGAAAAAAACTGTTGTTTTGCACATCAATGATGTTGGCACCTAGCAACTCTAGGTGTGATAACTGGTTCAGTTTGGCAGCTCACTGCTAAGTAACCGATGCAGTGTGGCAGCTAGCAACTGTATGTGCTAGCAACTAGATAAAAGATCTAATCTGCTAGTAATTCTTATTGTCAGTATCTAGGTGCTGGCAACTAGCAGCTTTGAGTGTTGACAACTAAACATTTGAATCTTTTTTTACTTACCATTATGTCATCAAACACATGTGCAATGTAGCTCTTAACCAATGAACTAGTACAAAACTCCCAACTTGAACAATCGCTATTCAAAACAGACACTCGCTTGGAGAGAGATTCAGTTAACCAATGAACTAGTACAAAACTCCAACTTGAACTCTACTGCATGCCGACGTTAAGAGACTCAAATACAAAACCGTTTCGCCCCGCTAGTTATGAACATCGCGCGGCTCCCCTTCTCATGCCCTTCATTCAACGCCGCTGTGCGTGGTAGCCCGGTTCGTGTAAAGCGCGACCAGGCGCGGGGAAGCGTTTCGTCGGTCACCGCAAATTTCGGCGGAATTTCGAACGAAAAATTTTAATCGAAATTTGATTTTTTTTTTCAGGTGTAAGGATGAAATTTATCTAAATTTTGAATTGAAATTTGATTTTGGATGAAAACTAAATAAAACCAAATTTTGTTGCCCGGTATAAAAATTAATCGAATCCCACCGAGCCTGTTACGCGAAATTTCGGCGATAGATTTTTCACTGAATTGCAGCCTAGTTTGTCGGACCCATATCCCCACTTCTGAACTCCGATTTAAGTAGCCATGGCAATCCATTTACTTGAAACGATTTAACTTTCTAGTTGTGAGGATTTCCATATGAAATCGTTTTAGGCTAAAAAACGCGTTGCAAGACCACTAACAAGATCACTGACTTAAGCTGCAGTCCTCTATTGTCCTCATGCCACCCGCAACAAAGGTACATGCAATGCGAATTATGGGCCTTGTCCAATGGCTTAAATGGATGCCTTAAGTTTTGTAGGGCACCATGTACTGCTCCATGGTTGTGATGCAACAATGGCTCCTTAGATTGCCCCAATCTTGTTATCAGGCAGTAGAAGATATAACCTTTTTGCAGGACACGGATTGAATCTTCTAATCTGTAATTTGCAGCACCCGGGATCCGACGAGAACTACACAATTATATACGGATGATATTGGTGTGTAATTTCGACGAACTTGAGTGATAAATGGCTATTTCCCACCGGCAAAAGCAGCAAAAAAAAAAAAAAGAAACCTTTAACTGGCTTGTGGCTTATAAACTTAAAGTC